>CM070624.1:47925730-48371965 GCA_036346255.1 Ampelocalamus luodianensis
AGAAATGCGATCGGTTGGCAAGGGTCAGCGAGGAGATGCAGATAGAATCTCCTAGACAGAGTAGTCTTGTAATATATTCTTGTATAAACAAGTATTTTTGGTGGTGACGCATAAATATATGATCCTTTTTCCTGCAAATTATCACCTGAGAGTAAGTAGTAACTCGTAAGATAAAAGAAGAAATAGTTAGACAAGATATGACGATTCCTCCTTCCTTAGTATCTTTCCTCGAATCATCTCATAGAGTAGTTAGTAACTCGTAGGATGATACCTTTAGAAAAATTAGACTAAGAAATGAAGTCATGTTTATAACTTTATCCTAGCCCCGGCTACTTACTTAGTTATTTTCAATAAACTTGGTAAGTAGTAAAGAAAGGGTTACGAAAAAATAGAGAGGTTTGTTAAGTCTTAGAGTTGTCAAATATCGACTTGTTTGCACTAGTCGAAAGAGTAGAAACAGATCGGCGCTAGGAAGTTCCCTCTGAGTGGGCGGGACCACGTCTGAGAGAAAAAAGACTTGACTAGGTGATGTTACCATCTCCGACCAGATTAATTAACTCGATAATGGCGACTAGAGTGAGACAAACTTCCGAGTACCTTAAGGATTCATTCGACTACATTCATTTTCACGACTAAGTCGTTACGGCGGCAAAAAGTAGGAAAGCGAGCAGCGCTTAGGAAGTTCCTTCTAGTGGCGGGACCACATGCGGATAGGAGAGGCTTGACTAGGTGTGTTTCTTCCTTCGACCAATAAAAACTAATCGGTTATTTGAAAAGTAGTCGGATGCATCTCAAAAGTTCACTCTTCTTAGTTTATTTTTGAAATAAGCTAAGGTGACATGAATTAAGCTTAACAATTTTTGACCATTTTCCGAGCCTAGTAAGCATTATGCAGGTTGTTTAAGAACGAAGTAACATTAGGAAGCTCCTTCTAGCAGGCAGGACCACATGCAGAGGGGAGAGATTTTGACTAAATGTATCGCCTTTTTACTAACCATTGTACAGGAAGGATGAGCAGAAAAATGATCGAAAAAAGAAAAGCGAAATTCAAAAAAAAATAGACAAAGAAGATAGGGAGAACCTGACACTTTATTGTCGTTGAAGTTTGTTACACATAAATTTTGCGTAATGTGGTCAATATTCCAAGAATTTGAGAGTACACGTAGTCTTCCATTGCAAGTCGTCTGCGATCACTGGACGCGCGTTACGACCACCACGATGTAAGGACCTTCCCACTTGGGAAAGTTTGTTCCGATTAGGCGGGATTGGATAAGTCTCAATACCAAATCACTGCGCGAGGCTGCGAGGTTGGACCTTCGATCATAGTATCTGCGCGGGGCTTGTTGGTAGACTGCTGAGCGGAATAAAGCTTTGTTCCTCTGTTCTTGAGTAGGTTGATGTCGTCGCTCGAAGATGTTCTTGAGACAGTCATGAAACTTGTCGACTCTTTACGACCGATCTTTAGTTACGGAGGAAGCATGGCCGGCACCAAAAACTAGAAAGAAAGGTGTTTCTCCGTAGCTCGGCTAGGTATCGTCTGAATTGCCCATATCATCGAAGGTAATTCCTGTACCCAAGCCCCCGAGCGCTTTACAAGCTGATCGAAGACTCGGGTCTTGATTCCCTTCATTATTTGGCCATTCGCTCTCTCGACTGCTCCGTTGCTTTGGGGGTGAGCGACAGAGGCGTAACACAAACGAGTTCCCAACTCGTCGCAAAATTCCTGAAATTTTGCGCTTGTGAATTGTTTAGCGTTATCTGTGATAATTCGACTTGGTACTCCAAATCGAGTGATCACGCATCTCATCATGAACCGTTTTGCTGCTTCCGTTGTTATCCCAGTCATAGGTTCGGCTTCTATCCATTTTGTGAACGTATCAATAGCCACAAACAGGAACTCGAAACCTCCTGGAGCTCTGGGTAACGGTCCTAGGATATCAAGACCCCCAAGTTGCAAAAGGCCACGACAGAGGAATTGTTTGCAACGCCTGAGCTGGTTGGTGTATTTGCCGGCTATGAAACCGCACTTATACACATTTTTAACTATCTCCTTGGCATCGTAGAGGGCTGTTGGCCAATAAAAACCTTGTCGAAAAGCTCTACCAACCAGTGTTCTATAGGAAGCATGAGTTCCACAGATCCCTCCGTGTATGTCGTGAAGGAGTTTTAATCCTTCGCTCTGCGGAATACATCGCATGAGCACCCCTTGGGTTCCTCTTTCATAAAGAACACCTTCGACCAAAGTATACATTTTGGCTTTTCGGATAATCGATCGACTCTAGATCGTCATCGATAAGAACCCTTTGAAGATACTCGTAGATGGGTGCCATCCATGTATCTTTGTACTCTAGAGAGGTTGTTTCTATAGAAGGTGTCTCGGTTAAATGCGACTATGGACGGTTTACATTGTTCCAAGAACACCCCTTTCGGTACTAAGGATCGGGAGGAAGCTAGTCGAGCCAGTTGGTCTGCGAGGAAATTATCCTTTCAAGGGATAAATTGTACCTCAAAGCCCAAAAAGTGCTTTTCTAACTTTCGTACTTCCGATAGGTGCAGGGACATGGTCAAATTGAGCACGGTACTCCTTTCCGACTTGATTCACGACTAGGTGAGAGTCTCCTCTTACGAGCGATCGTCGAATCGAGAGTGCTTTCGCAGCTCGTATACCAGCTAGCAAACCTTCGTACTCTGCCACATTATTAGTGGACTGAAAGTTTAATTGTATGGCATACTTTAAGGTTTCTCCAGTAGGAGATTCCAGGACCACCCCAGCCCCTGAGCCACTTAATGTGAGTGACCCGTCAAAGTACATCATCCACTGATCGTGGGAATCGTCGCGGGGATCTGAGCGAGTTCGAGATTTTTCCATTCGGCGACAAAGTCTGCCAAGATCTGGGATTTAACGGCCGTTCGGGACACGAAATGGATGTCGAACGCCCCAAGTTCGACTGACCATTTTGCCATGCGTCCCGCTGTTTCCCTATTATGGAGGATTGCTCCCAAGGAAACTCGGAGCAACCATGACTAGTTTGTGCGTCTGAAAATAATGCATGATTTCCTCGAAGACATGAGGAGGGCATAAAAGTTTTTGAACTGAGGGTAACGCTCCTTAGGTCGTGCAAAACCTCACTCACGTAGTATCTTGGTCGTTGTATGTTCTCACGTTCTACGACCCGACCACTGCGCTACTACCGTGGCGTGGCGACTACGTAAATTAAGTGTTTCTCTAGCCGGTGAAGCTAGACCGAGCACTCGTAAGATACCTCTTGACTTCCTCAAAGGCTAAGTTAGCCTCTTCCGACCACTCGAAACCTTCATGTTTCCTTAGAAGTTTGAAGAAAGACAGTCCTTTCTCTCCCAGTCGTGCTATGAAACGACTTAATGTCGCCATGCACCCTGTGAGTTTTTGGACTTCTTTTTTCGTGGTCGGGGGGCGTATCTGAGTGATGGCTTTGATCTTTTCGGGATTTGCTTCGATTCCTCGTTCAGAAACCAGGAATCCAATCAATTTTCCTGAAGAGACCCCGAACACACACTTCTCGGGATTTAGTTTCAATTGGTGTTTTCTGAGGTTGTCGAAAGTCTCCTGCAAGTCTGTGATATGTTCGAGTCGTTTGGTGCTTTTTACGATTAGGTCATCAACATAGGCTTCAAGTTTGGCCTAGTTGAGGAGCAAAAGTCGTTTGCATCAAGCGTTGAAAAGAAGCTCGGTATTTTTAGACCGAATGGCATTTTGACATAGCAAAATACCCCAAGCGGTGTAATAAATGCGGTCTTTTCTTCATCTTCTCGATGCATCTTGATCGATGATAACGAGTATGCATCTAGAAAACTCAACATTTCACATCTGCAGTAGAGTCAACCAACCGATTGATGCGAGGTAAAGAAATCATCTTTTGGACAAGCTTTATTGAGTCGATGAAAGTCTACGCACATCGCCATTTGCCGTTAGACTTTCTAACCATTACAGGTTGGCCAACCACTGCAGGTGATTGACTTCTCTTATAAAGCTGCTTTAAGCAACTTGTCTAATCGACCTAATAGCATCTCGTCGATCGAGGGCAAATCTCCGTAACTTTTTACGGGTAGTTTATCGGACAGTAAAGCTAGCACATGCTCGATCACATTCCTTGGGACTCGGGCATGTCGGATGCTTGCCACGAAAGACATCGGCGTTGCTGGAGGAAAGTGATGAGGCGTCTTCCTATTTAGGGTCGGAAGAATCCCCAATGCGAGCAGTCTTGAGGGCTCCTCTGCGTCGGAGGAACCTCTTTGACCCAGTCGTTCGGCAGGTGTTTGCTTTAGGCTTGACTTGCTAGTCGAAGTGACTTTCATCTCGAGTTGGTAGTTGTCCAACCATTTCGAGAACGGCGGTCGCAGAATGCGCCATCTTCTTGTCACAATATATTGTGATCACTCCTTTGGGACCTGGCATCTTAAGACATTGGTACCCATAGTGAGTAGCTATCAAAAATTTTGCCAAAGTAGGTCGTCAGAGTATGGCGTTATATGCCGTATCGAAATCGACTACATCAAAGGAGACCTTCTCTGTCCTGAAATTGCTTGGTGATCCAAACGTTAAAGGAAGAGAAACTTGGCCAATGGGTTTGGCGATGACCCGATGCGATTCCATGAAATGAATATTGTGCCGGTCTTACCTTTGTCTGGGTACTTGCATCTGCGTCCGGTGCTCGTAAGCGATATATTTAACGAGCTTCCACCATCAACTAAAACTCGATTGACTCGACAATTGTTGATGGTGGGTTCGACCACTATCGAAATCGACTGGTCTAGTCGAAGGTATCGGACAATCACCTTTCAAAGCAAAGGTGATTTCGACCACTTCGATAATTTATTGACAAGAGGGGAGTCGATTGTGTTTACCTCACATTCGACTGCTTTCACCTGTCTTCGTGATTCGTATGCCGAAGACCCCCCATAGATGTGATCAATGGTGTGTTGCGGGTCTGGGCGGCATCTCCTCATCGTCAAACTCCTTTTGTCCACTTGGTTTGGCCCACTGTTCAAGAATAGGAAGTGGCCCTTTGCCGAATAATAGTCCTCGAGTTTCGTAAGAAAACTGGCGATTCTAGGTCATGCCCTTTTTTATGAAAAGGACACCACAGGTTTGTCGTTTCTCCGATCTTGGCGTTTACCTTTACCTTGATCGAGATTTTGCTTGGGGTTGCGTGGCTCCTTATCGCTACGGCTAGGACCTCCTTAGAAGCGGCATCCGGAGATTTTGATTTTTGCTTTGTTCTTAGATTTCCTAGCCTTTTTATCCTTTCTTACCACTTTACTTTGCTTCGAGGATGCCATATTTGAGATCGATGGTATTGTTCCATTCGATTGCCAAAGAATCGCATATCTATCGACCATCTCAAAGAGCTCGGACGGTGGCGGTGGATGTAAGGAGATGTCCTCTGTTATTCTTACGCTACGGACTCCTGGAAAGCCACGATCACGATGAGTCGAAACTTCGAATAAATTTGAGCTGGTGAAGCGCTGATGAATTGTCGTAGCGTTTCATGGTTGTTCTGTCTTATCCGGTGCGGTCATCCTCCTTTCTGGCGATTATAAGTTCCACGAAATTAGCCAGCAATAGATCACAGAGGTGTTGCCACAAGTAGATCGACTCAAATGGCTGGTTTAGAAGCCATGATCGCGCCAATCCTTCGAGCACGGTCGGAAGGTAATTCGCCATGACATGCTCTCCTCCTCCTGCTGGCTCGGACAATTTGTAGTGTAGATTTGGAGGAACTCGATGGGGTTTTGAGTTCCATCGAATTTCTCCATATTCGTCGATCGAAATCGAGCGACCAACGAACCGCTCGAAGGTCGGCGAGAACCCCGACACCCGAGATAACCTCTTGTCTTCTTTTTGCGAAAACGAAGGGTTAATGTCGTCGAGCGTCGAACTCGTCGATACCCGACCATGGGGACTAGGCCTATAATAAGCCTCGACCTTACGGAAATACTCCTCGTGCCCGCTTGCCGTTCATCACAGTGCGAAGTGGTGAAAGATCACCCCTCGTTGGATTGTGGCATTTTCTCATGTCGGAGAATGACATGAGGAGAGCCTGCCGCCTTCCATGCGACGAGTTTCTGAGCGGTGGCGGAAGAAGTAGCCGTACTATTATGACCGTGGTTGTGGTGCGACCGTGCGTTCGAGTTTTGCCATCGTGTCACGAAGTCTTTGCGTGATTTCCTCGGCAAAAGGTCATAACACGGTGCTCGGCGAGTTCTTGGGTCGGGTTCTCCGACCGTCATTGATGTCTTTGGAGTTCTTGAGCTTCAACCATTGAAATAAGCGCTCGGGAGGTTCTTACGAGCCACTATTTTCTTCGTCGAATTGCCTCGAGAATGGTCTATTTCGGACCCTTGAACTTGTTTTAATGGGCGCGAGAATGTTGAGGATGTCCCGCACGTTCATCGAGTGTTCGTTTCGTTACGCCGGTGTGGTGTCCTTGCCATTCTGACGAGGTGGTGTAGAGTATGCTCGGCGGGAAGCATGTCCAATCCTTCTTACGGGAGAACGATCGATCGGAGGAAGAACGAAGACCTCCGTGGATGACTTCCACTTGCGCTCGAAATCTCCTCCTTTGGAGGAGTGGTCGGCGACACCATCTGGCGACTTGGAGTAAACCCTCCGGTAGGGAACTCGGGTTATAACCGTCTCGATCTGCGGTGGCTCTGCGTCGGGGCGGTTGAATTTGGATGAACAAAGCATGTTCGATCCTCTTCCTGCGAAATACTCGGAGAGAGGACCATCGGATGTCGATGGAGCTCGGGATAATGGCTTCGAACTCGTCTTGTCAAGTCGAATCGTCTTGGGGACTCGAACACTTAGAGGAAAAGCTCTGCGTCGTGTTGCGAGTTTGCTCACGAGACGAACTTTTTCTTAGTCGAGTTGACCCTTGCCTCCCGAGAAATTGATCCCTCGGTGGCGTCGTCGTGGGGATAAGGATCCTCCTCGACTCACAGTGGTAATGCGCCTCGAGATCGATAGAAGATCTCTCAGGCGGCAATACCGTCAGAAGATTCGATACTCGGTTCGTATTCGAGACCGGCATCCATGTCGACGTCTGCGTAATCGGCCAAGTCGAACCAATTCTCCTCGTTCTATTCTCCTGCCATGGTAGCATAAAAGAGAAAAGAAAGAACTGTTGACAAGGAATTACGAAGCTCCCCACGGTCGGCGCCAGCGCCGGTGTTTTAGAACCGATCTTACGTAAAGATTGTTTGATTGGGGTCTCACAATTGATCACACAGCAGAAGAAGACACGGGATTTTTATACGAGTTGGGCCTTCTCGGTGAGAATAACAACCCTACTCCTGTGTATCTTGTATTTGCTCTTTGGATTACAATCGAATAAGGATTTTCCTAACTGTTCTCCAGAAAAGGCTCTGTTTCTTCTCCCAAAGCCCCTCTCTTCTTCCTATCTCTAACAGATACCTATTTATATTAAGCAATAGTGGGCGTTGTCCTTCGAGGCTAATTAGTCGCTCATTATTATGTAATAATGAGAGTAATTACGGAGTAGTAACCTCCCATCTTGTCAATCGATTACGATCGAGAGATAGTGGGAATTATCTCTGATTATTTGAGAGATAATCGCGTATTTTGATCGCTTAGATTCCCACCGTTTAATGGTCCATCAAATGGGTGGGTCCGTGAAGTCGTGAGGAATCTGTAGGAGCCACGGTCATAGAAAAACTTACGACCGGACATACTGCATAACGATCATACCATAGTCGTGAAGAGCTTACGACCGGGGTAGTCGTAGGGATTATACTGGTGGTCGTAGAAGAGCTTCGACCAGGGGTAGTCGTAGGGTAGCCTCGACTTCTGACTAGTTCTTCCTTTTGATATTTTAAGGGGTATGTCTTATGACGTCATATTTCTTGATTATGGAGTAAATAAATGAGGATTATTTAGATCCTCGTCAAAAGTAATTCAAAAAATGCTCATACATTCAACACCGCTGCCTCGGCGACGCCTTGCCCTCAGGTCTCTAACGCCGCATGCCCTCCGATCTCCGTCGTCGCCGATGATGCTTGCAACTGCCTGCCCTCCTTGCACCGCCGCACATGCATCAAGAAAAATCCTTGTAATTAGCTATTATAGTTGGAATTTGTGGCATATAGTTTTTGCATGAGGTTTGTTTGTGGATCAAGATTGCATTAGGATATTTTGTGAGATTAGCGGATGCACCTTCAGTTTGTTCATGTAATTTGGGTTCATATTAGTTACAGATTTCTTTACTGTTATCTGGTATAATCAGTCTATTGCAATCTTGAGCAAATCAGGTTTTGTGCAAATTGGGTTGAATATTGTGATCTTGCTGAAGAAATCAGTAGATATTGTGTTTGGATTTCAGTATTGAACTAAGGATTGTTGCTCTCTGTTTGCCGCATTAGTGTAGTACTGAAATTTGGGTTTCATCAGTACTGTCATGTTGGTTTGATCCCAGATTGATTAATACCAGAACCTACATGGAAACTAAATATTAATCCTGAACTGAGATGAACTAAAGATTGATTAATAACATATTGCTTAGGTTCTCTGATTTGTTATCAGATGCAACTTCAGTTTAGGCAAGTTCTGGATTAATATGATGACAATCTATCATTTTTTATGTATTACTGATTAGCCCTTGCTTTTACTAGTATAATCAAGATGTGATGAGGGGCATTATAGTTCCTACTTAAGGTCACTGAAAGGTTAAGTTTTTTTTGCATGATCGGTTAATATGCGTCTTCTGTTTTTCAGTAAGTTTTTGTATCTTCAATTAAATGCAAATTGATTATGTCCTCAGATTAGCAATAATCACCTGCACTATTTGAGGATTCTATTATGAATTATGGTATAAGTTGTGGACTCTTATGAATTATCCTCTTAAAGATGATGGATTGATTCAAATTTGGCCAGCTAGTGTTCTGCATAGGTTAATTAAAATACTAAGTTGTCAAAGCAACCTCTTTTATGTAGGTTAATTTATTCAGAACAACTAGATTTTTTTTGTATCTATAATTCATGCATCTATTGACTGGCCCAAAAGAAAGTCAATATTTTGCCGAATTATATATGCAACTATGGCAACAAATATATAACAGTCATTAAGTTTTCATGTGAACAATAAGTCGGGCCAAAGTAAGGCATATTGTTTGACAGGATTTATTGTTAGTATTTGATTACTACATCAAGATTACCACTTGCAAGTTAATATTTATGTCCAAAGACTAAATATAAATGTAGCGTTAGGTATCTTGCGTGATGGAATATACCAAATTTTGAATCAAATCCTTAAGTTTGTTATTCATGTCCTAATATGAGCATTTAATTTATTCCTTAATTTCAGCTACAAATCCTGCTTCTAATATTTCTGCTAGCATCAATTACATACTATGCTTACAATTGCAAACTTTAAATAATGGAAAGAGAACATTTTGATCGTTCTTGGGGTAATAGATCTAGACCTTGCACTTCGTAAAGAACAACCTGCTGCTCTTGTGGCTAACAGCTCTATTGAGGAAAAGATGGAGTCTAAGAAGTGGTATCGTTCAAGGCACATGAGTTTTATAATCATGAGGCATGCTGTTCCGAAAGTATTTTGGGATAGTACATCAGAACAAGCCACTACAGCTAATGGTTTCCTTGACAGTCTTGAGGAAAGGTTTGCCAAAAAACAAAAAGGCTAAAACAAGTATGCTTTTAGCAAAACTTATCTCAATGAAGTATAAAGGTAAAGTAAACATAAAGGAGTACATTATGAAAATGTCTCATCTTGTTTCAAAATTAAAGGCACTCAGATTAGAGCTATCTGAGGATTTGCTCGTGCACTAAATTTTGATATCCCTTCCTACACACTTTAATCAGTTCAATGTGAGCTATAACTGCCGAAAGGACAAATAGTCCCTTAATGAGCTCATCTCCTATTGTGTGCAAGAGGAGGATAGATGGAAACAAGATAGAATAGAAATTACTCATTTGGTTATGACCCTAAAGTCAAGAATAACAAGAGGAAGAGCAAAGAAGTTGCAAGTGTGCCATCCATAAAAAGGAAACAAGGACCTCAATTGGCTTGTTTCTTTTGTAAAAAGAATGGTTATGTAAAGAAATATTGTACCAAATTTCACACTTGGCGTGCTAAGAAATGTACAATTCTTGCTATGGTTAGCTCTAATGTTAACTTAACTTCTGTACCTACACACACATGGTTGTTAGACTCCGGTGCAACATCTAACATCAGTGTGTCAAAAAAGGGTTGCTTGAACTGCCGAAAGCCAAGTGATGTTGAAATATTCATCTATCTGGGCGATGGCAAGAAGTTGGAAGTTAAGTGCTAATAGAGTTTCAGATGTCTTAGAATTGATACATACGGATATATGTGGTCCATTCCCTACAGCTTCTTGGAATGGACAAAAGGTATTTTATCACGCTCATAGACTACTTCTCGTGATATGGTTATTTATCTTATTCATGAGAAGTTACAATCCCTGGATGTGCTTAAAAATTTTAAGACTAAGGTGGAAAACCAACTTGGCAAAAGAATTAAGACCGTTCGACCTAACCATGGTGAAGAATACTATAGCAGAAATGACGGATCAAGTGAACAACATCTAGGACCTTTTGCTAAATTCCTAGAGAAATGCAGGATTGTCCCTCAGTACACTATGCTGGGATCACCTAGCATGAACGGTGTTGCTGAGGTGCAAAACAGGACTCTTAAGGATAAGGTGAGGAGTACGATTATTCATTCTATCTTACTAGAGTCTCTCTAGGGAGAAGCATTGAAAACTGCAGCTTATTTACTCAATAGTGTAGCAACTAAGGTGACTAACAAAACCTCGTACGAACAATAGATAGGCAAAAAAAGCCTAGCATCAGAAATGTACGTACATAGGGATGTCCATCTGAGGTAATACCGTACAGGCCTAATGAAAGAAAATTAGACTCAAGAACTGTTAGTAGCTATTTTGTTGGTTATTCTGAAAGATCAAAGGGCAACAAATTCTATGATCCCACTACTAAGATAATTTTTGAAACAGGAAATGCTCGGTTCTTTGAGGATGCTGAGTTTGAAGAGGGAGATATGGTTAGGAACATTAATTTTAAAGAAGTTTCTGAAGGGGTTTTTTTTTCTCTTCCCTTGGTTATTCCTAATAATGATCGGGATCAAGTTATTTTACTCGATATTATTGAGAAAATACAATTCAAAATAATGTCCATGAGGTTCCTCCGCAAAATGATGTTCCTTCAGAAGAACAAACTCATCAACTTCATGAACTAGTGCCATTAAGGAGATCTACTAGAGAAAGAAGAAGTGCAATCTCTGATGATTACATTATCTTCCTTAAGGAAAATGAGGCTTGTAGTGAAATTTTGGGAGAAGATCTTATCAATCTCCAAAAGGTCATGCAAAGCCCAAATTCAATTAATTGGATCAACGACATGAATGAAGAGTTAAAATCCATGAAAGATAATAACATTTGGGATCTTGTTCCATTGCTAGAAAGAAAGAAATCCATTTGTTGCAAATGGATATTTAAGACTAAACGGGATTCGAAAGATAATATGGAAAGATATAAGACCCGTCTTGTTACTAAAGGATATACTCAAAAAGAAGGCATAGACTATAAAAAGACTTTCTCTCTGATTTCTTCGAAAGACTCTTTTAGGGTCATTATGGCACTTGTGGCACATTTTAATCTTGAGCTTCATCAGATGGATGTAAAAACAGTGTTTTTAGATGGAAACATTAATGAGACGATTTATGTGGAGCAACCAGAAAACTTTGTGGTCGGTGACCTGAAGCAAATAGTATACAAATTAAAGAAATCCATCTATGGGCTCAAACAGTCTTCCCTGCAATGGTACCACAAATTTTATGAGGTTATTATCTCTTTGGGTTTTGAGGTAAATACAGTTGAGGATTATGTGTATTATAAATTCAGTCGGAGTAAGTTTATTTTTTTGGTTCTGTATGTCGATGACATTTCACTTGCATGTAACGTTATAAGTCTGTTGCATGAAACCAAGAGATTTCTCGCTAAAAATTTCGAGATGAAAGATCTTGGTGATGCCTCTTTTGTATTAGAAATTCAAATATGCAGAGATCGCTCTCAAAGTATACATGGATTATCACAAAAGAATTATATCGATAAGGTATTGCAAAGATTTGGCATGCAGAACTGTAAACCTTTAGATACCCCTGTGACCAAAGGTGAAAAATTCAGTCTTAGCCAATGTCCTAAGAATGATTCTGAGGTTAAGAAAATGCATAACATCCCCTATTTATCTTTGATAGGGAGCTTGATGTATGCTCAAGTTTGCACTAGACCAGATATAGCATATATTGTTGGAATGCTAAGCCGGTATTTAAGCAATCTAGGATTGGATCATTGGGTCACAACAAAACGGGTGTTGCGGTATGTACAAAAGACGAAGGATTTCATACTCACATATAGGAAATCAGATCAGTTGGAGATCATTGGGTATTCTAATTCTGATTTTACTGATAGCCAAGATACTCACAAATCCACTTCAGGTTACATCTATCTACTTGGTGGAGGTGCGGTTCCTTGGAAAAGCGCTAAGCAATCACTCGTTGCCCCGTCCACAATGGCAGCTGAGTATGTTGCTTGCTATAAGGCTTCAAATCATGGGATATGGTTGTAGAACTTTGTTACAAGGCTGCGAAATTTGGATCAGGTCAATAGACTACTAAAGTTATATTGTGATAGCAAGTCTGTAGTTATGTATTCTAATAACAACAGGAGCTCATCAAAGTCTAAGCATTTAGACATCAAGTTCCTAGTGTGAAAGTGTAACACCCTGTTTTTCTAAGTCTTTTGAAGTTTTCAAAATAAAATTAACCATTTGGTTTATTGGTTTGTTAAAGCTTAAAACTTGAAATTTTAAAAGTGATTCAATTGACTAAATCAAACTTCAACTAATTCGCTTCGGTTTAGCTTCGAGTTTGTTGAAACTTTTTGGATTTCGGTCTTCTTCGTTTGTCTTTCTATCCCTAGTTCCAAACCTCCTAACCTCCTAGCTTTTCTTAAGCTCGGGTTTGTATTTCAAACATCCTTGTTTCCCATAATTCAAATTTAGGTTTGAATTCCTTCTTTTCCATTTTGGCCCGACTCTCTTTTTGGACCTTCCTTCCTCCTTGGGTGTAGCCCGTTGCTTTCCTTCAGGACCTCCTCCTCTGGACCTCCTCAGGACCTTCTCCTCCTCCTCAAGACCTCCTCCTCCTTAGAACCTCCTCCTTAGGACCACACTTTCGGTTGGACCTTCCTCTTAGTCACACCTCTCCGTTGACATTGACCAACCTCTTTGTTTGAGCTAGTCCTGCTTACTTTCTCCTTCTTGCATGCTTGTTGCAGAAGTCTTCGTGCATTAAATGTTGTTGCATCGCATTAAATACTATCACCTCTGTTGTACCCATCTCCCCCTCTTGTCTCCTCCCATACCTACTCCCGTCCCCTTGCTAACTTACTGGTTGTGTGCCTGTGCTGCGCCACTATGAATCCCGTCGCTATATCTTTGTCACCCAGTTCTCCTACCTCCTCTATAATAGCGTGCTAGGGAGCCTTTCCCCTTTTCCACTACATTCACTTTCACCTCGGCACTTCTGCTCTTTTGCTCTCGTCTCGCAGGTCTTTCCGTTGGACCTTCTTCTCTAAAGCTTTTTGAGTTGGATTTTCATTTGGATCTTTATTTGAGCTTTATTTGATCCTACTCTGTTCTCCCGTGTAGAGTGCGACGACACCGGGGAAGCAGAGTTCGCTGAAGAAGTAGATCTGCAAGCTTTCGAGCAAGGCAAGTCATACTCTTGATCATGTTGCACTCAGTATTTCAAATTATGTACCTTCCATTTTAAATTACTACTGCATGCGTATTTCAATTCAAGTACTTTAAATCCCTGTTTTAACTTGATAGTTATTCCTAATTCCTTTGTACACCCATACTTGAACGTCATTTGGACCTCCCTTGATACCTTAGTTAAAAGCTAGTTGGTACATTAGTATGAACTAGAATATGTTGCAAAAATCTACGCTGAGCCGAAGCTTAGCTAAAAAATCTTTGATTTTGGAAAGTTAGCCAAAAGCTCAACTCTGTTTTCAATCGTTGTTGTGGTATGGTCAGTACCATGGAGTTTTTTTGAAATGTTTTAAATGTGGTAAATAGAAGTGCAAACTAGTTTGGACTTGAGCGAAATGGATGTTTGGATGGGTACATGTTCATGCACGAGATCGATCTATTTCTATGATCGAGGCCCAGGGTTCTTTTGGTTGTCACCCAGGCCAGTTAAGGACCAGTCTTCGAGTGTATTTTACTATACTTTCCCGTACTACCACATGTCTTGAATGGATAGTACCTAGCTAACTAATTTGCAATGTCTCACCGTGGTCGTTCCATCCGGTTATGTGGGTGGTCTTTCATGACCTACTTCTTTACATTCCCACCTAGCGCAAGAGGGGGCTTGAATTCGGTGGATGGTTAGTGCAAAGGAAGCGAAACCTTAGCGAGGGGGGACTGCGATGGGATGGTGCATTGCAAAGGCCTTGTCATAATCTCTTAGTCGCACACCTTCGGAAGTGTGTGAGCGGATAGTATAATTGATTATCTCTTGAAGGTAAAGTTGTACAACCTCTGCAGAGTGTAAAATTATTCGAATAGCCATGTCCACGGTCATAGACATGCTAGCAAAGCTACTCCAAGTTAGATTTTCTGGTTTTGTTTTCAAAAGACTTGCTTAAATGGTTTTGGATCTCTATCCAAATTGGGTTTTCGGAGGGCAACCTTGTGGTAGGAGGATATCCTTCACCACTTGTTGATGAATGTTATCTAACTATAGAACTTGTGTTTAAAAAAATGAATTTTAGTTATTGTTTAGACTACCTTGGAACTTAGTACCGGTACTTGGAAAGAAACTTGGCTTCATGCAAAACAACTCTATAAGCCTTCCTTTTGCTAATCCTTGCATGCATCAATCTGTTACTTGACGCGTGTGACTTGCAAGCACGGTTGTTGTGCTCACTCTTGCTTGTTGACAAGCAGGTGAAGAGGCCTTCGCAGAGGACCAAGAGGTCCTGGACGACTAGGATGCGCCTTGAGCCGATTTCCTATGCTGAATCGGGTGGCCCACAACCTCTTTTTTTGTTTCCGCTGTATTTGCTCTTGACCTTGTGCCCTTTTGTAATCAACTCAAAATTTATGTTAATATAGTGACGTTGCATGGATATGTTATCATCTCTTGTTTGATTGTGTACACTAGCAACTGATCATGGGACTAGTGTGGTTTACACAGTGAGGTCCCGGGGTCCTCTGCCCCCGAGGTCGCGAAAAGAAGTGGTATCAGAGCCATCTCGACTGTAGGTCGCAACCTAGTAGAATGGCCGTTAGTTGAAGACCTCAAAACTTATTTTATGTAACAAGAAAAATAAGTTGTTCTCTCCTCATCTTGACCATCTATCTAACCTTACCCCTTGTAGCGATTCTTTCTTACCTAATTCTCTCTCCTCACCATTTTATAGAGTTAAATGGATCCTCTTTCCCTTACAATTTTCTATAGTTGGTCCCTCGGTTTAGCCAAGGTGATCAAGACCTCAAGACTTGAAGCTGTCAAGAAGACCTCGCCGTCCCTGAAGCACCCCAAACCGTGAGTATCGAATAGAGCATAGGTTAAAGCTATTAGAGTTATTTGAAAAAGCTTTTGAGTTGGTTGGTTTTGCGTGGTTGGTTGTTTCGCTCCTTTCCCCCATAGTTTCTCCTCTCTTTCCTAAGTCCTTGGTGTTCTGGCAGATGGTGACAATGCACAATGGCAGTTGCAGCACCAGCAGTCAGGACAGAAGAATCAAGGTTGATCCAGAGAACCCTCTCCCACCACCGCCTCCTCCAGCTGAAGGACCCGACTGGAACCAGATGATGGCCAACTAAGCCCAGACGATCAACTTGCTTGCCCAGTCGATCAACAACACCCAGACCATGCAAGCAGCACTAGTAGTGGCAGCTCAACCTCCGATCTTTGCTCCACTTCCTCCAAGGGTCGGCATCTCAGAGTTCATGAGGATGCGACCACCGACCTTCTCTAGCAGCGTTGAGCCGCTGGAGGCCGACGATTGGCTCAGGGCCGTCGGTAGGAAACTGGACATGATCTAATGTACTGATCGTGAGGGAGTCCTCTTTGCCTCTCACCAGCTGAATGGACTAGTGTCCAAGTGGTGGGACAATTTCACCCAGTCCCACGCTGATGCCCAGATCATCTCCTGGGATGAGTTTGTTCAGGCTTTCCGCCGTGCACACATCCCACCGGGCTTGATGATATTGAAGAAGGAATTTCACACCTTGTGCCAAGGCAGCCGCTCAGTCAACGGCTATTTGCACAGGTTCAACCAGTTGGCTCGTTATGCACCAGAAGATGTGGCAACTGATGAAGCCAAGCAAGAGCGTTTCCTGGAAGGGCTCAACGATGACCTCTCGGTTCAGCTCATCGCTCAGGACTACACAAATTTTCAGCAGCTTGTTAGTAAAGCTATCCGCCAGGAGGGCAAGCACCTCGACATGGAAAGGCGGAAGAGAAGGTAGGTAGCTCAGAGGTTCAAATCTGGGGGTTTTCCAAGGCCCAGGACCTCCTAACCTTAGCCACCTCAGCAGGGAAGAGTCACGACCTCCTCTTCGTCTAGGACGCCTATGCCAACCAGACTGTAGGGATACGGGTAGGCTACGCTAGCCACAAATCAAAATTTCTACCACGTAAACCAGGATGCCAAGCAAGATATATGATCACAGATCATTACCACTAGGCGCGCTGATGCGGCGAAGTAAGTCGGAGTAGCCTAGTCCGGCAATGAACGCGCCGATGTAGTGGTCGTAGATGATCGTCCAACGTTCTCGTTGTCGATCGTCTCCTCCAGCAGCTTCCACAGTTCCTTGTGAAGATCACGGATCGTCCTCAGCGCAACAGCGACCACAGTAGCGCCTCTACGGTATCCACACGTCCAGAGAAGGAACAACCGTACGCCGGTGTGCTAGCACCAAGTCGCACGGGAAGGCTCTCTCAAGAAGATGGCGGTTTAGGGTTTTGGTGGAAACAACTCACATGTCTCTCTTGTCACACCAAAACTAGCCTCAAGCATCTCCTTATCTGATTGCCATGTCGGATCCTATCCGAACACTTTTAACGAATCATATTCGTTCTGGTTTGTTCCATCCCATTAAGTGTGTGACCCGTTAGGTTTATGTGTAATCGGTTGTGACTCAGAAAACCTATCCGATCACGAGTCGTAGCGGTCCCTAGCAGGACATAACGATTCCCGAATACACACAAATTATATCGGACGAACCTTAATGCAATATGATCTATGACTAGGTCCTCATCACTTACGACCAGGTCTTATCTTTATACGACCAGTTCGTACTCGGTCACGACTAGTTCGTAAACCCTTAGGACCAGGTTTCGACCACTCTGTGATTTCGTTCGATCAGTCTACGACTTGCTCGTATCACCATACGACTTATTTGGATCTGATCGAACTAAGCGACTTACTTCAGTATTCTCCTTTTGCCTCACGATATCTGGTTTGAACTCCAGGTGAGATAGTGTGTCATCCATGGACTATTCAATACTTTCTCGATCGAGTTGTCGGATAACCTTCGTGGTCGAACTCTTGACCACTAGTGGCATGCACGCCATGCACTTTCTTTATCCGACTACTTGAGGGCCGAGACATCTCTCCCGTTATGTTAGGAGGGCAAATCCATATCAGGCCGGTCCACATCCCTCGCATGTTTCATAGCATGCCCAAAGCTACCTTTATAACTACCCGATTACAAGTAGCGTTTGGCAACCTAAGAGTGCTATTACACATGTAGGGAACCATGCGATCTCGTGTCTAAGGATTATACATCATCATTGCTTGAGACCAACTAATGACACATAGAATCATAACAATCTCTATAGTGTCTCAAGGTGGGTCATTCCAACCCCATGTTCTCTAACATGTGTTTACATTATTGATTCGATATCCCCATATCCATGACCGGTGAAACATGATCATCAATCAATACATGTCTTTGGTCGTAGAGTCACTGGTGTTCCGATCAATGACATTCGACCAGGGATACTTTTAGAACGACATCATATAAGTCGAAGTGTTTCACCAACAAGTCACATACTCGTTGATCTTCAGAACTAATGATTCATTCAAGGAACATAATAACATTTATTCAAGAACTCATAAACATAGACGTGATACAATCATCTCCATGATTGCCTCTAGGGCATATCACCAACGATCTCCCACTTGCACTAGAGTCAATCGTATAGGTATCGAATACCCATAGCTCTTGTGTGCGCCTCATGCTTAGGTTGCGGGAGAGGCTTTGTAACAGCCCCAAGTTTATAAACAGTAATAAAATGCTTTATGATCGATAATGAGGTCTTTGTTCATAGCATTCTTTTTCATTTCTACACTTTGGGCGACATGTTACAAATTAAAAACCTTCCTTTTTAGCCAAAACCCTAATGAACCATTTGAAGTCTTAAAGGAATACAAGATAAAACTTGTATTATGACTGGGAAGTATATTTATTAAAGCCTAGATAAATCATCTTGGCTAAAAATTTTTTTTGTTGTATTTTTAGAAATCATTTGGGCTTAAAGAAAAATTTATTGGCTTTAAATAAATATTTTCGGCCTGAAATGAATATTTATGTGTTTTACAAAGTGAAAATATGGTTTATAAAATTTATCTGGGAAATATGTTATCCCAGTAGCTTCTAGTAAAAATTTCATGATTTTATAAATTTATTTGTTATTTTTAAAGTCCCAGTCAAACCTTTTAAGTATTTGAATAGGTTCTGGTCAAATAATCAGGTATAAACCCAAACTCAGCACTGTAGCGACTCAAGTCATGTGGACTTGGTCCAACCGAATCAATTTATCTGGCTCTGTCACGTTCGGGCGCGAGCCCAAAATCCCCGCGTGATATGAGCCGTTGATCTTCAATCGAACGGGCGAAGCTATAACACCCCGCGAGCTGTCCACGTGTACACTTTAATCTTCACCGTTGGATCTTGATCTAACGAGCGAGATCAGTGTGTGCAATCGGACAACTTCGGATCCTTATTCAATCTCCACCGTTCATTCTCGATCCAACAACGCCGCCCTTTTCGTTTTAAACTTAAAGGCGCGCTTTTATCTCAACCGTTAGATTCAAATCCTACGGTTTTTCCTTTTTCCCGCGTGCTATTAAATCCCGCACTCCTCTGGACCGTTGGATCTTCATCGTGTGGTCCAGATTAGTGTATGCATTCGGATGACTCCGGATCCCCGCGCAATCGTGGCCGTCCATCCTTGATCTAGCGGTATCGCTTATTCCAATTTGAAATCGAGGCGTTTATGCGGGCCTTGGATTTCAATCCTCGGCACTCCTTTTTGACCGTGGGCCTTTAAAGCCCAAAATCGGTGGATCGTTGGATTTCAATCGTAAGGTCCATATGAGTGTATGCAATCGGACCATCCGGTTCCATTTTACATCCTGACCGTAGAAATCAAATCCAACGGTGCTGAGCCATCGCATCTAAAAGGGGTGACGTGTATCTCTTTTGATTGATCGTTGGATCTTAATCCAACGTCTATCTTTGAAAGCGGAGCCCCGCAACCCTTCGGGATTTCGTTTTAATCTCGTTCGATCGATCTAGATCGTGCGGTCCATATTAAATGATATCGATTCAAATCATTTAATCTCTCTACTTATCACAGCCATCCATTTCCAATCGGACGGTTGACATTTGTTTGAGCCTTTGTGAGGCGCGCACGGCTGAGAATGACAATGGGACCCACATGTCAGCTGACTCTTATCTTCTGCCCTCTCTCTCAGCGCGCAGATTTCTCTGGAAATCAAGGAGAGGAATTATCCCAAGGTTTTTGCAACTAATTTTTGGGATAATTAGCCCTAAATGGACACCTCATCAAGCTCTACACTTTTCCCAATTATCCTGTAGCTCAACTCCCTTATATATAAACCCTAGCTTTTGGGTCAGACCATTGTTGGTAAGCGACTCATCCTCCATTGTTGGCCGATGGAGTTCTTGCTCTTGTCCCTTTGCTTATCCATCCTAAACTCGTTACACCTTGCAATAAAGATTGGTTATCTTTTGTAGGTTAAATCGAGTTTAATTCTCTGTTGTTCAACGTCGGGTTTTCAAAACCCTTGGCATATTTCTTCTCCTGGTAAGCTAAAACCCTAGCTGTTAACATCTTGAGCATCTTAAGGACCTTAGAAGCTCCTGTGAATCATTCTTTTAAGCATCAGTAGCTTCAACTTGCTTTAAACTGAAAAGTTGATATTATACCTTTTCGGTTTTCCATGTCATTTTCAAGACCTAGGGTTCTTCCTGTCAACTTATCATCTTATTTAGGTTTTGACTAAACCCTAGCAGCATGACAAGTTGATCTTTCACTTATTGTCATCATCTATTTTGG
The DNA here is from genome assembly GCA_036346255.1 of Ampelocalamus luodianensis. NCBI lineage: Eukaryota > Viridiplantae > Streptophyta > Magnoliopsida > Poales > Poaceae > Ampelocalamus > Ampelocalamus luodianensis. The sequence goes on from CM070624.1 coordinate 47,946,229, forward strand.
CTTCTAGCTGAGATCTGTCTCTGTTTCATTTTGTCGGCTTAACCGACAAAAATGATGTTCTTCTTAGTTGTTGTAATCTAATCAATTAGGGTTATACTAAGGTTAGTTTGGGATATTAATTACCCTAAAAGATCATGCTAAGTTTCATTTATGAACTTTTGCATGTTCTATACTCCTTTTTCCGAAAATTGCAACCTGTCCTTGTAATACCCGATTATTCGATATCGAATGCTGTAAGATTAGAGAGGAAATAAGTTAAAATTCAGAATTTTAGAAGAAGTATGGGCCGCTAACCCATATTCGAGAAGAGGAGCCACCATAGTGGCCCAAGGCCCATGAGTGGGCGGCAGCCCATAGAAGGCAAGGGAGGAGGAGGACCAAACCCTAGCCCCATTTGCTACAGTAGCCGCCGTGCTACAGTAGCCCCGTGCTACAGTAGCGGCGTGCTACAGTACCTCGCCGCTTGCTGCTCCTCCTCTCCCCGGCGCCATCTTTCCTGCTGCTTGTGGCCGACCGTGGGAAGAAGAAGAAGAGGAAGGAAGAGAGGATTGAAGGAGAATTTCTTCGTGGGATTTGATCAGCGATCTCCGATGGTTCTACAAGGGTAATGATCGATTTCCCTCGCTGTTTAGGTTGTTTCGGATCACGAATCGATTAGTTTGATTGGATTGAATTGCTGCCGTTAGAATTTCAGTTCTGTCCTGAATGTTGCGTGGCCTGTTTCGTGATCTTAGAGGCCGAATTTGGGTTGTCCATCTCCTAGAGTTTTGTAGATATTGATCTTAGCTTTCGGTGGCCGCCAAGAACACTGAATTCCGACTTTCGAGTCAAAAGTTATGATAGATTTACTATCTGCTGTCCAGAATCCTAACGAGAATTAGCAGTCTCTGTATAGGTTGATTTATGGCCTAGTTAGATGGTGATTCAGTGGTGTTGCCCATAACAAATTTTGAAGGTGATATCACTAGCTTTCAGGATTGATAAAGAACACTTCATTTGGAGTTATAGATCAAAAGTTATGCACTTTTCTTTGTGACTGTCCAGATTGTATGTCAGTCGGTCCAGATTGTATGTCAGTTTCTATCTTTAGTTTTGACCCGTGTGCCACTTTTTGTTAAAGGCAAAATATGAATGTTGTGCCAACTAGGTTATTGTAGATAATTTCATAACCTTTTCAGATTGTTAAAGAACGTCCAATTTGGAGTTGTACAACAAAAGTTATGGATATTTTAATTTAGCCGATATTTCTGTCTATTAATTCAGTCAACAGATTTGAGCCGTGGGCCAATTTTTATTAGAGGCAAAATCTGAACTTTTGCCCAACCAGAGTATTGTAGATATGTCAGTTAAGAATCCATGGAAATTGGTCTCACCTCATTCTGAGTTCCAAACCAATAGATATGTCAATTACCGTGCTGCTGTCCAGAATTAAGTTATGTCAGAAATTGTTGATTTCATTTTAAGTTTTGTATTAATGACTAGAGTCATCGGGAAGCGATGTTTAACATCGATTAGTAGTGTTGGGTATATTATGTCCTTATTGAAATTATTTTACTTGTTTAGGAGGTGAAGCCTCGGGTTTAGGAGTATCACCTTTGCCGACTAACGCGTCGCATCGTGGAAGGCAAGTACATTGCCACCCTTAATGATTGTGATTGATGAATGTTTATATGGTCATGCTGTGATTTGGTATGATCGAGAGAAGATGGATTGTTTATGTTCTTTCATATGTGTTGAATCCATGTTTTGTTATCATGTCTTTCAATATTCGTATTTTATTCTATGCATTCATTATGCATGTTTCGTCCACGAAAGTGGATTGCAAGTCCCACCATTCCAATGTGGGCGGTGTTGGACATTGTCATGTCCGTCCACGAGTGGATTTGAAAGACCCATTAATTCGAATGGGCATGTAAGACCCATTAACTCCAAGATGGGCAATGTTGGACACCGTATGAAACGTTCTTCATACGGGAAGTGGATCCGCATTTTTGTTAAGATGCGGGCTTGAGTGAACACCGACGGGTGTTTCACGGCTATCTGCGATATATGCATGTGTGCAGTCCATTCCTTTGATTTTGAGCATTCATATCATGTTTTCATTTGTGTCGGTTGTGATGTGATCGAACTGATGATGAGTTTGTCTTATTCATATTGAATGATTATCTTATTGATAATCGTACTTGCTGAGTCATGGACTCACTCTTGCGTTGTTTGTTTTTAGGTAACCCCGATGTTGGCTCTTGGGAGGAGTAGACACGCACTACTTGTTCACAACATCAAATTCATGTTCAAGACTAAATTTTAGTTCCATATTTCATTCGTTAACGATGAACGTAATAATTAAATTATAATTGGAGAAGGAAGGATACCTTCTCCACGGATGTTGATTTATTCTGCGTGTGAACCTTCTTTATTGATGTTCGGTATTAAATAACTTAGAAGGTGAAGGAAGGATACCTTCACCATGTCATGTTTATCTTAATGTTGTCTTTAGTTGATATACTTGATTCAAGTTCTTCCGCATTATGGATGTATGTTAGATGTTTTAGGTGACATCTTGGCTTCGGATAGCGAGTGTTACGGTTGGTATCGAGCGGGCTTTAGGTCCGTGGTTAATAGAAGAACATTAAAATGACACACTTGTACGTAGGTGGGGTTGGAAAAGTACATTGCTTCCATAATATCATTATTATGTTTCATTTTGGTTGAGCAATTGTTGAATTGCTTCGTACTATCATCCTTGTTGGTAATATATGATCTGCTATGATATTCAATATCTATGAACTAATACTATGATTGTCATGAGGTGATCTGTGTAATCATAATTGAGTATTTCGGTGAGGCGTGATGTTATCAAATGATAAGAAGTGGAGGTCGTGGTTGTTACTCAGGATTCACGGGTTACACCACTGCTCGCATGAACGTGGTTAGAGGAGTAGTTACCCAGTACCATAGTTTCGGTGTTAAGCGTGAGTTGCTTTAGAAAGTTGTTCTCTTTCTTGATTTGAATTTGGCAATTCTTGTCTGTGGTGGTTGATGAACTTCTCCGGATTTGTGGTCCATGATAGTTATGGTTTTCCATAGATCCCTCTTGGTTCTCTGAAACAAATAATGCCTTTCAAGCTGTTGAGTTGTTTCTACTACTTGTGATCGTTGTCAATTGGCAAGATTGATGTTTTCTTGGTTGCTCCTTCTTTCTCATTGAAAAAGAATGACTCATTTACTCGTTTGATAGCTTGGTTAGTGAGAGTTTCTGTAAGTTCGTTTGCTGGGAAAGCTTTGGCTTTATGCGTTTCTTTGGATTACTTGACGTTGAGGTTTGAAGTCTCTCTTTTCTTTGCATAAGGTGTTAGAATCCTTTGTGATGTCTTGTCATGCTTAAAATGAGAAGTTATAACTAAGCGAATAGATTGTTCTGATATGAGTTATCAAGTTGGGTTATTAGCATGGTGCAAATCGATTATTCTTAACTACCATCTATGAAGGTGAAATTGATTAATTTGAAATATCCTTGTATTTGATACATCTTGTATGTTAAATAAAGACTGTCCATATCTATTCGAACCTATAGATCTTACATAAGAGCTAGATTTATCTATTTCTAGTATGTTAAAATTGTTGAAACTTGTATAAAGTACCGGATGGGTCTTTGGTGTATCGACTCATGAAACCTTGTTTATAGGAAATTATGTTAGTGAATCTTTAATCATGTTTTGAAATGATTTACGAACAAAGGTGAAATGTGAATCTATGTTTATAAATGGTTATGTGATTGCAAATAGAATTAGTACCGTATGTATACGCGTGGTTAGTACAATCATCATTTGTTAATGAGCGCTGAAGAAAGTGTTGAGCAACACCAACAATTGAGTAGATGAATTTCGTAAGTAGTATTTGTTAGCGTGCCTTGTGATATTGTTATTGCTTAGCATAAACTTGTTATGATAAATTTGTTTCAACCTTTTGTTTGTGTTCCCTTTGGGAAGTTTTAGGATGGAGTAATAAAGTTTGATGATTCTTGGTACTAGTATATGTTGTCGATGTTTTTGAATCGTCAAAATGGGAGAAAGAGGTTAACTCTTATAGTAATTTGATCACCTATGGTGATATTTCCTAAATGATCAAATTTTAAGTTTTGTGTTCATGATCCTTTGGGGGTTCAAGCTTTATGTGGTAAATGAAGTTTATCGAGTAGCGATATGTTGCAAAGTTATAATGGTTCTTCAAGATAATGCAAGTGCTTTGATTTGAGTACTTATTTGTTCTTATCTGTTAAGGTTCGATATTCTCTTCTTGTGAGGCTTAAGTGTTCAATGTGGACTCCACTTATGTTCTATAAGTTCATTGCTTAATTGGTTTCTTCCTTGGTCCCGTGTTCGGTCACGAGTGGTGGATGAGTTTTCTAGTTGGTGAAAATCGTTTCCATTTGTCTCTTCTTTTGAGAAAGAATCAATTCATTCTTTTCACGTGGGTCTTTTGAAGTGTTTTCTAATTGTTGTTGTGAAATTGATGTTAATACCCATAGTAATTTGATCGCCTTTGGTGATATCGTTGATGAGAATAATTCAAGTTTAGCTTTAGTGATATTTTCTTTGAGCCCATGAATCATCCGGTAGCTGAAATTATTTTAAATAAATTAAGGTATTGGATTGTCCTATTGCTTCTTAAGAGATTTGTGTGATTTAATTTTAAAGGCTCTTTAGTGCGAGTTGGCAGCGTGAGGTTGCAATCAAAGAACTTATGTTGGTTCCTTTAAGAGGAGAATAATCTACTTGCGTTTGCGAAATCTCGTAATTGGAAATGTCTCGAGTTTGGTGGTGAGATTATTTGGATCTCATGTTTCTTGTGTAGTTGAACCTGTTACGAACAAATATGACGTATGGAAGAATTTCATTGGTTCTTAATTAGTCCTTGTGGTTTGGACTAAAGATCTTATCTTGTGCGTTGTGGCAAGCGATGTTAGTCAAAGAATTAATTTCGGTGTTAAGGAAAGAGTGCGAGAGGAATATTTGAGAATTTGAGTCAAGTTTTGTAACTTGTAGTTATTCGAATTGTTCATAAACTTTTACTCTTTTCACTCAAGAGTTGTCGAGTTTCAATCGCAATGTCATTTTTTCTTATTAGTGGTTATTTGCTATTCCTTTTAGAGGGATGCGTGCCCTCATTGTGAACTCAACTTTCGTTTTCGGATCTTTATTACAGTTATTTCTTTTGGTTTTGTGCTCACTGTGAGCGATAACATTTTCTGTGTGGTGAAATTTGTTCTTATTCGCCTCTTTCTTTTGAGAAAGGATCAACCGTTTTGTCTTTGTAAAGTTTTACAACTCGTAAGTTGTTGTTTGTTTGGTGGTGGTTAAGTGATTGTAGGGGTGAGTTTTGCTACCCGACTATTGGAGTAGTAATAGAAGATGAGTTGGTTTTGACTGAATCTCTTGGAGGAAGTTGATTCAGATGGAATGTTTGGTTTCGAGTAAAATCGTATATTGTTCGACTAAGTAGGACCTATGGTATAGTGTAGTTCAGAACCTTGGTTCATGTTGAAACGTTGGGGATTATCAAATGTATGGAAATCGTAATCAATTTTATACAAGAACACTATTGAAAGTATCGCGATGTGGTATGAGTGATTCTGATGATGTCAATGAGTGAGTATATCGAATTGTGGGGATCATAGAGATTTAATCCGATGATTTCACTATTTGTTATAAGAGGAATTCGTTGTAGAGGTCTCGGAGGTTAAATTTGGGCTTTCGTTTTCATACTAAACTTTTGGTCACCCAAAGATTGGTGTGTAGAGGAGATAGAAAAGCTGAGTACTCGAGTAGTGGAATGATTGTCGATAGAACCCTTTTGTTGTAGTTCATGAGCGGGTGTCTTGAAAATTCGATGTGATATTCTTGAAAGTTGGAGGTGATGAGATTGCATGGGTTTTGAGGGCTTTGGTGCCTTCTATCAAATTAATGTCATCAGTTGAAGGAGTGGTCGAGTGTTGATGGAATCAATAGAGTCTCTCCACAAAGGTGTGGATGATGTATTTCGGTTTAAGCCTAATTTGAGGTTGTTAAATTAAGAGGTTTGAGCCACTGTGGTATGCGATGAATTAATTCCAATGTCTGAGAGAAATTTTATTCCTAAAAGAGGAATTGAAAAAAAGGATGTTACCTTGGGTATTGAGCGTTTTCTTGTTACTCATTTGAGCTTTATGTTGTTGGTAGTGTCTTATGCATGGTGAGTTGGTGTTGTGTTGGCATGTTTGCTTCTTTCCAATTCGAGCAAAACAAAAGAAGTTTTTGGTTTGAGCGTTCAAGTGATCTCCCTTTGGCTTTCGTGGCGTTTATTCGCAATTTGCCACTTGGAAAGTGGAAAGGTTTTCTTGATGAAATTCTGATTTGGATTTTACTCTTGATGCTCGATTGGTAGCGATAGTTGTGATGTGAATTTTTCTTATTCAGATGTGTTTTGCGGTAAAGAGTTTGCTTAAAAGAATTGATTGTATGTTTAGGTTAAAAGAGGTGATCCTTGTTCGTGAAGAGTTCAATGGAGAGGTGGAACAAGATTTCCGTGCTCTATGTGCTTGTTGTGTGGTTCGACTTCAGGAGAAGGTTAACCCTGAGTTCATTGGGTTGTTTTCGATAGTATCGTTTCGCTAAGACCGTCTCGATTCCTACACGTTGTACTCACTTTTGGTTTCATTTGGTGTGGAGTGACTACCGGAGATCGGAGTTTGTTATTCGTTAACAACGTTGACCATCGAGTAGGATCTTACCTTGAGTCTCGTCAGATGAGTATAGGCTGGAAGTGTCGGACGAGTGTTAAGGCAGACGTCGATTTGCGTCAAGATGTTGTGGTGTCCTCGATCAGAAAGAGGCCACTTAGGAGCTGGAGGCTCGCATGCACGAGCATTATTCAGATTTGTTCATATCGGTACATGTTACATTTATTAATTTTTAGTTGCAACCGACCTTTCGCGTGAGTCGGTGTGAGGATTAGGTCGAATCCTATTTAAGAGGTAGAATGTAATACCCGATTATTCGATATCGAATGCTGTAAGATTAGAGAGGAAATAAGTTAAAATTCAGAATTTTAGGAGAAGTATGGGCCGCCAACCCATATTCGAGAAGAGGAGCGACCATAGTGGCCCAAGGCCCATGAGTGGGCAGCGACCCATTAGAAGGCAAGGGAGGAGGGGACCAAACCCTAGCCCCATTTGCTACAGTAGCCGCCGTGCTACAGTGCCCGTGCTCTGATGGCGGCGTGCTCTGATGCCTCGCCGCTTCTGCTCCTCCTCTCCCGGCGCCATCTTTCCTGCTGCTTGTGGCGGCCAGTGGGAAGAAGAAGAAGAGGAAGGAAGAGAGGATTGAAGGAGAATTTCTTCGTGGGATTTGAGGCCGAATTTGGGTTGTCCATCTCCTAGAGTTTTGTAGATATTGATCTTAGCTTTCGGTGGCCGCCAAGAACACTGAATTCCGACTTTCGAGTCAAAAGTTATGATAGATTTACTATCTGCTGTCCAGAATCCTGACGAGAATTAGCAGTCTCTGTATAGGTTGATTTATGGCCTAGTTAGAAGGTGATTCAGAGGTCTTGCCCATAACAAATTTTGAAGGTGATATCACTAGCTTTCAGGATTGATAAAGAACACTTCATTTGGAGTTATAGATCAAAAGTTATGCACTTTTCTTTGTGACTGTCCAGATTGTATGTCAGTCGGTCCAGATTGTATGTCAGTTTCTATCTTTAGTTTTGACCCGTGTGCCACTTTTTGTTAAAGGCAAAATATGAATGTCGTGCCAACTAGGTTATTGTAGATAATTTCATAACCTTTTTAGATTGTTAAAGAACGTCCAATTTGGAGTTGTACAACAAAAGTTATGGATATTTTAATTTAACCGATATTTCTGTCTATTAATTCAGTCAACAGATTTGAGCCGTGGGCCAATTTTTATTAGAGGCAAAATCTGAACTTTTGCCCAACCAGAGTATTGTAGATATGTCAGTTAAGAATCCATGGAAATTGGTCTCACCTCATTCCGAGTTCCAGACCAATAGATATGTCAATTACCGTGCTGCTGTCCAGAATTAAGTTATGTCAGAAATTGTTGATTTCATTTTAAGTTTTGTATTAATGACTAGAGTCATCAAGGAAGCGAGTGTTTAACATCGATTAGTAGTGTTGGGTATATTCGTCCTTATTGAAATTATTTTACTTGTTTAGGAGGTGAAGCCTCGGGTTTAGGAGTATCACCTTTGCCGACTAACGCCTGCATCGTGGAAGGCAAGTACATTGCCACCCTTAATGATTGTGATTGATGAATGTTTATATGGTCATGCTGTGATTTGGTATGATCTGAGAGAAGATGGATTGTTTATGTTCTTTCATATGTGTTGAATCCATGTTTTGTTATCATGTCTTTCAATATTCGTATTTCATTCTATGCATTCATTATGCATGTTTAGATCCACGAAAGTGGATTGCAAGTCCCACCATTCCAATGTGGGCGGTGTTGGACATTGTCATGTCCGTCCACGGGAGTGGATTTGAAAGACCCATTGATTCCGAATGGGCATGTAAGACCCATTAACTCCAAGATAGGCAATGTTGGACACCCGTATGAAACGTTCTTCATACGGGAAGTGGATCCCGCATTTTTGTTAAGATGCGGGCTTGAGTGAACACCGACGGGTGTTTCAGCTATATACCGGTATATGCATGTGTGCAGTCCATTCCTTTGATTTTGAGCATTCATATCATGTTTTCATTTGTAATCGGTTGTGATGTGATCGAACTGATGATGAGTTTGTCTTATTCATATTGAATGATTATCTTATTGATAATCGTACTTGCTGAGTCATGGACTCACTCTTGCGTTGTTTGTTTTTAGGTAACCCCGATGTTGGCTCTTGGGAGGGAGTAGACACGCACTACTTGTTCACAACATCAAATTCATGTTCAAGACTAAATTTTATTTCCATATTTCATTCGTTAACGATGAACGTAATAATTAAATTATAATTGGAGAAGGAAGGATACCTTCTCCACACGGATGTTGATTTATTACTGCGTGTGAACCTTCTTTATTGATGTTCAGTATTAAATAACTTAGAAGGTGAAGGAAGGATACCTTCACCATGTCCTGTTTATCTTAATGCTGTCTTTAGTTGATATACTTGATTCAAGTTCTTCCGCATTATGGATGTATGTTAGATGTTTTAGGTGACATCTTGGCTTCCGGATAGCCAGGGTGTTACAGTCCTGTTTTCAGCTCTTTCAAAATATGAAAACTGGAACTTTGCACTAAACTCTAATTTCTGTCTTTTAAAAACAGTGAGCTATATAATGGGTTATCATCATTATTATGGGTAATTATGGCTTAAGCATACTGTAATCATGCATTTCCAAATTGATCATGCATTTTTCTTTCATTTTGAGCTTATTGTCAGATTTGGCATTTATTGGCTTTATTTGCTTTCTATAGAATCTGGTCCTTCTGAAGTTTTTGAATCTACCTCAGAACAGTCTGAACCTGCAACAGAAGTTTATTATTACCAAGGCAAGCATCCTCTTTGCACCATATTGATCCCAAAATTTTGTACAATAGCTTTTACAAATTCAGTGACAACTGTGCATGCTATTTTTCTGAAAATACAAATTTTGATCTGTTAATAGTTAGCTATGACCAAACATGATAGATTACCTCAATTGTCACCATACACTTAACCCTAGCATAGTACTGTATACTATAACTTACATTTTCAGTTTTGGCTTAGACATGCAGTCTAGAGATTTTAGAGTTTGACAAGCATATCTTGTCAAACATGGGAATCTAATCAACTCTTGATTTATTTAAACTCTTTGTCCGTTTCTTTAAATCAGTCTTGTATTTGAAATTCAAATTGATCGGACAAGAGGAAGCTAGTGATGGTGCTTTTGTGCACGAGATTGGGTTTTGTGGTGGACTTGTCCGGGTTAATTAAGGACCGAACTCGACTATTCGGTTCAAGTCCCCACGTACTTCCACATACAGATGTATGGGCGCTTTGTTTGGTTAAGTAAAATGTTGAGACTATTGAGTTGGAAACAGGAGAGTAAGGATATGTGTATTGACCTTGTATGGCATAGATGCTGCAGTGCGAGGACTGCGTTTTATGCCATGTGAGCTTTGTATGTCGATGTCGGATGTTCTTAGGAGGGTGAGGGCGTATATGTGCCTCGTCGCATATACGATACCTTAATGGTGCCGATAGCATTCTACTATGGGTAGGGAACCCAATTCGCATTAAATTGTTTGGATCGGCATTCGGACGCAACATGTGTGCCCGGTTAGGCAAATGCTATCGATCGTTGTTTAAGCGGGATCGGTTCACACATGGGGTCCAACTCAATAGTGTCGACTTGTTGAAAAATACCAAATCTTAGTTTCCCGGTCGGCATACCAAAGGAAGTATGTCATCATTGAAGGCATCCGAAGGCAACGGGCTAGCTAAGTCATGTGGGTAAAGATGTACACCTGCGAGTATAAAGCTGTTCGAATAAGCGTGTCCACGGTCATGGACGATAACTTGAACCGATATCACTGTATAGAAGTTTTGATTTTAAAAATCTGGTTTCAGTTTATTTTCGGTTGTGCATGAGGGAATCATGCACTGTACTGTTTACATTTAATGTATTTACTTACTGTTCTACTTTACCTTTGATTTATTAAATGGCTTATTCAAAATTTAGCCTTTGTAGGTTAAGATGTGTCGCTTTATGCAAATTTGAACCTTTATACCTTCCTGTTGTAACCTTATGCATGTAACAACTCTACTCCTTTGATTAGGCTCTAATAACCACTTTCTTTTATTAGTTTGTGTAAGACTTGCTGAGTACCTTTCGTACTCAAGGTGCTACCACCTATTGTTGCAGGTGAGGATGGTTTTCTCTATGAAGTACCCGTTAGCGCCGATCAGGGTGACGCTAACGAGTAACGCTACTTCTTTCCTCCACGCAATTGCCTGCGGGTGGATGAGGCCATTGGTGGACTTTTTCAGTTTATTTTGCTTCCGCTGTTGAAAATGTTGTAGTGACCAAGTCACTCTATATTGTAGTACTAAACCCGAATGTTGTAAACTTATGTTTAATTATGCAAATGTACGACTTGTATGTGTATGATGCAATGTTGTTAAAGGATATATATATGCAATGGTCATTGATCCTGGGAACCATTGTGAGATATATATATATATATCCGGGGATCCTGTTTATTGGAATTGTTACTTGTTGAATTTATACCTTTAGCATGATCTTTAATTGAGGGACAGTACTGTTCCTTCATTAATAATCATGTTACTGTATGAATTTAATTAAGTACATTTCCAATAATCTGGGGAGCCCACAGGCTTTGTCAACGGATCAGCAATATTCAAATCCGTGTGCACTTTGCATATTTTCACATCACCTCTCTCAACGATCTCACGAATAATGTGGTATCGCCGAAGTATGTGCTTGGACTTTTGATGCGATCTAGGCTCCTTAGCTTGTGCAATGGCTCCACTATTATCACAATAGAGATCCATTGGACAGGAAGCACTCGAAACCACACCCAGCTCACTAATGAACTTTTTAATCCATACGGCCTCTTTCGCGGCTTCCGAAGCCGCAATGTATTCAGCCTCTGTCGTGGAATCAGCAATCGTTCCCTGCTTGGAACTTTTCCAGCTTATTGCTCCTCCATTTAAACAAAACACAAACCCTGATTGCGATCTGAAGTCATCCTTGTCGGTTTGGAAACTAGCATCGGTGTAACCATTTACGACCAGCTCTTCCTCACCACCATATACAAGGAATGCATCCTTAGTCCTTCTTAAGTACTTAAGGATATTCTTGACTGCTATCCAGTGACATTCACCTGGATCTGACTGATATCTGCTCGTAACACTTAGAGCATACGACACATCTGGTCGTGTGCACAGCATGGCATACACGATAGATCCGATAGCCGAAGCATATGGAATTCTACTCATTTTGTCTTGCTCATCAGTGGTCGAAGGGCACTGAGTCTTGCTAAGATTAATACCATGTGACATGGGCAAGAAACCCCTTTTGGAATCTTGCAAGTTGAACCGTTTCAACACCTTGTCAATGTACATGTCTTGGCTTAATCCAATTAGCCTCTTAGATCTATCTCTATAGATTCTTATACCAAGAATATATGCTGCATCTCCTAAATCTTTCATTGAGAAACTATTTCTTAATGAAGTTTTAACAGATTCAAGCATTGGAATATCATTTTCGACCAGTAGTATGTCATCCACATACAAGATCAGAAACACAAGCTTGCTCCCACTAACCTTCTTGTAAACATAAGGTTCTTCTTCATTCTTGACGAAGTCAAACCCTTTGACCACCTCATCAAAACGAATGTTCCAACTCCGAGATGCTTGCTTTAATCCATAGATGGACTTCTTACGTTTGCATACCTTTCTAGCTTCCTTTGGATCGACAAAACCCTTAGGCTGTGTCATGTACACATCCTCACTCAGGTTTCCATTTAGGAAAGCCGTTTTGACATCCATCTGCCATATCTCATAATCGAAATATGCGGCAATAGCTAGAATGATCGGATAGACTTAAGCATAGCGACGGGAGAGAAGGTTTCATCATAATCAACACCTTGAATTTGTTTGAAACCCTTCGCAACGATCGTGCCTTATGAATGTGAACCTTTCCATCCATATCTACCTTTTCTTAAAAATCCACTTGCACTCAATGGTTTTAACATCATTAGGTGCATCAACCAAGTTCAAACTTGATTGTCATGCATGGACTTTATTTCGGATCTCATGGCTTCAAGCCATGACTCGAGTCTGGTCTACCATCGCTTAGAATAAGTATTAGGCTCATCATTATTCATTAATAAAACGTCATGCCCATACCTTATAGGCAATTGGCGTGGCCTTTTAGATCTACATGGGTGATGCTTCATCTCTGAGTTTAACAACATTTTGTTCATCTGTAGAGACTCGATAGGAGTTGAAACATTTTCGGATGTTTCCAATTTCTTCGAGTTGCACCTTACTCCCACGACTCCTTTGGAAAGAAACTCTTTCTCCAAGAAGACACCATTACGGGCAACAAACACTTTGTTTTCTTCCGCTTGTAAAAGTAATATCCTTTAGTTTCCTTAGGATACCCCACAAAGAAGCACTTATCGGACTTGGGTGTGAGTTTGTCGGATGTCAAACGTTTGACATCGCCTCACAACCCCATACCTTGAGAAAAGACAAGCGGACACTTCCGGTCCATATCTCATATGGTGTCTTCTCTCTGCTTTTGATGGAACCCTATTTAATGTGAAAGCTGCGGTTTCTAGAGCGTATCCCGAATTGCAATGGAAGATCAGATTGGCTCATCATTGGCCGAACCATGTCTAACAATGTTCGGTTCAGTCGTTCGAACACCCCATTCCATTGAGGCGTTCCGTGGAGTGAGTTGTGGAACAATTCCACATTTCTTTAGATGATCACCAAACTCATGGCTCAAATATTCACCTCCACGATCTGATCGTAGACATTTGATTGTCTTGCCAAGTTGATTTTGTACCTCATTTTGAAATTCCTTGAACATTTCAAAGGATTCCGACTTATGTCTCATCAAGTAGACATAGCCATATCTCTGAAATCATCGATAAAAGTTATGAAATCTTGAAAACCACCTCTGGCCGAAATGCTCATAGGTCCACATACATCCGAATGTACAAGGGCCAACAAGTCATTCGCCCTTTCACCTCTGGTCGTGAAAGGTGCCTTTGTCATCTTGCCAAGTAAACAAGATTCACATGTTTCAAATGATTCAAAATCAAATGAGGTTAGAAGACCATCTTTATGGAGCTTCATCATGCGCTTCTGATTTATATGACCAAGTCGACAATGCCAGATAAAAGTGGGATTCATTTCATTGGGTCGAAATCTCTTAGCATTAACGTTATAGATAGGCATATCCTCAAGATTCAAAACATACAATCCATTCATCAATGGAGCATGGCCATAAAGCATATCTTCAAAATAGATTGAACAATAATTGTTCTTTATTCTGAATTCATAACCTTCTGCTCCTAAACATGAAGCGAAATAATGTGTTTGCTTAAGGTCGGAACATAATAACAATTATTTAGTTCCATAACTAATCCCGACGGTAAAGCTAATGGTAAAGTTCCAATAGCTAATGCAAGAACTCTTGCTCCATTGCCTCTGCGAAGATCAACATCTCCTCTTGTCAAAATTCTACTCCTTATTAGTCCTCATCGAATTGCAAATATGAGCAACCGATCCGTATCAAATACCCAAGAACTGGTGGAGAAGTGGCAAGATTAATTTGTATAACATTTATACAGGCCGAAGTCATACTTCCTTTGTTCTTTCTCGCCAAGTACTTCTTGCAATTTCTCTTCCAATGCCCAGTCTCATGACAATGGTAACATTCAATGTCGGGCTTAGGACCCGCTTTAAGCTTCTTAAGCTTAGCCTTGAGACTCTCGATCTCATCTTTAGTCTTTCCTTTGCCTTTTCCTTTCCCGACTTGCCCTTCTTCTTGAAGGTCAGTAGTCTTTGAACCATCATCACATGATTGAAACTTTTCTTGATGCTCTCCTCAGCACCCTTAAGCATACCATGTAACTCGGTCATTGATTTCTCCATACCATTCATATGAAAATTCAGTATGACAGGCTCAAAGCTCGCAGGGAGCGATTGGAGAATCACATCAGTAGCCAACTCTTGACTAAGGGGAAAACCAAGCTTTTCTAGGCTCTCAATGAGACCAATCATTTTGATCACATGAGGACTGACCGGGTTACCTTCTGATAGCCTGCAAGAAAACAATGCCTTAGAGGTGTTGAACCTCTCTGCCCTTGCTTGATCCTGAAACATACCCTTCAGACTCACAATCATATTGTAAGCATCCGTGGTCTCATATTGCTTCTGAAGCTCAGAGTTCATGGTTGCAAGCATTAGACAGTGTACATCGACTGCGTCGTTGCAATGCTTCTCATAAGCATTCTTTTCAGTTCGAGTAGCATCAGCACTCGGTTCCTCAGGATAGGGATTCTCTAGAACATATTCCTTCTTTTCTTGTTTGAGAACAATTCTCAGATTACGAAACCAGTCAATAAAATTTGAACCATTCAACTTTTCCTTTTCAAGAATAGATCGCAAATTAAAGGTAGGTGCAGAAGAAGTAGTAGGTGCCATGATCTACAACGAAAATATATGCAAAGATTCAAAGACTATGTTTATGAAAGATCTTCTATTAATCATATATGTCGATGGTTATGTTCGACCGTCTACGACTGCTTTCGTATCACCATACGACATGTTTGAACCTGGTTGTATCATTATACGACCAGTGGTCGAATTTTTAACTTAACAATAGATAACAGAAGATACTCCCACTATAAACCATGTTTCCCTCAAACAACATATAGTGAGTCCAAGATCCATAAGTCATTAAGTTCTAGTGAGCTTTGGCATCACTGCTAGAAACCTAGTGATTTATGGTAGGCAACCTCTTGCCAATCATATCGTATATGACTCTTGTTTGTTGGATGGCATCATGATGCCCTGGCTACCAACACCATGCCTCAAGGCCCAAAACTATTTTGATAGCCTTGTCAAGTCAAACCAACACTATGCATGTGGGTGTCCGACACCCACCCCATCTTATTAAGATAGTTAATGGCACCCTACTTTGGTAGACCTGCCAATTAACGATCAAAATCGTGATAGGTGCAACAATTGGGAAGGCATCAATTTTACTTAATTTTCTCGAGGAGACTATTCTATCATGTCAAAAACATCTAATGATAAAATAGCATAACAGAATAAACATAAATATTCACAGATAATCAAATTAAAGCGTGAAATAGTATGGCCCTTAACATGTCGATCTCCATCATCATGCTCCCGATTCTCAGACCACCATGCTTGAAGTTTCGATCGCATTCATCTACTAAGCATTTACTCCTAAAAACTAGTAAAGAATTACATAGGATAATTTCAAGCATCACAAGTCGATCAGCAGGCGTTATACAATAATATGATGGCTATCTCAAAGCATGACACGCAGCCATGAAAATCCATTCATGCATCACATACACAATGGGCCATACTATTCACATCAAACGTGCAAAAACAAGTTATGCAAAGAATCCAATTCTATCGGGCGACATGAACACATACTATCTATAGCGCGCGATGCGAAAAACCAGACGGCGGTCACGCTAGCCGATTAGCGGCTGGGCTCGAAGAGCGGCGCCCCTCGCCGTCGGCGGCACTCTCGGAAAAATTTCCGAGACATGAATCTCATTCATATATCAGAGCCTTGGAAATCATCGGATTAATCATATTAACCTTGTCGAACCAATCGATCCACGCGCCTTGATACGACAACACACTGCGGCGTACTCGATGGCGAGAACTCCGACCGGTAGGAGTATCACGCAAGATAGTCGAAAAACAAGTCGAGCGAATCATATGGTGCTCTTCATATGTGCCTCCTCGAAAAACCCATCTTCTATCGCGAACAACGATCGATCCTATCGACCCGATGCCTAGATCGTTTCATACATATGAACCAATCTAGGTTATCGGACCAAACCATAATAGATCCAATCTACTACGCCACATATACGATATCTGTGACCGATCTAGATCAAAAACTATGCAAGATGGCTCGATACCACTCGTAGGGATACGGGTAGGCTACGCTAGCCACAAATCAAAATTTCTACCACGTAAACCAGGGATGCCAAGCAAGATATATGATCACGGATCATTACCACTAAGCGCGCGTGGTGGAAGTAAGTCGGGTAGCCTAGTCAGGCAATGAGCAGCGCCGATGTAGTGGTCGTAGATGAGCGTCCAACGTTCGTAGTCGATCGTCTCCTCCAAAGAGCTTCCACGATTCCTTGTGAAGATCACGGATCGTCCTCGGCGCAACAAATGCGACCGCGATGCGCCTCTACGGTATCCACACGTCGGAGAAGGAACAACCGAATGCGCGGTGTGCTAGCACCAAATCGCGCGGAAGGCTCTCTCAAGAAGATGGCGGTTTAGGGTTTTGGTGAAACAACTCACGTGTCTCTCTTGTCACACCAAAACTAGCCTCAAGCATCTCCTTATCGATTGCCACGTGCCGGATCCTATCCGAACACTTTTAACGAATCGTATTCGTTACGGTTTATTCCATCCCATTAAGTGTGTGACCCGTTAGGTTTATGTGTAATCGGTTGTGACTCGAAAACCTTTCCGATCACGAGTCGTGCGGTCCCTAGCGAGGACATAACGATTCCGAATACACACAAATTATATCGGACAAACCTTAATGCAATATGATCTATGACTAGGTCCTCATCACTTACGACCGAGTCTTATCTTTATCGACCGATTCGTACTCGGTCCGCGACTAGTTAAGTAAACCCTTACGACCAGGTTTGACCACTCGTGATTTCGTTCGATCGGTCTCGACTTGCTCGTATCACCATACGACTTATGCGGGTGCGATCGAACTAAGCGACTTTACTTTAGTATTCTCCTTTTGCCTCACGATATCGGTTTGAACTCCGGGTGAGATAGTGTGTCATCCATAGACTGTTCAATACTTTCTTGATCGAGTTGTCGGATAACCTTACGTGGTTGAACTCTTCGACCACGTGTGTACAACCATGCACTTTCTTTATCCGACTACTTGAGGGCGAGAGACATCTCTCGTTATGTTAGGAGGGCAAATCCCATATCAGGCAGTCACATCCCTCGCATGTTTCATAGCATGCCAAAAGCTACCTTTATAACTACCCGATTCACAGTAGCGTTTGGCAACCTAAAGTGCTATTACACATGTAGGGAACCATCTTGATCTCGAGTCTAAGGATTGTACATCATCATTGCTTGAGACCAACTAATGACACATAGAATCATAACAATCTCTATAGTGTCTCAAGGTGGGTCATTCAACCCCATGTTCTCTAACATGTGTTTACATTATTGATTTGATATCCCCATATCCATGGCCAGGTGAAACATGATCATCAATCAATACATGTCTTGTCGTGAAGTCATTGGTGTTCCGATCAATGACATTCGACCGGGGATACTTTAAACGACATCATATAAGTCGAAGTGTTTCACCAACATGTCACATACTCGTTGATCTTCAGAACTAATGATTCATTCAAGGAACAGAATAACATTTATTCAAGAACTCATAAACATAGACGTGATACAATCATCTCTATGATTGCCTCTAGGGCATATCACCAACACAGACGTCCCAGCAACCCCAGTCCTCTTGTGACCACTCTAGGAGTTCAGTACCAGAAGAAGTCACCCACGACCTCCACAGCGAGAGTCACCTACTTTTATTGCAACGAAGTGAGGCACTATGCCAACAAGTACCCAAAGAAGCAACAGCCGCGGCCCAGAGCCGGCCAGTCGGGAGTCCAGCACCCGAGCGATAAAGCCCCAATCCGATACACGGAGGACATGTGAATCACGTCACAGTCGAGGAAGCTCAGGTCACACTGGATGTGGTCCTTAGTACGTTCCTTGTCAATTCCATACTAGCATCAGTTCTTTTTTATTCCGGAGCTTCGCATTCTTTTGTCTCCAGCAACTTTGCGGGTAATTATGTGTTGGTGATATGCCCTAGAGGCAATCATGGAGATGATTGTATCACGTCTATGTTTATGAGTTTTTGAATAAATGTTATTCTGTTCCTTGAATGAATCGTTAGTTCTGAAGATCAACGAGTATGTGACTTGTTGGTGAAACTCTTCGACTTGTATGATGCCGTTCTAGAAGTATCCCTGGTCGAATGTCACTAATCGGAACACCAGTGATTCTACGACCAGCACATATATTGATTGATGATCATGTTTCACCTATCATGGATATAGGGATATCGAATCGATAATGTGAACACATGTTAGAGAACATGGGGTTGGATTGACCCACCTTGAGACACTATTGAGATTGTTATGATCATGTGTGTCATTAGCTGGTCTCAAACAATGATGATGTATAATCCTTAGACACAGATCGACATGGTTCTCATGTGTAATAGCACTCTTAGGTTGCCAAACGCTACTAAATCGAGTAGTTATAAAGGTAGCTTTAGTATGCTATGAAACATGCGAGGAGATGTGACTGATCCGATATGGATTTGCCTCCTAACATAACGAGAGAAGATGTCTCGGCCCTCAAGTAGTCGGATAAAGAAAGTGCATGGCCATGCCACTAGTGGTCGAAGTGTTAGGCCATGTAAGGTTATCCGGCAACTCGATCGAAAAGTATTGAACATCCATGAATGACACATTATCTCACGGAGTTCAAACCGTATATCGTGAACAAGAAAATACTAGAGTAAGTCTTAGTTCGATCGGCTCGGACAAGTCGTATGGTGATACGGCAAGTCGTAAAGATCGATCGAAAATCACGAGTGGTCGAAAACTGGTCGTAAGGAGTTACGAACTGAGTCGTGACAAAGTGCGAATCGTCGAGTAAAGATAAGACTGTCAGAATCGATGAGGACCTAGTCATAGATCATATTGCATTAAGTTTCGTCGATATAATTTGTGTGTATTGAGAATCGTTATGTCTGCTAGGACCGCTACGACTGTGGTGAAAAAGATTTCGAGTTACAACATTTTACACATAAACCTAACGGTCACACACTTAATGGGATGGAACAAACCAATATGAAATATGTGAGGACCCGTTTATTAGAACATGCTTTGTTTAACCATCCACTTGGTCCTAACGATACAAATCAAATAAACCAAGCCTCGAGATATGTATACTTCCAAATGCGTTATACACACCCGTTACAAAATCATGCATCAATTCCATTCATACACATAGAGCGAAGAAAAGGCAACAAGCGAAAGACATAGATAATATAAGGAGAGTTATTACAAAAGAGAGGCCGACCGGCCAAATAACACATAAGTAACTAATTTAAACAATGGAAGCAAAATGGCCATAAGATGGCGATAAACAAAAGCCAATCGATGTGCCTTTACCACAAGGCAACCAACCGGACCGCCAAGCTAATCGTCCCAGACAGCGCATAACACAACTCACAAAAGTGAGGCCCTTGGGGCTCACCTTCTTCCTCTGCAACAATTAATATTAAGCAAGCGGATGAGTACAAAACTTGTTTTTGTACTCGCAAGACTGACGTGTGAGATAACAGAACTATAATTAACTACATGCAAGCTTTATTTAGGTGGATGAGGCTCTGGACTTATTTTCCGCATAAAACAAGTTTTCATTTGCAATAAGGTAATAGATTCCAAGCAAGTTTGTAATTAACTTTTATTGTTCAAATAAAAGAGAAACAATTATAACAATAGATAGATGATAACACCAACCTAGAAGTGACTAGCCCATAGTCACCACAACAATAGCATGAAGTACCCCTTCATACCACCCATGTCAAGTTTAAGTTTTTAAAAGGTTGTAGTCTAGTTCTTGTGGAAATAACCAGCGTGTCCATAACCTAGGGCGAGGCTATTCGAATAGTTTTAACCCTGCAGGGGTGTACCAATGTACCCACACGATAGACCGCCTTTCCACCAGCCACGGTTAGCACACTTTCTTTGGTATGCAGGCATGGCTAAGTCTAACAAGATGCTTTCCAATGGACGATGCTAATTAAGAGCCGCAACCCACGGAGAAAGACACATTAGACACCTAACCGGTCCGCTAATGCTCCCCTCCAAACAACACACACAAGAACACACCCACCAACCAGCTCATAATTAACACCTCCCAAAGTACTTAGTCAAGAGAGGTTCCATATCCCCCTCGTGTGGTTAGCACGCAATAATTGCTTGGATCAATGGCACAAGTAACTCGGTCCTTAGGGACTTAGGCACCATTCAATCACACCCAACAAATCACCCAACATACCATTGTGCCCAAGCCAAGATATAATTTTTGTTTTCGCTTTTGATTTGCAAATTGGTAAAACACAAGGGTTGGACATAATGGAATAATATAAGTATTTGTGTGATCAAGACCATCGACTAAGTCGATGATCGCCAATACTACCGATACTAGGCATGGCTAAGCAATATTTATTCGAAAATCTACTAAGTGACAAGAGCTCATCCAACGAACTCTAATCACGACAAATAACCTAGGCTCAGTAGTAGAGGATAATTATTTACCTACAGTTATGCAACTAGAGGATTAGCTAATCAATTTAACAACAAATTAGCAATGCATACATAGAAGTTAAACAAAATATTAGACTTTAAAAGTAATGGGATCAAATGGGAAATGATCAAGCGCTTGCACGCTTGTCGTTGTTCAAAGCATTGCGGAGGGTCGTTCTCGGGATTACCGCAAATATCGAATCCTAAGCGAAAGAGCGAAAACAACCAATAAGACGAGCAACACTTAAACAAAAGAGCAAGCAAAAATTATTCCAATGCGAAGAAATTTATACACAAGGTAGAATACGAATATACCTAGACATAGGAACTGGAAAAACCTAATTTGGATTGGTGGTGCAAAAGATATTCTCTAAAAACCTATTTTCGGCCATAATTAGCACTGTAGTAAAAACATTTTATAGAAATATTTTGAAGCTGAAATTTTTATGGTAGCTACCTACTGGTATAGTGGTATCCCATATAAAATTTCAGGTCATTTGAAGTTATAACGAATTAGTTATGATTTTTCTAAGTTCTAAAACTAGGATATCATTTATATCAGCAGCAAAGACCACTAGCAAACTGGTCCTTCACTAAAGTTCATCCCTAAAGGAAATTAACAAAATTTAGTTCGCTTTATTTGGACTTACAGAGAACAAGTTATGGATTTTCTAAGTTTTTATAGCATTTTTGGAATATTTAATAGAGGCTGAAAAAGGCTAAAATCGATTCACAACGTTTCTGGTTCTTAACAGGGCCTAGAAACATTTCTAGATTAATCTCTAGCCTAAAAGAAAATTAACACTACTGAAATTACCCAAAAAGGATCTATAATGAAAAAGATATGAATTTCTAAAGTTTTAACAACATTTTTAGTGAGAAGATAAAGCTTTCCGAGGAAATTATATCCCTTAACCGAAAGAAAAGCGTGGTGATTAGGGACCGTCGATCTGGATCGGACGGCCCACGCAGCGCAGCGCGCCACTGGCATATACGCCACAGAACCCACGGAGGCTTCTGGTTGGATCAAGATCAACGATCCGGTCGAGATGGCAGCCGGACCGGCGGATGCTCGCCATCTGGGCCGTTGATCAAGCGATGAAGAAGTGGGATTGAGGAGCCGGACGGTCAATTGCTCCCACGATCGACCATTGATCCAAGATCGAGCGGTGAGTTTGATTGGGCGTTTATGATTTGAGCAGAGACTACTAACAATAGGGGCCACAGGTGGGTGGCGCTAAGTCACATGCGGGTTTTAAACACACACGCACGGGGGTTTTGAGGATGGTGGGCCCACCGTAGTGGCGAGGAGGTGGGTTTAGGACAGCTAATGATTACTAACCCATGATTAACAATGATTAGCATTAATGAGCGTCATTAGTGTGTCCGGCGACATTCGGCGCTGCCGTTTTAGTCCGACAACAAAACCGAGGCACCCTCGAAACTGCGCCGCGACCCAAAATGCGGCGGCGGGCTTAAGTGCCAAAATGGAACCGCAATAGCATTACGCACCCATCGGGACCACCCACACCGTCGGTGTCCCGAACCGGCGGCTAGCCGACGATGGCGGCGACCAAAGCGGCGAAATGCATAATGACCAAAGCTCGCAACAAACCATTCCAGTGGTGCCAAAACTTCTAGGGGCTACTAGAAGGGTACTGGCACAGGTGGAGCTCGGAGGTGGTCGAGGTGGCTCGGCGACGACGAATCGGCGTCGGCACCGAAGAAGAAGTGAAGATAACGACTGAGCAACGAGGGTGAGACCGGGTCATCACAACATCTTCACAAGAGCTCGGAGATGCCACATGAGCAAGGAATTAGAAAAAAGCTCCTTACCATGAGGAGGAAGAAGGGGGTGATTCGGTTTGCGAAGCAATTCCCAAAAATGAGTTGCTCTGTGAAAGCAAACTACAATTAAGTTAGGGTTTTGCTCCAAGAAGTAAGGGACACAAACCAAGCAAAAGAAGGAAGAAAAGCCACCTGGGCGCGGGTTGCAGAGAGCTCCCACTCAACAATGGCGGTGAAAGGGTTACGGAGATTTGGGCTCAAGCAAGCAAAGAGAGTGCAAGCTGGAGCTCAAGGGGGTGTAAAGAAAGCTACTGAAGGTCTTGAGGGGCTTAAGTAGCCGAGGGGACGAAGAGAGCAGCGCGCACATGCTCATGGATGGTCTTCGGTCCACCGCAGTGTGCCGTCGCTTGGAGCGACGGGAGTAGGTAAGAGACGACTTTGGGGAGGAGGAGCTGGTGTGCATTTAATGCATGGCAGCATTTAGCCGTTTAAAGGGCTCAAGGAGGTGACAAGGCACCCCCCCTCCCTCTCACTGCCATGGCGTACAGGCACGCACGCGCGCGGCGGAAGGAGGAAGATGACCAGCGACCAGGGTGGCCCCACCGGTCAGTGACACAAAGTAGTTCGAGTCCAAAGTGTTTTAGTGGGTTGAGCCCAACCTCATTAGATGCTGGCTGCCGGATGAGATTTGAACGGTCACGATGCGATCTCTAATTGTAAAGGCCGAAGTGAGCCGTGCGGCCGTGACGGTTGGATCGAATCAACGGTGAGATCGGATGGCAACGGAGTTGTCAGAATGCTTACACGAATGAGGGCCGTTCGATGGAAATCCAACGGTGATAGCGCGCGTGATTGAGCTGCGCGGGCGCGGTTAGTTGGCTCGGTCGAGTCAAGTGACTCGAGCCCGAGCCCGACTCGAGTCCAATGAACAGTACAAACCAGTTAGGGTTTGATTTTTGAACTGAAACTTTGGGGATTTAATTGAGGCATCAAATCAACACCAAAATTTATGAACTTTTAACTGGAGCTTCCTGACCTTAGGGTTAACCTTCCATAAAATTTCCATAGATTTTTGTGCGCTGGAATTTTCCCAAAAATTTCCAGAAGGTTAAAATAGAGGTTTGACCAAGGTTTGACTTGCCTCTAAAATATTTCAAATAATTTCCAAAAATTATGAAATAATTCAAAGGTGTTACCAAGCAACCCTAGAACCAAGGAAAATTATTTCCAAGGGTTTTAACAAAAGATTTGACCCAGAAGGTTTTGACTTGATATAAATGAGGATTTTGATTTTGAATTTCCCAAAATTCTTTTACAAGAATTTCAGAAAAGTTTCAAGAGTAAAAGGATGAAGGAAAAGTTTTAATTTACCCTCATTTTATTACATTTGAAACACAAGCCAAAATAGGGATGTTACAGAATACGATTCGTTAAATGTGTTCGGATAGGATCCGACACAGGGCACTATATAAGGAGATGCTTGAGGTTGGTTTTAGGGGACGAGAAAAAGACACGTGAGTTGTTTCCACCGAAACCCTAGCCGCCATCTTCTTGAGAGAGCCTTCCCGTGCGACTTGGTCTTTGTGGGCGCCGTGCACGGTTGTTCTTCTCGGATGTGTGGATCTGTGGAGGCACTCTGCGGTCATTTGTTGCGGCCGAGGGCGATCGCGATCTTCACAAGGATCTGCAGAGGCTGCTGGAGGAGACGATCGACTACGAGAACGTTGGAAGATCATCTACGACCACTACACCGGCGCGTTCATCGTCGGACTAGGTTACTCCGACTCTACTTCCGCTGCACTGCGCGCCTAGTGGTAATGATTTGTGATCATATATCTTGCTTGGCATCCTGGTTTACGTGGTAGAAATTTTGATTTGTGGCTAGCGTAGCCTACCCGTATCCCTACATTATGGGCTATCTATCTCTCCTTTAGTTAACCCTATGTTAATCCATTCTTGGGGCTCAGAAATGAGGACTAGTTTCCTATGCCCAAACCTCACCTTGGAAATCTCGAGAGTACCCTTCTTAGCAGACCTTATAGTCTTGCACTCCCAAGGTTTGGATGTGATTCTTGGAATGGATTAGCTAGCCAAGAATCAATATTGGATAGATTGTGCTAATAGATCTACCACGCTCACCAATGAGCAAGGAGTTCAAGTTGAATTCAGACCCGAGACGTCTGTTAGAGAAGGTCCTTCACTAACTAGTCTGAAGGAAGTGAAGCTAGAGGACCTCCCAGTGGTCAATTAGTACCCGGATGTATTCCCTGAAGAACTACTAGGAATGCCACCAGACAAAGACCTAGAGTTCGTCATCAACTTAGTCCCGGGAACAGCCCCAATCTCCGAGAGACCTTACCGTTTGCCGGTTGACGACTTAGTCGAACTGAAGAAACAGATCGAGGAGATGCAAGATAAAGGTTTTGTCAGACCGAGTTCTTCACCCTGGGGAGCTCCAGTAATCTTTGTTGCCAAGAAAGATGGTACCCAGCGGATGTGTGTGGATTACCGTTCACTTAATGAAGTCACCATCAAGAACAAGTACCCTTTGCCCAGGATCGATGATTTGTTTGACTAGTTAAAGGGAGCCGGAGTGTTCTCGAAAATAGACTTGAGGTCGGGCTACCACCAGTTGAAGATTCGACAAGATGACATCCCCAAGATAGCCTTGTCGACTCGTTATGGACTGTATGAGTACATGGTCATGTTGTTTGGATTGACCAATGCTCCTATGTACTTTATGAACTTGATGAATAAGGTATTCATGGAGTATTTTGATAAGTTCATCATTGTCTTCAGTGACGATATCCTAGTATACTCCAAGAGTGAAGAAGATCATGAAGAGCACCTTTGGTTGGCCCTGACTAAGCTTAGAGATCATCAACTCTTTGCCAAGTTCAACAAGTGTGAGTTTTGGATGAAGAAAGTTACCTTCTTGGGACACGTCTTGTCTGCAAAAGGAGTTGCTGTCAACCCTAGAAAGGTCCAAGATGTGCTCAATTGGGAGTCACCTAAGTTAGTGCCTCAAATCAGAAGTTTTTTGGGAATGGCAGGATACTACCGCCGGTTCATAGAAGGTTTCTCCAAGTTAGCGAGACCTCTCACTCAGCTATTGAAGAAGGAAAAGAAGTTTGCTTGGACCTCGGATTGTGAGCAGAGTTTCCTAGAATTGAAGAAGCACTTAACCACCGCCCCAGTGTTGGTTTTGCCAAACGTCTGCAAGGACTTTGAAGTCTTTTGTGATGCCTCTCGTCAGGGCCTCAGTTGTGTGCTGATGCAAGAAGGAAAGGTTATAACTTATGCGTCTCGCCAGTTGAAGCCTCATGAAGGGAACTACCCGACGCATGATTTGGAGCTAGATACTATTATGCATGCCTTGAAGATTTGGCGGTATTACCTCATCGGTAATCGCTGCAAGATTTTCATGGATCACAAGACCTTGAAGTACATCTTCACACAGTCAGAACTCAACCTCAGACAAAGAAGATGGTTAGAACTCATAAAAGATTATGACCTCAGAATCCATTACCATCCCGGCAAAGCAAATGTGGTGGCGGATGCCCTAACCCGAAAAGGGTATTGCAACACCATATTGGTGCAAGCAAGTCTGCCAAGTTTGTATGAAGGACTGAGACGTCTGAACTTGGAGATTGTCGACCAAGGTTGTGTAAACGCGTTAGAAGTTGAGCCGACCATTCGGAGTCAGATCAGGGAGCATCAGAAAGAAGATGAAGACATCCAAGAGATCAGGAAGAACATGAAAAGAGGCAAGGCCCTAGGTTTTGTTAAAGACAAGCAAGGTACCGTTTGGTTCGGTAACTGCATTTGTGTGCCTGACCACCAAGAAACAAAATAGCTAATTCTGAAGGAAGCTCACGAATCACCTTGCTCCATCCACCCAAGAAGTACCAAGATGTATCAGGACATCAAGGAAAAGTATTGGTGGGTCAGTATGAAGCAAGAAATCGTCGAGTTCGTGGCACACTGTGACGTATGCCAAAGGGTCAAGGCAGAGCACCAAAGACTAGCTAGTCTATTGCAGCCTTTGCCAATTCCCGAGTGGAAGTAGGATCAAGTCGGCATGGACTTCATCACGAGATTACCTAGGACCCAATCGGGTTACAACTCCATCTGGGTCGTGATCGACCGTTTGACCAAAATAGAACACTTTATCCCCGTCAAGACCACCTACCAGAGCAGTAAGTTGGCAGAGCTATACATATCCTGAATTGTGTGTCTACATGGAGTGCCCAAATTGTGTGTCTACATGGAGTGCCCAAAAGGATAGTGTCAGACAGAGGTTCGTAGTTCACGTCCAGATTTTAGAAGACCTTGCATGAAGCCTAAGGGACAAGACTCAACTTTAGTACAGCGTATCATCCCTAGACAGATGGCCAAACAGAGCGTGTGAACCAAGTTTTGGAAGACATGTTTAGAGCTTATGCGCTAGACTTTGGGGAGAGTTGGGACCAAAATCTTCCTTATGTAGAGTTATCTTACAACAACAGTTATCAAACTAGCCTGCAAATGTCTCCCTTTGAAGCATTGTATGGTAGACAGTGTAGAACCCCTCTGCTCTGGGATTAAGTCAGGGAGCATCAGTTCTTTGGGCCTGACTTGCTCCAGGAAACTGAAAGAAAAGTAAGGCTGATAAGAGAGCGATTGAGAGTGGCTCAATCTCTACAAAAGAGCTACGCTAACAATCGTTGCAGAGAACTGTCCTTTGAGATAGAAGATTTTGTCTATCTCAGAGTTACTCCACTCTGAGGAGTAAGAAGATTTCATACCAAGGGAAAGCTCACGCCAAGGTTTGTTGGACCTTACAAGATTGTGGGAAGAAGAGGCGAAGTCACTTATCAGTTGGAGCTACCGATGTACTTGTTGGTAGTTCATGACATCTTGCACGTCTCGTAGCTCAAGAAGTGTCTCCGAGTTCCAACAGAGCAAGTTGCGCTAGAGAGCATCGACCTTCAAGAAGACCTCACTTATGTGGAGTAGCCAATTAAGATTCTGGATGTCGTAGAGCGTGCTACCAGAAGCATGGTCATCCGTTCGTGCAAAGTCCAGTGGAACAATCACTCAGAAGAAGAAGCCACCTAGGAGCGAGAAGAAGATCTGAAGGCCGAGTATCCCCACATCTTTGCTTGCCAAGTTTGAATCTCGGGGTCGAGATTCCCTTAAGGAGGGTAGGTTTGTAACACCCTATTTTTCTAAGCCTTTTGAAGTTTTCAAAATAAAATTAATCATTTGGTTTATTGGTTTGTGAAAGCTTAAAACCTGAAATTTTAAAAGTGATTCAATTGACTAAATCAAACTTCAACTAATTCATTTTGGTTTAGCTTCGAGTTTGTTGAAACTTTCTGGTTTTCGGTCTCCTTCGTTTGTCTTTCTATCCCTAGTTCCAAACCTCCTAGCTTTTCTTAAGCTCGAGTTTGTGTTTCAAACATTCTTGTTGCCCCGTAATTCAAATTCAGGTTAGAATTCCTCCTTTTTCGTTCTGGCCCTCTTCTCTTTTTGGACCTTCCTTCCTCCTTGGGCGTAGCCCGTTGCTTCCCTTCAGGACCTCCTCCTTAGAACCTCCTTAGGACCTCCTCAGAACCTCCTCCTCCTCCTCCTCAAGACCTCCTCCTCAGGACCAATCTTTCGGTTGGACCTCCCTCTTGATCACACCTCCCCGTTGACCTTGATCATCCTCTTTGTTTGAGCTAGTCCTGCTCACTTTCTCCTTCTTGCACATTTGTTGTAGAAGTATTTGCGCATTAAATGTTATTGCATCGTATTAAATGCTATCACCTCTGTTGTACCCATCTCCCCCTCTTGTCTCCTCCCTTACCTTCTCATGTCTCCTTGCTCACCTGCCGGCTGTGCGCCTGTGCTGCTATATCCTTATCACCCAGTTCTCCTACCTCCTCTATAATAGCGTGCCAGGGAGCCTTTCCCCTTTTCCACTCCATTCACTTTCACCTCAGTACTTTTGCTCTTTTGCTCTCGTCTCATAGTTCTTTCTGTTGGACCTTCTTTCCGTTGGACCTCCTTCTCTAAAGCTTTTTGAGTTGGATTTTCATTTGGATCTTTATTTGAGCTTTATTTGATCCTGCTCTGTTCTCCCGTGTAGGGTTCGACGACGCTGGGGAAGCAGAGTTCGCTGAAGAAGTAGATCCGCAAGCTTTCAAGCAAGGTAAGTCATACTCTTGATCATGTTGGACTTAGTATTTCAAATTATGTACCTTCCGTTTTAAATTACTACTGCATGTGTATTTCATTTCAAGTACTTTAAATCCATGTTTTAACTTGATAGTTATTTCCAATTCCTTTATACACCCGGACTTGAACGTCATTTGGACATCCCTTGATACCTTAGTTAAAAGCTAGTTGGTACATTAGTATGAACTAGAACATGTTGATAAAATTTACACTTAGCCCGAAGCTTAGCTCAAAAATCTTTGATTTTGGGAAGTTAGCCAAAAGCTCAACTCTGTTTTCAATCGCTGCTGTGGCATGGTCAGTACCATGGAGTTTTTCTGGAATGTTTTAAATGTGGTAAATGGAAGTAAAAACTGGTTTGGACTTGGGCGAAATTGATGTTCGGATGGGTGCATGTTCACGCACGGGATCGATCCATTCTATGGTCGAGGCCCAGGGTTCTTTTGGTTGTTGCCTAGGTCATTTAAGGACCGGTCTTCGAGTGTATTTTGCTATGCCTGCCCGTACTACCACATGTCCTGAAAGGGTAGGACCTAGCTAACTAATTTGCAATGTCTCACTGTGGTCGTTCCATCCGGTTGTGTGGGTGGTCTTTCATGACCTACTTCTTTACATTCCCACCTGGCGCAAGAGAGGGCTTGAATCCGGCGGATGGTTAATCCAAAGGAAGCGAAACCTTAGCGAAGGGGACTGCGGTGGCATGGTCCATTGTAAAGGCCTTCTGATAATCTCTTAGTCGCACACCTTCGGAAGTGTGTGGGCAGACAGTATAATTGATTATCTCTTGTGGGTAAAGTTATACAACTTCTGCAGAGTGTAAAACTATTCAAATAGCCGTGTCCACGATCATGGACATGCTAGCAATGCTGCTCCAAGTAAGATTTTCTGGTTTTGTTTTCAAAAGACTTGCTTAAATGGTTTTTGATCTCTATCCAAATTGGGTTTTCGGCGGCCAGCCTTGTGATAGGAGGATATCCTTCACCACTTGTTGATGAATGTTATCTAACTATAAAACTTGTGTTTAGAAAAATAAATTTTAGTTATGGTTTAGACTGCCTTGGTATTTAGTACCTATACTTGGAAAGAAACTTGATTTCATGCAAAAAAACTCTATAAGCCTTCCTTTTTATAATCCTTGTATGCATAAATCTGTTACTTGACGGGTGTGACTTGCAAGTACGATTATTGTGCTAACTCTTGCTTGTTGACAAGCAGGTGAAGAGGCCTTCGTAGAGGACCAGGAGGTCCTGGACGACTAGGATGCGTCCCCTGCTGATTGCCTGTGGTGAATCGTGTGTCCCACGACCTATTTCTTTTGTTTCCGCTGTATTGGCTCTTGGCCTTGTGCCCTTTATAATCAACTCAAAATTTATGTTAATATAGTGATGTTGTATGGATATGTTATCATCTCTTGTTTGATTGTGTACACTAGCCACTGATCATGAGACTAGTGTGGTTTACACAATGAGGTCCCAGGGTCCTCTGCCCCCGTGGTCGCGACAGAAAGAAAGAATTCAGAGTTGTAAATTGTCAATTGAGAATATAGGTACAAACTCCACAATTGCGGATCCGTTCACTAAAGGATTGACACCTAAAGTGTTCTATGAGCATGTTGCTCATATGGGTGTGGTTTCACCTGAGGAAATCAGTTCTAGTGGGAGTTTGTAAATTATTTTTATGCTCATGAGATAATACCAATTTAGTGTAAAAACCTTCGGTTACATTCTCTAGAGAAATAAAGTTTACGTTCTTTTACTATAAATTCATATCACCTCGTTTGGTTCTGAGAAGATGTTTTGATTGAAGGGATACAAGTAGGCTACGATAGCTGGCTATTCAAAAAAGTTTGACAACGTAAACCAGGAAGCCGTGCAAGTAAGAGATCATAGATCGTTACCACCAGACATGCAGTGCAGTGGAAGAAGAGTTGGAGCAGACCGATCCAACGTAGAGCGCGCCGGTGAAGTGGTCGTAGTCAATCGTCCAATGTCGAGCACGTCGATGCAGTGGTCGTAATCGATCGTCTCCTCCAGCAACCTCTACAGTTCCTCGTGAAGATCGCGGATCGTCCTCAAGCGCAACAACAACCATAGTAGTGTCTCTACAGTATCCACACGTCTAGGGAAAGAACACCGAATGCTGGTGTGCTAGCACCAAGTCGCACGGCGGGGCTCTCTCGAGAAGATGGCGGCTAAGGTTTCGGTGGAGCAACTCATGTGTCTCGCATCGTGCCTCACACCCAATTGCCTCAAGCATCTCCTTATATAGTGCCCGTGACGGATCTTATCCGAACATATTTTGTTCCAACCCGTTAAATGTGTGACCCATTAGGTTCATACGTAATCGGTTGTGACTCGGAAACCCTTTTCGACCACAAGTCGTTAGCGGTTCCTAGGAAGACATAACGATTCTCGAATACACACAAATTATATCGAATGAACCTTAATGCAATATGATCTATGACCAGGTCCTTATCACTTACGACCAGGTCCTATCTCTATACGACCAGTTCGTATTTGGTCACCACCAGTTCGTATTTCCTTACGACCAGGTTTCAACCACTTAGTGACTATCTTCGACCAGTCTACGACCAGCTCGTATCTCCATATGACTAGTCTTTAACTGATCAAACTAAGCGACCTACTCATGCATTCTCCCTTTGCCTCACGACATCTGGGTTGAACTCCAAGTGAGATATTTGTCATCCATGGACTGTTCAATACTTTCTCGATCGAGTGTCGGATAACCTTATGTGGTCGAACTCTTCGACCACCAATGGCATGGCTATGCACTTTCTTTATCTGACCACTTCGAGGGGCCAGAGATATCTCTCCTGTTATGTTAGGAGGGACAAATCCCATATCCGACCAGTCACATCCCTCCATATGTTTCATAGTATACCCAAAAGCTACCTTTATAACTACCCAGTTACGAGTAGCATTTGGCAACCCCTAATAATGCTATTACACATATAGGGAACCATGCTGATCTCAGGTATAAGGATTATACATCATCATTGCTTGAGACCAACTAATGACACATAGAATTATAACAATCCTAATAGTGTCTCAAGGTGGGTTTTATCCAACACCATGTTCTCTAACATGTGTTCACATTATTGATTCGATATCCCTATATCCATGATCGGTGAAATATGGTCATCAATCAACACATGTGCTAGTCATAGAGTCATCACTACTCCTCCAATAGCTTGTTAGCAAAACCTCACCACTACAATTACATGACCACCACTTAACTATTGCCCATTTACGCCTTATAAAACTTTGCAACACAAATAAGTTGATCCTTTCTCAAAAGGAAGAAGCGAACAAGGACAAGTTTCGACACACAGAAAAATGTTGCTCTCATGGTGGGCACGAGACCAAAAGAAATAATCCAATAGCGATGATCTTGGAAAACAAAAGTTGAGACCACAGTTGAGGGCACACACCCCTCAAAACAGAATAGCAAATATCAACCAATAAGAATAAGATATTGCTATTGAAAATCGACAACTCTTGTGCAAAAAAAGTAGAAAGTTTAGGCATGTTTTAATTAAACTGCAAGTTACAAAGCTTGACTCCAATCCTCAAATACTCCTACTACAACCTTTTACTTTAACACAGAAAATAATCCTTTGACTACAACAATTCTTTGCCATCTCGAACAAGATAAGTTCTTAAGACCAAACCACAAGAACTACTTAAGAACCAATAAAATCTTTCAACGCGTCATTTTGCTCGGAACAATTCAACTACCACATAAATCATGAGATCCAAATAATCTTAGCCGCAAAACTCGAAACATTTTCATTTACAGGATATCACGAAAAGCAAGCAAATTATTCTCCTCTAAAAGGAATCAACATAATAATTTTCTTCGATTGCAATCTCACGTTGACAACTCAGACAAAAGAGCCTTTAAGATTAAATCACACAAATTTCTTAAGAACTAATAGAACATTCAAATACATCATTTTGTTTGAAATAATTTCAGCTACTACATAATTCATGAGCTCCAAAAGATCACGAAAGAAAACTTTAAATATTCTCATTTAAGCTATATCACCATAGGCGATCAAATTACTACAAGAATTAACATCAATCTCACATTCTGACAATTTTAATAACATCGATATCATACATTAGTACCAAGAATCATCAAACTTTATTACCCCATCCTAAAACTTTTCAAAAGAAACACAAGCCATAAGGTTGGAACAAATTTATTTTAACAAGCTCATACTATGCAATAGCAGTTTCACAAGGCACTCTATCAAAGACCATTTACGAAATTCATCTACTCAAATGTTAGCGTTGCTCAACACCAACTTCAGCTCTCATTATCAATTGACGATTGTATTAATCATGTGTGTAAATATGGTGCTAATTCTATTTGCAATCACAACCATTTATAAACATAGATTCAACATTTCACCTTATGTTCAGAAATCAGTTCAAAACATGATTAAAGATTTACTAACTTAATTTCTATAAAACAAGGTTTTACGAATCAATACACCAACATCCATCTAGTTCTTTATACAGGTTTCAACAATATTAGCATGTCAGGAATTAGGTAAATCTAGCATTTATGTAACATCATCAAGTAGATGTTTACAAAGTAGTTTCATATCAATATTCACTCTTCTTAGTAGTCCTGTTGATTCTAAGTAGGAATAAATATATTCTAAATCACAACTTGTCATGCAATCATTGCAAGGCAGCAATAAATTAACTAGCTACGCTACCGAGGACATCAGTTAAGATTAATTATGCATCATGCCGATGACCCAACTTGACGTCATATACATTGTCAATTATCTTCTTTACTTACTTCTCACTTAACACTACAAAACTTTACAAAGGGTTTTGACACTTTCTTTTTCAAAGAAAAGGTTCTAAACTTCAACACTCCAACTAATCCAAAAGAAATGAGTAGAGTCCAAACTTTCTTCAATGAAGTTTGTAAAAGATTATTTCCATTATCCAAAATACCAAACGGATAACCGGGTCACATTTTTCAACAAGAAAGGTAGGACTCTCATGAAAAAGAACAATCTTATCAATAACAACGTTTATGGGTAGCAAAGATAGCTCATCAGTCGGAAACACAACAATTGCTCTGACTTAACCGTGGTAGGACAATGCAAAAAGAGCTTTGATGCTTTCTCTCATAAAAGAGAAGTATTAAACTTCATACAAAGTACCCCGAAAGAATACATTAGGGCCAAAGCTTCCTCAAGTTTAAGAATATGCAAAATAAAGCTTCCATTAACCAAAGTACCAAGCGATTAAACGAGTTGTGTTTCCCAACAAGAAGGACAGAACTTCCAAATAAAAGGTCAATCTTATAAATCAACTACGTCTAAGCAACAAAATAACTCATCATTCAAGAGAACAAATGTTTGCTTTAAGAAATCAATAAAGACCGATGAACTCCCCTCGACTGCAATGAACCACTAATCCAAGAAAACTCATCCATCGCATCTGAACAAGAATAACCATCTTACTGTGCACAGTGGGTCATTTTAACAACTCAATTACCATGGACCTAATGCCCGCTCTGATACTAACTGTAACACCACAACCCAACATAGAGTCTAGATGCTACTAAACTACTCTACTGAACCATTTTATTCAAACTTCTTAACAACTTTTAGCAAAACATTCAACCGAAGGACACCTTACCAAACATTATGGTCTAGCATCAAAAACAAATAACCAATAAAAAGAATGACATCTATCAAAGATAATTAATCTAAGCATAGATCTTTCCCATTCTCATCCAAAGCCAAATGAACAGACTATGCTACACAATGGAAGCAAATACTTAACAATTTAATCTAAAGCATTATAAATCATCAGAATTACGAGGGTGTAAGTCTAATCCAATCAATCCAGTTATTCAATTCAATAGAATCAATTGAACCAATAACTGAGGTTTAGAAGCTTAAACAATTCAACCATGAGCACAAACGAATCAACTACCACAAAGGATGGACACAGTCTGAACTAAAAGAATTATCATGAATTTGAAGTTTAGTTAAATGAACTAATTTATTTGCCATGGATAGTATAAGTTTGATGTGCATCAAGACTACCCCTTCCCATGCATGTCACTGCCTCGAGAGGTACCTAGAAAGAACAAAACAACAAAAGTGACTCCACGACTTAGCAAGTACAACAAAAGAATATGGAAAATACTGGAATAAGAACATAACAACCACAATATTCGAATACGTACGTGGAATGGCAGAAATCTTATGCAAGAATGAAGTGCATGCTCTTTTCTTCTGCTCTGCATTATCCAAAATGTGGGGATCCAAGGCCTGTTTGAAGAAACATTCAAAACGGGGATCCAAATTGTCCATATTGGAATGATGGGTCTTACTTTTGCTGAATATATAAGCATTTTTCGAAGTATTTTAATCCAGAAATTTGCTAGATAAAACATGAAAATAACTATAACTAAGAACACTATAGTTATACTAGATTCTACAAAACGATGAAGCTAGCATTCCTATCTCGGTGTTCATAACAATAACAGAAAATAAAACTAAGTAAGCGACAAGCGCGAGATAGGCATACCCGGATCTTTCGGTGGAAGGAGTAGAAGAAGTAGAAGCGAGAGTCTTGGTGAGGTCGTGCGTTAGTCATGGCGTAGTGGGCGTCGTGGTAGTAGTTGTTCGGTTGATGTAGATGTAGCAGAGAACCGTGGATGTTGTGGTAGTAGTCGTGCGGATGTAGCGAAAAGGATGAAGCGGCGATGCGCGAACGCCCCCAAAACCTTATTCGTCCTCGCGCGTGCAAGCCTTCGAGGACGGGTTCGAGGCTGCTCTCCCGGTGCGGCCGTACGTGCCTCGCCGGGATGGAGATCGCAGAGACAACGAACAAACGTGATTACAGTATTTTGGAAGTGGAAAACTTGGGAACCAGTACTCTCGGTTTCTCTTAAATAGCCAAAGAAAGGAGTCCAAAGGCCAACATTACCATTGATTCAACAGAATCGAAAGGCCAACGATTGCCATTGATTTGGCGTAATCGAAAAGCCAACGATTGGAATCAAGAAGACCAAAGGTTGCCATTGATTCGCCATCGAATCAAACCTTTTAATAGCCAAAAATAAAGAGATCAAGACCAAAGGTCACCATCAATTACGAAGTCGGTGCATTTCGATTTCGAATAGATAAAGAAAATCGCGCCCGCTTTGACACGCTGTATCTGCCAAGACACGCACACACACACACACACACACACGCACCGCACACCGCACGCACGGCACGGCACGGCTCGGCTCGGCTCGGCTCGGCGGCTCGCGAGGCGGCGAGCGCGGCGTGTTGGCTCTTTCCCATTCCACAATAGGGCTACCACGTTCCACCTTATAAAGTGGTGTAACTCCCCTTCATCTGTCCATATGGGACTAAACAGTCATGCACATGCACATGGGCCTTTGAGATTTACCAGGAATTAATTAGAATGTAATATTTGGGCCTAGCCCAGATTAATTCCAACAATCCCCCACCAGATCCCAATGGCACATGTCAGATGCCTTGATCCACAGTATTGTTTTTAATATACCAGTGTTTTGATGGAGCCC
This sequence comes from Ampelocalamus luodianensis, assembly GCA_036346255.1. NCBI lineage: Eukaryota > Viridiplantae > Streptophyta > Magnoliopsida > Poales > Poaceae > Ampelocalamus > Ampelocalamus luodianensis. The sequence goes on from CM070624.1 coordinate 47,983,017, forward strand.
TATAAAGTTGAACATCCACCTAGAATGGCTACACTTATCCACAACTGCACAATGGACTAAGCCTTGAATTGACAGTTTTGTGTGAATAAGTTTTACTTAAGTCCTTAACTGATACTAGGCTGCCAGGCATCCCCGCGGGTTGGAGCATATAAGTCATACTCCTGGCCTATTCATGAGCTTCCTAGAAATTACCCTATTTCATAGACTGTGACTAGCAGTCGGGCTCATATAGGTGTGTTCTTCCAAGATCGCTCAGTAGGATAGCATCTTTGCTTTAACAAGCCACGTAACACATTAAGATAAAAATCAACCTGCCATACAGATTTAGGAGAGAATTGCATCTCCAATGGAGTGGGTCTATAAGGTACTCTCCTCTCAGTTAACCAATAGCTTGTTTCGCCAATCCTACTTCACGGGATCTCCGATCATATAGGATGGGTTACCACTATGGTATAACTCACGTGGGTCTCAAACCCATCTCCTCGATGCATTGTCTATCACATTTCGTGATAAACCCTTTGTGAAGGATCGCGATTCTTAGTTTGTTTGGATATAATCCAAAGCTATTACTCGGAGTTTCTCATTTTTCGGCGGACTTGATCTTCTCTTCACATGTCTTGATGCCTTCATATTATCTTAGAATCGTTCACTTTGACAATCACGATCCGATTGTCACAATTCATCGAGAATAGCGTGCACGGTTTTTCAACCACCGCAAATCCATCAAGAGTTCACGGCCATTCGGCTTCAACGATGCGCGATATCTAATGTTGTGAGTTACGCTTCCATTGTTGACCTCGTTAAGATGGTGCGCTTGCAAGACTTCCATGAAACAGCGCCACCTCCAAGTGTGAAGACATATCCACTTGTGGCCTTAATCTCATCGAAGATCGGATATCCGGTTTGAATCGCTATAACCCTCTAGTACCCTAGGGTACCCAGTATAGTGAATGCCATAACTCATATTACCCTTTAGATAGCGCATTACCCTCTCAAGAGCATGCCAATGATCATCTCCTGATTAGAAACAAACCGGCTTAGTTTGCTCACAAGAAGCGAGATGTCGAGCCCGGTACCGCTTAGCTAAATACATAAGTGAACCAATTATCGAGAATATCTCAATTGGTCTCGGCTATTCTCCGATTCTTCCTAAGCAACACGCTAGGATCATAAGGTGTTGGAGAAGGTTTGCGATCGCTATAACCAAAACGACTGGAACCTTTTCCACATAATGAGATTGCAACAATGTAATTCCACCATCATCACCTCTCAACGACTTGATGTTCAAGATAACATCGCCTACTCCTAGATCTTTCATCTCAAAATTCGAGACAAGAAATTCTTGACCTCCTTAATCACATTAAGGTTGGTCCCAAAGATCGATATGTCATCAACATACGACATAGAATGACTCCTCGCCCCACCATGGCGATAATACACACATCTGTCAGCTTCATTCACAATAAAGCCTGCAGATGTTAAGGTTCTGTCGAACTTTTCATGCCACTGCTTAGGTGCTTGTTTAAGACCATACAAAGATTTCAACAACTTGCACACCTTTCCTTCTTGACCATTTACTACAAATCCATCCGGCGTTCCATGTAAATTTCCTCGTCCAACTCTCCATTTAGAAAAGCTGCCTTAACGTCCATCGATGAGCGAGAAGACCGTGTGAGGCAACCAGAGATAGTAGTACTCGAATAGTGGTCAATCTAGCCACAGTGAATAAGTATCAAAGAAATCTTCGCCTTCCTTTGGGTATAACCCTTGGCCACAAGCCGTGCCTTATACTTCTCGATAGTACCATCGGGCCTAAGCTTCTTTTGAACACCCACTTACATCCTACAAAGTTTACAACCATAAGGACGCTCGGTGATCTCCCAAGTTCCATTAGAGATAATGGAATCCATTTCACTACTGACTGACTTCCTTCCAATGATCTCGCATCCGGAGAAGCATACGCCGAAATGGTACTTGGAGTATCATCCACAAGGTACACAATGAAATCAGGACCAAAAGACTTTGCAGTCCTTTGTCTTTTACTCTTCCTCGAGTTTCATTGTCTTCCTCCTCGAGAATTTGCTCGAGATTTGCTCAAAATATTCCATTGGAATGGCGAGTTCGGGAGTTGTATCGAGCTCTGACTGATGAATTAGTCATATCTTTCATTGGAAAAATATCTTCAAAAATGTAGCATCTCTGGACTCCATAATTGTACAGACAAGCACGTCAGTACTCAGATTTCACCACTAGAAATCTATATCCAACGCTATGGTGAGCATAGCCTAGAAAGACGCAATCCACGCTTTTGGTCCAAGCTTACGCTTTTTGAAATTGGCACGTTGACTTTCGCCAAACAACCCCAAGTGCGCAAGTATGAAAGTGATAGTCTTTTCTTCTCCCATTGTTCAAATGGAGTTATCTCTTTATTCTTTGTGGGAACCCTATTTAGGACATGACATGAAGTCAATATAGCCTCCCCCACCATGCCTTGGAAAGACCAGCATGTCTAACATGGCGTTAACCAAACGATTAGAGTACGGTTCTTTCTTTCTAACCCCATTTGACTGGGTGAATAGGAGGCGTCCTCTCATGGATTATACCATGTTCCTCACGTAATAAATTGAACTCATTAGAAAAGTACTACGCCACGATCGGACCTAACCCTTTTGATTTTCTTTTCAAGTTGGTTCTCAAACACGCCTTATAGATTTTAAAGTAGTGAAAAGCTTCATCTTTAGTTTTAAAAGATACACATAGCGAGAACCTAGTGGAGTCATCAATCAAAGTCATGAAATATCTCTTACCACCTTTTGTCAACACACCATTCATCTCGCACGAGATCTGAATGTATGAGTTCTAATGGTGCCAAGTTTCTTTCCTCCGCGCCTTGTGAGGCTTACGAGGTCGCTTTGATTGCACACAAACTTGACACTTAGAGCCTTTGGCAAAGATGAATTTCGGGATTAACTCTAAAGCTGGATAATCACGTCATGCAACCAAAATTTATGTGACAAAGTCGTGAATGCCAAATAGTAGTCTCATTACCACTCAAAATATGGTTCACAACATTAGTACATAAATCTGAAAGAGATAGGCGGAACAAGCCTCCGCACACATAGCCTTTACCAACAAATTGTCCACACTTGGACATTACAAATTTATTGGATTCAAATACCAGTCTAAAGCCATCTCTACAAAGAAGAGATCCGCTCACGAGATTCTTATTGATAGATGGCACATGATGCACGTTTTGGTTGCACAATCTTCCCAAGTAAACTTGGATCGACTGTGCCAACACCATGAACAGTGGCATGTGACCCGTTCCCCATTAGAACGGCTGAATCCCGAGTGACCTGGTAAGAAGAGAACAATGAAATATCAGCACACACATGTATATTAGCACCAGTGTCTATCCACCAATCGGTAGATTGACATACGGAAAGAACAGTTGGTAAATTACCATACCCTGATGTTCCCGTCTCAAGAGTACCAATAACAACATTAGCGCACTTAGAATTCGCCTTGCGATTCTTCCCACCCTTGCGTTGATCGCAATTCTTGGCCCAATGACCATGTTCGCCACACACAAAGCAAGGACTATCCTTTGTGTTCTTCTTCTTCTTCTTGAAGCTAGTTGTTTGTGAGATCTTGTTCTTGCCTTTGAACTTTTGAGCTTGGCCATTCTTTTTCTCATACTACATTGGCACTAGAATGTCCTCATTACCTCGATGTGTGTATCTTTTGCCCTCGCCTTCTCTTCAACATCAAGAGACCCGATGAGATTTTCAACAGAAAACTCTTGTCTCTTGTGTTTCAGGGAAGTAGCAAAATTCCTCCAAGAATGAGGAAGCTTGGCAATAATGCCTCCCGCGACAAACTTGTCCCAGAACACACATTTGAAATGCTCTAGTTCTTTGGCCATGGATTGTATCTCATGAGCTGCTCAACTACTAACGGCCGTCAACCATTCTATAGTCATGATATTGCTCCATAAGATACAATTCACGCTCGCATCCAAACCCCAAATTTGGCCTCGAGTGCATCCCACATCTCTTTCCCATTTGTGATCACCATGTATGCATCAACTAACTTCTCACCAAGAACACTAACCACGGCACCTTTAAAAGGTTATCGCAGCCTCAACGCTTGCTCTCGTTCAGAGTAAGTGTTCCTTCAGCTTGCCTTTGCCACATGGAAAACGCTTCATGGCGCTTAGCCGTAGTACCATCTTGGTGCGCCACCTCTTGTAATTCGCACCATCAATTCATGGGGTTTGAGCGCGGCAAAGCCGATTGTCGAAAAATGCCTAAAATAAGGTTTTTGGATTGTCTTGAATATATAAGAATTTTTCAAGTATTTTAATCCGTAAATTTGCTAGATAAAACATGAAAATAACTATAACTAAGAACACTATAGTTATACTAGATTCTACAAGAACGAAGCTAGCATTCCTATCTCGGTGTTCATAACAATAACGAGAAAATAAAACTAAGTAAACGACAAACGCGAGATAGGCATACCCGATCTTTCGGTGGAAGGAGTAGAAGAAGTAGAAGCAGAGTCTTGGTGAGGTCGCTGTTAGTCATGGCGAGTGGACGTCGTGGTAGTAGTTGTTCGGTTGATGTAGATGTAGCAGAAACTTCGTGGATGTTGTGGTAGTAGTCGTGCGGATGTAGCGAGAAAGGATGAAGCGAGCGATGCGCGAACGCTCCCAAAACCTTATTCGTCCTCGCTCGTGCAAGCCTCGAGGACGGGTTCCGAGGCTCGCTTCTCCCGGTGCGGCCGACACGTGCCTCGCGGGATGGAGATCGCCGAGACAACGAACAAATCGTGATTCTCGTATTTTGGAAGTGGAAAACTTGGGAACCGAACCGTGCGGTTTCTCTTAAATAGCCAAAAGAAAGGAGTCCAAAGGCCAACGCTACTATTGATTCAACAATCGAAAGGCCAACATTGCCATTGATTTGGCGTAATCAAAAAGCCAACGCTTGAATCCAAAGACCAAAGGTTGCCATTGATTCGCCATCGAATCAAACCTTTTAATAGCCAAAAATAAAGAGATCAAGACCAAAGGTCACCATCAATTCTGATCGGTGCATTTCGATTTTCCAATAGATAAAGAAAATCGCGCCACTTTGACTCGACACGCTCTGTATGCGCCAAGACACGCACACGCACACACACACACACACACGCACCGCACCGCATCGCACGCGCACCGCACCGCACCGCACGGCACGGCACGGCTCGGCTCGCTCGGCTCGGCACGGCTTTCGCGAGGCGGCGAGCGCTTGCGCACAAGGTTGGCTCTTTCCCATTCCACAATAGGGCTACCACGCTCCACCTTATAAAGTGGTGTAACTCCCTTCATCTGTCCATATGGGACTAAACAACATGCACATGCACATGGGCCTTTGAGATTTACCAGGAATTAATTAGAATGTAATATTTGGGCCTAGCCCAGATTAATTCCAACAACTTTCCCATATTAGAATGATGGGACTTTACTTCCCACTCCCGTGGGTGAATCATGAACGAACGAACGAATGAATGAATGAATACATTGATATGAAAGACATCATCTCAAGAAACATGGATTAACATCCATGGAAAGAAACAAGAATTATTGGAATTTACTCACAGTGCATAGAATTCAATCATAGCATGGCATCAAGCACTACGAACAAATAACAGCCAATACAATCCACAATGTACTTGCCTCAACCGCAAGACAGAAGACGATGACAGGAAGGCTCTAACCCCAGTTCTCACCACCACCTAACAACCGTAAAGCATTATAAGATTAACGTTCAAAAGTGCCCAGCATAGCAATGGAACAAACTGAAATCAATCGCCCTAATCACAACCCAAAACTTAATCAATACATTCTCAAATCCCAATCTGCCCGAACCGACAGCTATCAAAGGAAAATCCATAATTTTTTAGTCAAAACTCCAAAAGTCATGAATCCAACTTTCCTGGAATCTACACCGGCACAGCTACAACTTCTCAGGTTATCGAAAGATCAAATTATTTTATCTAGGCTTTTGTTTTTAACCCCGAAGACTGTTCTGTCATCTTCGGTATTTCTGACTTGGGAAATTCATAACTTTTGTTTGGTGTATCCAAACCCATTGTTCTAAGACTCTCCAGAAACTACAGAAGATTAACTTTCTCAATAAAATTATTACAATTATCCCCACTATGCAACAAAGATTGCAAATAGCCAAGTCTTTCTATACTGTCTACATCAAAAGGACAGATTATAGCATTAACTTCAAAAATTTATATCTTCATTCTAAATGTCCAAAAATTATACCTTCCTGTTATCATTATAAAGATATCTACATATCTCATGGAGATCAAACGACCAAATTTGTTCATCTCAAGCCCCTAATTTGTAGAATTAAACTCGCTGCCCGAATCTAGAGACTAAATAAGCATCTAGACTTATAAAATTCATAACTAATTCATCGTTAATCCAAAAATTATGAATTAATACTTTCTGGAAAGCTAACGAAATTCCCCATCTATCTCCAGAAGACCCTAACCACTGAATCTACCTAGAACTATCTCAATTTCGCGCGTCAACAGATCAGCTGAATCAATCGATCTACTCAGCAGCTACAATCTGGCTACAATCTGCCCTCTCCTCGTGACTGTGCACGGCCCTCTGTGTCGCCTGCACGTCTTCTGTGTTGGAGGCCTGTCCGCTACGTATCTGTGCGTGGATGTGCGCCTCCTGACCCGCCGCCTGTATATTCGGCGCCAGCATGAGCGCCTTGTCTTGCCGAGCCAGCTTCTGCCACGCCTGCATGCGGGCGGGGCCTGCCGCCTCTCGACCACTTGGTCTGCTGCCCGCTGAGCTGAGCGACTTACGCGCCTCCTGCGCCTGCTGCAAGCATGTGGGTTATCCGGGATAGAAACGGATCGAATATAGGTCGAATAGTCTTGAATATGAATTTATATTTTAAAAACGAATACGAATACGAATTCGAACATTCTCAAATACGAATCGAATGTTATAACAAATTCAAATTCGAATCGAATATGTACTCAATTCGGTTGAATGCTAATATCCTACAACTTTTATGACAAATCTGCATTCGAATCAAAAACGAGTACTATCCCGAAAAAACGGATAGTATTCTTATTTGTATCCGAAAAAAAGGCTAGTATTCGTATTTGTATTCGAAAAAAAACGTATAGTATTTGTTTTTACGGATACTACCTGTTTTTTTCCCTGGATACGAATAACACCGAATACGAATAATATCCATTTTCCGGATAGTAGCTGGATACAAATAACACCGAATACAGATGCAGATACTACCTATTTTCCCGGATAGTACTTGCTTTTTATTCGAATGCGGATTATACTTACCGTATTTGCGTTTTCTCGGGTACGAATATCAGATAAAATGGATTATCCTTTACCATTTCCCACCCCTAGTTCCACCTCCCTCAAAAGCGCTTCCGTCAGCTACATGCGCTTGGGAGTCAGCGTCTCCCTCAGCAGCACGTAAGTCACGCCCTTCATGCACGTGGGAATCACCGCCTGTCGACGATCAAGACGTCAATCTTACGAAAAGAAAAGGAGAACAAGACGTGGGAAATCTGGGGATATAATGGGACTGCTCTTTTATTAGTATGAACTGGGATTTACAGGGAATGCCTCTTGACTAGATGATGAACTACTCATGTTTACACTGAGAGCGCTACTTGTTATCTTACAATGCCAGACTTAAAACACGAATCTAAGGTCTATGCTTCAGTCTGATGCCCGTATCCTTGCTCCATCCATGCTCCATCTTTAAATAGCCCTTGAAGATGTGGCAGTTACTTCTGGAGAAGACGTCTGATGTGAAGCATTGCGACTGGTCGGAGTTAAGTGACGGTTGATGGAAAGTCAACCGTTCGACGGCTGTATGTTTATGAGATACTCAACCGTATGGTAGTTGTTCATCAGTGTTTCAGGATAAGAAACGTCATATGGTATGGAATATGCACGTGTTCCATTCATCATACGGTAGAGAATATACCTAGAATCGCCAAATATCGCTTCATACCTTTTACGAGCGCTCTCCCAGTCGAGCTTGGCACAAAGCTTTCCGTCAGTGGTACCCATTGTGTAACCTCTGGAATCTCTACGACCAGTAAGGTCGTGCACCTCGGGGGTTACGACCATGAAGACGTATGGTCTATTATGTATTAAAAATAATACATAGAGGTTTTTAATCCTCGTCACCACCCCTGCAGTGCCCTGCACGTCTTGCTGCGCGCCATTTGGATCTCCCGAGACTCCACCTGTTGCGCTTTCTGCGCCAACTGCGTACCGCCCTAGGTCCCACCATGTCCTTAGCCAGTGAGATCAACAACGCTCAAGACCTCCTGTCCGGCCGTAAAGATAGGTTCGTCGAGAGAACTAGCTATGTTTGCACTTTCACATAAGACTGAAAAAATAAACGTACTTTACTTGTCTTGTTCCATACCTGGTTCGATATCCCAGTTTCACTCTGGTTCCTCCAGGTTGACCTTCAAACAAACCAGTTTATAAGTTTTTAGAGAAACTCTGTACAACTGGTTCGGGGATTTTTTTCACTTTCATCAACAGACCTTCATTTTTGTCATAGATATGCAAGGCCTCATCCTGCAGCACTACCCTGCACCCTTTTTCCTCCAACTGCCTGAGGCTGAGTATGTTGTCGCACAGACTCGGTATATAGTAAATTTCAGGTAGCATCTTCTGATCACCGTTCTTGCATTGCAAAAGCATCATTCCTTTGCCTTTTATCTGCACCGTGGAGCCGTCGTCAAACTTGATTTTCCCCAACTCTTCTCGACAAGCTTATGGAACATGGAGCGATCTCCCGTTATGTGGTTGCTTGCTCCATTATCCAAGTACTACTAATCAGTGTGATCATGGTTGTCTCCCTCGGTGCGTAATTTAGGAACTACGTTCTCCTCGTTCAACATTACCATGACCGACGCCTCTTTGACACATAATGAGAGAAGCAGGGTAGGCTCGTCATCATCTTCACAGGCTTAGGTGAGATTTACCTACTCGTTCTTCTTCTTGTTTCGGCAATCCGAAGCGTAGTGCCCGTACTTGTTGCAATTGAAGCAATTTATGTGGCCGCGGCACTCCGACACGTAGTAACTGAATTCTTCACATTGAAACCACTTGACATGTGACTTATCATGTGATCTGTTACCACTGTCTTGCCCAACCTTGTCTCCACGTCCATCTCTGCCGCCTCGCCAACGCCTACGACTGGAGCTCTCATCAGTCTTCTTCTATTTTTCAGCCAGAAATTCCCATTGCTCACAGGTAAGCGTGAGCTGTTCGCCAATTCTCTTGGTTCTCTCATGACACGTCCCTTTTGTGCTTTCCTCAAATGCCCTGAGACGTCCAATTGCTTCTGACATGGACATTGTAGACACATCACCCCACTGCTCGATTGTTCCGACAATTTGAAGAGAGCGATTAGGAACAGCACTAAATAGCTTCTCAACCACAGCGCTGTCTTTTATCTCTACACCAAGAGAGTGAATTTCTCCGACCAATGTGGAGAGTTTTCGGGAGAATACACTAATTGTTTTGTAGTCTTCCATGATCATACAATCAAATTGCCTCTTCAGTACCTACAGTCTTGCTTTCTTTAATCGATCTTTACCCACATATATCTCCCGGATTGCATCCCATACAGCTTTGGTCGCTTCCTTCTCCGTGATGACCATCATCATCGCATCTGGCACGGCCTAGGAAATAGCAGCTAAAGCGCTCTAATCTCTTTCTTCATCAACCAGTGCATCGTCTTCTATTGCCGCCCATACACCCAAACATCGTAAGATGATTTTTATCTTTACTACCCACAAGCTGTAATTTGTCTCTGTCAACATTGGGTACTGAATTGGAACACTTCTCAGGAGCGATCTTCCGATTGTCGAAGTTTCGACTCCGGTCGTCACCAGTGGCGCCTCCTTCTTCAGCGACTTATCGTCTGCCATTGCTTCGAAAGATCCTCACTCTGATACCAATTGTTGAAATTTTACCAATGACTTTGCTGTCTCTGCTTCATTCCAGAAAATGTTTTGTTACCGCTCTGTTCTTGCTAGGGGTGGGAATGGTCTAGCTCAATCCAATGGATCGTTGATCTGCTCCAAAAATTCTGGTAAGATGGGACAAAGGTGCGGCCTAGTTAAAAATTGGGGCCGAAGGGCGAATAACCTATTGCTCTGTTGGTTTGAGTGGATCGACCCTAAGTGCCTGCTTCTCTTTGTCTTGAGCATCTCCTCCTGCCTGCACCTCTGCACATCCGCAACAGCTTCTTGAGCATCTCCTGCTGTACAGGCACCCAAGATGAGGACAAAAAAAGGAACCAGAGCGACTGAGAAGAAGGTGGATCAGCCGAGAGTAGCAAACACGGTCGCCTCCCCCTGATCCCCATGGCCCTTCCATTCATCGGCCACCTCTACCTCATCTGCCCGCCTCCCCACCGTGCCTTCGACCACATCATCGCTCGCCACGACTTCTGTTGGTGATATGCCCTAGAGGCAATCATAGAGATGATTGTATCACGTCTATGTTTATGACTTCTTGAATAAATGTTATTTTGTTCCTTGAATGAATCGTTAGTTCTGAAGATCAACGAATATGTGACTTGTTGGTGAAACTCTTCGACTTATATGATGTCGTTCTAAAAGTATCCCTGGTCAAATGTCGCTGATTGTAACACATGTATTGATTGATGACCATGTTTCACCGGTCATGGATATAGGGATATCGAATCAATAATGTGAACGCCTGTTAGAGAACATGGGGTTGGATTGACCCACCTGAAGACACTATTGAGATTGTTATGATTTTATGTGTCATTAATTGGTCTCAAGCAATGATGATGTATAATCCTTGGACCTGAGATCAGCATGGTTCCCTACATGTGTAATAGCACTCTTAGGGGTTGCTAAACGCTACTCGTAACTGGGTAGTTATAAAGGTAGCTTTCGGGTATGCTATGAAACATGCGGAGAGGTGTGACTGGTCGAATATGGGATTTGTCCCTCCTAACATAACGGGAGAGATGTCTCTGGACCCCTCGAAGTAGTCGGATAAAGAAAGTGCATGGCGATTCCACTAGTGGTCGAAGTGTTCGACTACATAAGGTTATCCGATAACTCGATCGAGAAAGTATTGAACAGTCCATGGATGACACATTATCTCACCTGGAGTTCAACCAGATATCGTGAGGCAAAAGGAGAATACTAGAGTAGGCCACTTAGGTCCAGACAAGTCGTATGGTGATACGAGCAAGTCGTAGATTGGTCGAACGAAATCACAGAGTGGTCGAAACCTGGTCGTAAGGAGTTACGAACTGGTCGTATAGAGATAGGACCTGATCGTAAGTGATGAGGACCTAGTCGTAGATCATATTGCATTAAGGTTCGTCTGATATAATTTGTGTGTATTCGGGAATCGTTATGTCCTGCTAGGTACCGCTTCGACTCGTGGTCGGAAAGGGTTTCCGAGTCACAACCGATTACACAAACCTAACGGTCACACACTTAATGGGTTGGAGCAAACCAAGATTTCAAACGTGTTCGGATAGGATCCGACACGGGCACTATATAAGGAGATGCTTGAGGCTAATGATGAGGAGAGAGACACGTGAGTTGTTTCCACCGAAACCCCAGCCGCCATCCTCTTGAGACAGCCTTCCGTGTGACTTGGTGCTAGCACACCGCTGCACGATTGTTCCTTATCCGGATGTGTGGATACGTGAGAGGCGCTCTCGCGGTCGCCGTTGCGCTAGGACGATCCGCAATCTTCACAAGGAACCGCAGAGATTGCTGGAGGAGACGATCGACTACGAGGACGTTGGACGATCATCTACGACCACTACATCGACGCATTCTTCGTCGGACTAGGCTGCTCCGACTCTACTTCCGCTGTACTGCGCGTCTGGTGGTAATGATCTGTGATCATCTAACTTGCTTGACATCCTGGTTTACGTGGTAGAATTTTTGAATTGTTGTTAACGTAGCCTACCCGTATCCCTTCAGTGGTATCAGAGCTATCCTGCATAGTTTTTGATCTAGATTGGTCGCATATACTGGATATGTAGCAGTAGTAGATCAAATCTATTACTAGTTTGGTCTGATAACCTAGATTGGTTCATATGGATGAAACGATCTAGGCACTGGTCGATAGGATCGATCAATGTTCGGCGATAGTAGATGGATTTTTCGAGGAGGCACAATTTAAGAGTACCATATGATTTACTCGACTTGTTTTTCGACTGCCCTGCATGATACTCCCACCGGTCGGAATTTCGCCATCGGAGTATGTCGCAATGTGTGGTCGTATCAAGGCAGGGACCGCCGTGCTGGGTTTTCGTACCGTGCGTTATAGATAGTATGTGTTCACATCGCCCGATAGAATTGGATTCTGTGCATAACTTGTTTTTGCAGGGTTTGATGTGAATAGTATGGTTCATTGTGTATGTGATGCATGAATGGATTTTCATGGCCTACGTCATGCTGTGAGATAGCGATCGAGCTACATATTATTGTATAACGGACTGCGTACCGAATTGTGATGCTTGAAATTATCCTATGTAATTCTTTACTAGCTTTTAGGAGTAAATGCTTAGTAGATGAATGCAGTCGGAGACTTCAACATGGTGGCCGGACAACAGGAAGCATGCTGATGGAGATCGATATGTTAAGGGCCATACTATTTCACAGTTTAATTTTATTATCTGTGAATGTTTGTGTTTATTCCTGTTATGTTATTTAATCATGTTTTATCATTAGATGTTTTGACATGATAGAATAGTATCTCTTAGGAAAAATTAAGTAAAATTGATGCATTTCCAATTGCTACACCTATCACGATTTTGATCGTTAATTGGCAGGTCTACCAAAGTAGGGTGCCATTAACTATCTTAATAAGGTGGGGTGGGTGTCGGACACCCACATGGATAGTGTTGGTTTGACTTGACAAGGCTATCAAAATAGTTTTGGGCCTTGAGGCATGGTGTTGGTAGCTAGGGCATTAAGATGTCACCCAACGAATAAGAGTCATATGCGATATGATTGGCAAGAGGTTGCCTACCTTAAATCACTAGGTTTCTAGCAGTGATGCCAAAGCTCACTAGAAATTAATGACTTAAGGATCTTGGACTCATTATATGTTGTTTGAGGGAAACATGGTTTATAGTGGGAGTATCTTTTGTTATCTATTGTTAAGTTGAGTTCGACCACTGGTCGTATGATGATATGACCAGGTCCAGACATGTCGTATAGTGATACGAGTAGGTCGTAGACTGGTCGAACATAACCACTGACATGAGTGATTAATAGAAGATCTTTCATAAACATAGTGCTGAATCTTTGCATATATTTTCTGTTGTAGATCATGGTGCCTATTACTTCTTCTATACCTACTTTTAATTTGCGATCTATTCTTGAAAAGGAAAAGTTGAATGGTTCAAATTTCATTGACTGGTTTCGTAATATGAGAATTGTTCTCAAACAAGAAAAGAAGGAATATGTTCTAAAGAATCCCTATCTCGAGGAACCGAAAATATGCTACTCGAAATAAAAGAATGCTTATGAGAAGCATTGCAATGACGCAGTCGATGTGTACTGCCTAATGCTTGCAACCATGAACTCTGAGCTTCTGAAGCAATATGAGACCACGCATGCTTACAATATGATTGTGAGTCTGAATGGTATGTTTCAGGATCAAGCAAGGGCAGAGAGGTTCAACACCTCTAAGGTATTGTTTTCTTGCAGGCTATCAGAAAGTAACCCGGTTAGTCCTCATGTAATCAAAATGATTGGTCTCATTCAGAGCTTGGAAAAGCTTGGTTTTCCCCTTAGTCAAGAGTTGGCTACTGATGTGATTCTCCAATCACTCCCTGCGAGCTTTGAGCATGTTATATTGAATTTTTATATGAATGGCATGGAGAAATCAATGATCGAGTTACATGGTATGCTTGAGGGTGCTGAGGAGAGCAACAAGAAAAGTTCAAATCATGTGATGATGGTTCAAAAGACTATAGCCTTCAAGAAGAAGGGTAAGTCAGGAAAGGGAAAAGGCAAAGGAAAGACTAAAGATGAGATCGAGAGTCTCAAGGCTAAGCTTAAGAAGCTTAAACTGGATCCTAAGCCTGACACAGAATGTTACCATTGTCATGAGACTGGGCATTGGAAGAGAAATTACAAGAATTACTTGGCAGAAAAGAACAAAGGAAGTATGACTTCCAGTTCAGGTATAAATGTTATACAAATTAATGGGTATTCGATACCTATTTGATTGACTCTAGTGCAAGTGGGAGATTGTTGGTGATATGCCCTAGAGGCAATCATAGAGATGATTGTATCATATCTATATTTATGAGTTCTTGAATAAATGTTATTCTGTTCTTTGAATGAATCGTTAGTTCTGAAGATCAACGAGTATGTGACTTGTTGGTGAAACTCTTCGACTTATATGATGTCGTTCTAAAAGTATCCCTGGTCAAATGTCGCTGATCGGAACACCAGTGACCCTACGACCAGCACATTGCCATGTTTCACCGGTCATGGATATAGGGATATCGAATCAATAATGTGAACACCTATTAGAGAACATTGGGTTGGATTGACCCACCTTGAGACACTATTGAGATTGTTATGATTCTATGTGTCATTAGTTGGTCTCAAGCAATGATGATGTATAATCTTAGACCTAAGATCGCATGGTTCCCTACATGTGTAATAGCACTCTTAGGGGTTGCCAAACGCTACTAAAATCGGGTAGTTATAAAAGTAGCTTTGCATGCTATGAAACATGCGGAGGATGCGATCGGTCTGATATGGATTTGCCCTCCTAACATAACGGGAGAGACGTCTCTCGGCCTCGGCGTAGTCGGATAAAGAAAGTGCATGGTCATGCCACTAGTGGTCAAGTGTTCACCACATAGGTTATCCGACAACTCGATCGAAAAAGTATTGAACAGTCCATGGATGACACATTATCTCACCCGGAGTTCAACCGAGATATCGTGAGGCTAAAGGAGAATACTAGAGCAGCACTACTACACACACCTCATCATGCATTTGCGGTTAGCGGTCATCACGAGCGGTTCCAACCGCTCTGTATTTGTACGTCTGATAAATAAGCGGCGGTTATCACGAGCGGTTAAAAATCCGCTGCGTGATAAGTCACAACACGTGCGGTTCTCATTATATAACCGTGCGTGATATCTAATTATCACGAGCGGCTCTATTAAAGAACCGCTCGTGATATCTAATTTTCACAGACGGCTCTATTTATAAACCGTCGTGATATTCGCATATCCTGAGCGGTTCTAATTATTTAACCGCTCGTGATATACACATATCTCGAGCGGTTCTAATTATTTAATCGTTGCAGGATATACACATATCTCGAGCGGTTCGTAAATAGAACCGCTCGAGATATGTGTATATCATGCATCGTTATTAAATAGAACGATGCGATATGCATATTCACGCACGGCTTGATTGTTAAACCGTGCTCGTGATAGTTACTTCACCTAACTACTTTTTAAAATTTTCGCTAGCCTCAGAATTGCTAGCCATGCCCTCTGAAAATAAGCAGGCAGAAAATAGATACATCACAGATAAATCAACGGACAACCCAAAGTGATCATTGTCAATTACAAACCAACATATATCAAATATTGTCGCGGACAACCCAAAGTGATCATTGTCAATTACAAACCAACATATATCAAATATTGTCGCTAGTGTACCATTGAATTACAACTATTCAAAGTGAATTACAACTATATCAAATATATATTAATTGTTTCGAGGTCGCTCAAGAGTGAAACTCTCCGTTGGGCGCAATGATATCCGTCATGATGAAGGTGCAAAGCCTCCTCGAACATCCGAGATCTCTTTACAACGAGTGAATCTAAATCTATATTCAAAACCTACAAACAAGAGTAAAGTGTTACACATATATATTTAAATTTATAATTAGCAATTATTGCGAGATTGACCAACCTCGGGATCCGGCAACCTAGCACTCATGAGAATCGTGATATGATGGCAAACGAGAATGCACATTCTTCGCTTTTCTTTGTGGCACTGAAAATAGAATTACATATATAGGTATAGTCGCCGAGACGCACCTCTCGATCGCAACTCGCCCAAGCCGCGAACAAGGCGTCCGCTCGCAATGCAATCCGTTGTAGACCTCCCATCTACCGAGACCATAACGGCGATCATCGGTCGATTGGAGCTCCTCCTCCAACAGAAAAGGTGAGGGCTCTCCAAAGATCCGGCGAGTAAACCTCGCCGTGGAGATTGTCCTATGGAACTCTTTGGTCCGCACCGAGGATGCAGCCCAGAGTCGAGGACGACATCGACATTGCAGAGAGCGGGTCCGCCTAGCCGAGACCGTGGAGACGGGGTTGATGGCCTCGGGCTATATGGGACTTGATTACGGAGTCCGAACATCTACAAGAGGAAATTGAGCGCAAGGTCACAGTGGAGCGTTTGGTGAGACAATCGGTGATCCCGCTCCCACGAAGCCGGCGAGAATGCGTCTTTAAAATTTGAAGACTAAGATAGGATCGCTCATCCTTTTTATCGCCTCGTGATGTAAAACGATAAGGCGCTATTGTCCGTCTCGTGATGTAAATATGGTCTTTTTATCCGTGATGATATGGTCTTTTTATCATCTATTTATTATTGGGTAAATCATTTTGTTAATTATTTGCGCATATGCATGCTCAGACGCTATCACGAGCGGTTGAATAAAGAACCATTCGTGATAATATCGTCATCACAAACGGTTCCTCTCACTAACCGCTGCGTGTTGAACATCACGAGCGGCTCCATGTGGAACCGTCGTGATATCCGCCATATCACGACGGTTAATAAGTATAACGTCATGATATACCCATATCACGAGCGGTTTGTTAATAGAACCGTCGGTGATATTGAGTATATCACAGACGGTTATAATTATTAACCGTCTGTGATATTGAGTATATCACAGACGGTTTCACATGGAGCCGTCTGTGAAAGTTCAACACAGACGGTTTGTAGAACCGTCATGATATACTCGTATCACTGAGCGGTTGGAAATAAGAACCGTCTGTGATATTTCACCCCTATAAATATAAAGACCCGACAGAGGCCCCCTGCCCTAGCGCCTCTGATCTCTTCTTTGGAATAGAGGGGCTTGAGAAGCTTTGCTCTGTGTTGGCTGTAGGAGGCTTGTTTATTTGGCTTGCCTTGTTCTTGGTTGTGGGTTGCCCTAGCAACTTATGGTCATTTGGCTTGCATGCATGCTTGCTTTGTGAGGCTTGGCTTTGGTGGTAGCTCTCGGTTTGGGTGTTGTGAATGAGTGTTTTTGTGAGTGCGATAAGTGGTGTATTTCGATCGTGGCTCTCTTGCCTGCTCATTGGCTGAAGGAGAAGGACGTGAGGAATCTCATGATATTAGGAATTTTCGCCGTGAGCTCCGAGGGTAACGATCTTTAACTCTTTATATTTGCTTAATAGGAGGAGTAACGATTTGCGTGCTAATAGGAGGAGTAACGATTTGCGGTTTATTAATATAATTTAACACTACTAATTGTTACATGTGTAGCGTAGATGGACCGAATCGATGTACTTGTGCGAACCGTGTTGTGGTATCTCGCTGTGATCCCACGCTTGAAGCGCTTATTTGCGAACCAAAGGAGGCAAGATTGCTGCGCTGGCACTCGGAGGAGCGTAAGAAAGATGGAAAACTAAGACACTCTGCTGATTCTGCGGTGGAGAAACTTCGATCGGACCTTCAAAGAGTTCGCATGCGGGCGAGGAACATAAGGTTAGGGTTGAGTATGATGGAATGAATCTTTCGGTAACATGAGCGCCGATATAGCACATGGCCCGTGAACCTATGTATGTACAACTTTCCTCCTTGGTCGTATGAAGCGGAAGTACATTTTGATGTCACTACTTATCCAAGGGACGAAGCAACTGGGAACGATATTGATGTGTACCTAGCACCATTACTTTGGATGATCTTGTGACACCGTGGAACGAAGGGTACAAGTATGGGATGCGTACAAGCGAGAGAACTTCTTTTATGCGTCATGTTGTTACGCACTATCAATGATTTTCCTGCCCTTGGTAACCTATCGGCTTGATGCATTTAAAGGAGCCAAAGCTCATTCGCATCGCTTAGATGCTACGGAGAGTGTATGGTCAACAACTCGCAAGAAAAGCGTATATATGCGCCACCGTAGGTTCCTTCCGTGAGTCACCCATACCGCAAGATGAAAAAACAATTCGACGGAAATAAGGAGGACAGCCGGCTCAAGGGCTTTTAGAGGAAAGAGGTCTATGATATGGTTAAGGATATCGATGTTGTGCTTGAGAAGGGATGTAAATTAAAACCCGTCGAAGAACATCCGAAGAAGCGGTCAATTTTTGGGACTTGCCTTATTGGGAGCACTTAGAAGTTCGCCATCGCATCGACGCCATGCACGTGGAGAAGAATGTATGTGAAAGCTTGATTGGTCTCTT
The DNA here is from genome assembly GCA_036346255.1 of Ampelocalamus luodianensis. Taxonomy (NCBI): domain Eukaryota; kingdom Viridiplantae; phylum Streptophyta; class Magnoliopsida; order Poales; family Poaceae; genus Ampelocalamus; species Ampelocalamus luodianensis. Next base: position 48,001,580 of record CM070624.1, read on the forward strand.
CTTTGAACATTAGTGGCAAAACAAAGGATGGTGTTAACGCACAACGCGACTTGGTTGATATGAACATAAGGACCGAGTTAGCACCAAAGAGACCGATAAAGGACGAACATACCTTCCACCACTTGCTACACTATGTCCAAGGCGAGAGAAATGAATTGTGCCAAAGCTTGCATAGTGTCAAAGTCCCGTCTCGTTACTCCGCTAACATTAAGAAACTTGTTTCTATGCAAGATTTGAAATTAATTGGTATGAAGTCTCATGATTGTCATGTCTTCGATGACACAAATGCTTCTCGTTGCAATTAGGGGTATCTTGCCGAACAAGGTCCGAGTGGCAATCTTGAGGTCGTGTTATTTCTTCAATTTAATTGCTCGTAAGGTCATCGATCTCGGCGGACTAGATGCTCTGAGGCCGAGGTGGTGACGACTCTATGTCAACTTGAGATGTATTTCTCCGTCATTTTTCGATATTATGGTCCATCTCATTGTTCATCTTGTGAAAGAGATAAAGATATGCGGTCCCGTGTTCCTACGTCATATGTACCCGTTCGAGAGGTATATGGGAATTCTCAAGTCCTACGTGACGAATCGATCTCGACCGTGAGGGCAGATCATCGGGTTATGCAACCGAAGAGGTCATTGAGTTCGCGCCGACTACATGGCTCGAGTGGAACCGATAGGTGTGCCTCTATCTCGCCATGAGGGAAGGCCGATGGTATCGGGACCATCGGAAGGAAATCAATCACTCCCGATCGGATACGACGCTCAAACCCATTTCACGGCCTTGCAACACATGACCCAACCGTCCCCGTACATCGACGAGCACAAAGACATGGTACACCAACGTAATCCGCACTCGGTCGGAGGTTTGGATCACGAGAGAGCACAACCGTCGGTTCAACGAATGGGTAAAGGTGCGAATCATGACCGGAGGTCATCAAGTGATGATACGCTGCTATGGTTGGCAAAGGGCCACAATTTACAATTGTCACATGGCAAGGATACGACATAAATGGGTACACATTTTATACAAAGACTCAGATAGGAAGAGCACATCTGAACAGCGGTGTCCGCATAGATGCATTCGCATGCGATGGTAATGAGGAGCTCGTACTATGGGCAAATAGAGGAGATATGGGAGCTCGACTACGTGCTTTTCAAGATCCCCCTATTTCGTGCCGTTGGGTCCATCTCCCACATGTGAAGGTCGACAAGTACGGCGTCACTACCGTGGACCTCGATCGTGTCGGATACAAAGATCGAACCATTCAGCATCAAGGCAACCAAGTTGTTCAAGTCTTCTATGTAACCGACCCGGCAAATAAGAAGCGCCACGTAGTTCTTCATGGAAAAGAAGGATTGTCGGAGTTGAGAATATAGTGGACGAGGAAGAATACAATCAATTTGACGAGTTGCCTCCTTTCGGAGACGGCATCAGGCTCGAGGAAGAACCCAGCGAGGAAGCTAGCTATATGCGCGTCGATCATCATGAAGGACTATATTTTAATTAAGAAATTACTCCATTGTAATTAATTTATTCCATAACATCATGTGTTATGAACTTGTAATATGTCGACGATATTTTGATGTCAACGTGGAATTGTAATCGCTCTGTCCTTGTGGACTATATATTTTGGTGCATTAAAAATTCATTTAATTTGGAAAATAGTCCAATTGCACCACCTTTCTAGAAACCTAAAAACTAAAATTTTATGGCAAATAGTCTAACACCTTTGCAAAGAAACCGTATACTCATGCCTAATCTGCGATTGTCATCGCAGAAGACGACGAGTCGCCCCACCCTTCCACACCGCACCAATGCTCGTGCCGGTGGCCATCCTCCGACAATGCCACACCCGGCCCGAGGGCCGCCTTCTTCCCCCACGCCGCCGCCTGGACCATGTCCGCGGCGAGCCTCTGGCACCGCCTGCACTCCCGGTTGGTCTTGGCCGTCTCGCACCCGCCGCCGGTCGGCTCGTCCTCGACTGGCCGATGTAGTGCTTCCCAACGCCGCGCATCTCGGCCGTGTAGAGAGAGGAGACCGAGCACGTAGGCGCGGCCTTGTGGCGGCCACGCCGCCCGCTCAAGGAACATGAGGCGCTGCGCATGTCTTGGGGCGCGAAGACAAGCCCGAGGCCGACGATGAAACAAGCCCCCGGGTTGCCGGCGGCGGCCAGGTGGTTGACGACGGCGAGGTAGCGCTCGTTGTCCCGCCACTTCATCGCCTCCTCGCTCCAGCGCCACACGCGCCTCCCACGGCGTTCCTTGGACACCTTGTACAAGGCCTTGCAACTATCCGTACATACATTCAAGATGTTAGAATAAATAGTAGTATGTACGCACGATATTGTAGACATAAAGATGTACGTCGTTAATCGTAGGCTGCATAGGTCCTCCATGGGCGAGAGAGCTCGCGGCCACGGCCGACGCGATGTCGACGGCGACATCGTGAGAAAGAGCGGCGATCACCGACCTCCTCGCCTTGGTGCCGCCTCGATCGCTCGCATGCTCACCTTGGCGATTGACGTACTCAAAACCGTGACGAAGAGCGATGGGAGGAGTTTAATCTTCGTGAATTATTCCGCCTTATATCAAGAATTAGGAGTAACGGCACGTGAGACGAAGAGACGCATGTATCGTCGGCGGCGAGACGAAGAGATCGGTTGCGATGGTGAAGAGACACATCGCGCGGAGAAGAGGTTGGATATCCGAGCGGCTCTATATGGGAACCGCCTGCGATAATAATATCGCTGACGGTTATTTAATAGAGCCGCTCGTGATACTAGTATATTACGTATCTTCAATTGAACCGTCTGTGATATTTCACAGACGGTTTTATTTCCAAACCGCTCGTGATAAGCGTCCTCATCACGAGACGGTTCATATTACGAACCGCTCGTGATACTTCACGACGGCCAGAGTTATGAACGTCTCAGGATATGTCCTCATCACGAGCGGTTCTTTTTACCAACCGCTCGCGAAGTATCACAAACGGTTGGTAATAAGAATCGCTCGTGATGAGGACATATCACGAACGGTTCCCAGACGGTTCCAAAGGGAACCGTCTGTATAAGTTCAACACAGACGGCTCCTTTGAAATCGTCTGTGATGAGGTGTCTGCTATTGCCTGTTTTGTAGTAGTGCAGGTCACTTAGTTCGATCAGGTCCAGACAAGTTGTATGGTGATACAAGCAAGTCGTAGATTGGTCGAACGAAATCACAGAGTGGTCGAAACCTGATCGTAAAGAGTTACGAGCTGGTCGTGACCGAGTGCGAACTGGTCGTATAGAGATAGGACGTGATCGTAAGTGATGAGGACGTAGTCGTAGATCATATTGCATTAAGGTTCATCCGATATAATTTGTGTGTATTCAGGAATCGTTATGTCCTATTAGGTACCGCTACGACTCGTGGTCGGAAAGGGTTTCTGAGTCACAACCAATTACACACAAACCTAACGGGTCACACACTTAATGGGTTGGAGCAAACCAGTACTCAAACGTGTTCGGATAGGATCCGACACGGGGCACTATATAAGGAGATGCTTGAGGCTAATGATGAGGGAGAGAGACACGTGAGTTGTTTCCACCGAAACCCTAGCCGCCATCCTCTCAAGAGAGCCTTCCCGTGCGACTTGGTGCTAGCACACCGGCGTATGGTTGTTCCTTCTCGGGCGTGTGGAGTGCGATAGATGCGCCATCGCGTCGCTGTTGCGCTAAGGACGATCCGCAATCTTCACAAGGAACTGCAGAGATTACTGGAGGAGACGATCGACTACGAGGATGTTGGACAATCATCTACGACTACTACATCGGCGGGTTCTTCATCGGACTAGAATGCTCCGACTCTACTTTCGCTGCACTGTGCGTCTAGTGGTAATGATCTGTGATCATCTAACTTGTTTGGCATCCTGGTTTACGTGGTAGAATTTTTGAATTGTTGCTAGCGTAGCCTACCGTATCCCAACAACTTCCTCATCTACCTCCGCCTCAGCCCTTCCACCCACTGTGTCGTCATCAGTTCGGCCGACGTCACCCGCGACCTCCTCAAGTTCGAGGCCAGCATCCCGGAGCGGCCTCTGACAGCCGTCACACGCCATCTCACCTACGGCTCGGCCGGCCGCGCCGTGCCTACGGCCCGCGACCGGCGCTTCATGAAGCGGCTCTGCGTGTCCGAAGCTGCTGGCTCGCGCATCGCCGAAAGCGGCTACGCCTTGTCCAGGTGGCCGAGCTGGCGAGTGTGCTGCGGGCGGTGCGGGCGGCGACGGAGCGGGGCAAGAGCGTGAACATGAGCCGGGAGTTCATCCGCATGTCCAACAACACCATCATGATGATGGTGGAGAGCGCGCTGCCGGGTGTCATGGCGGAGGCGACGAGGGACTGCGCCGAGCAGGTGACTGGGACATGCAGGGGATCGGCCGGAGGACGCACGAGGTGCACGCGAGGTTCGACACACAACTCGAGGCTATGATCAGGATTCCGAAGGTGGTGTGGCCGATAGGGGATTTGGATTTGGATTTGGATTTTGGAATTGGTAAGTTTATTCTTTCGTTGCACTTCTTCCCTTAGCAAGCAACAGTAGGACCGAATCACATGATCCAAAGGCTCCTATGGATCAGAGAAGAGATGCCAAATGGACCAAACCATTAATCGGAACCGAAACTCTAAAGACAAAGATCAGTTCCACCATTCCCATCCCTAGTTCTTGCGACGTGCCCAACTTCCTCTGAGCGGCCCACTGGCCCTCGGCGTGCTGGTCGATGCGTCTCGCTCGGAACAGAAATACAGACGAAGCAACTTCTCTCTGCTGTTCTCCCGACGTGACTTGCTAGGAGCGCTTTGCTCAGGACCTCTGTGTTCCTAGCGTGAAGACCAACACAAAGCAGCGCAAGCTCTCGAAGCAGCACCTGTCCCCTGGACCTCCACGTGATGCACCCTGCAAAGCTACGCCCCTCCTTTTCTGTCTTGTCTCCTCTTGATGCTTGATGTGATGTGCCCAGCAGCACTCTTTGTCTTCCTTCTTGCCTCTACGTGGTAGCAAGTAGCAGCGCCAAGCCTTGGTCTTTTCCGTTGGAGAAACAAACGACGAGACAAGCCGAGAACATAATCAAACGAGTTGGATTTTCTTGGTTTCGGGAGCACGTTCTTTTTTTTTTTTTTTTTTCTATTTCTTCTCACCACAACTCAATTATAAGACTAGATTGTGCTTTATAAAGGCTAAGACTCAACAACCAATTCAATTCGGTGTCTACAAATAGAAACAGACTCATAAACTTCTCCTACTCGGACAGTCGGACTCAACTAAAATTAACAACTCTTATCAAAACCAGAAATTCTAAAAACGGAAACTAACCAAAATTTACCAAAAACAAGGTTAATTCCATCAAGTAGTACGTCAGGATTGTAGGAAAAGCGCCCAGCATGAGAATGATGCGCCTCACGTAGTCTACGCCAGGTTCACAATTTCGGTGAAAATTCACGGATATTTCGGACCTTTTGTTACCCTCCGAAAGAAAATTAATTCGTTCAGTTTTTTTTCGTTTTGTTTGAATTTGAAGAGTTAAAAGAGAGTAAAAACAGCATTCGAAAGACAGCCCAGTGTCAAGGCCCTGTCCCTGTTTTCCTGGAGACTAGGCATCAAATCTCACTCAACTGTTAATTTTCGCAAATATTTTATATTTTAAATTCAAATTTGATCCAAATCGTTTGAACGAAATTCTTTTGAAATTACCGAAATTTCGGTCATTTTGTTGCCCACCGAAAAAAAACTCAACGAAATATTATTCCTTGAGTCTGCGTGCCACTGAGGGTCACTGTAATATCCTGGTAAATTCTTGAACGCCTGTGAGATGATTATCGCAACTAATCCGGCAGCAAGATTCCCTAAACCCTGTATGGTCGATCACAAGTGAGAATTATGACGCGATTGGTTTTCCATTTTTGTAAAGGTAACATTACTGTAATTTACACCTGCATGGCGAAGACGGCAGCCATGAAGGCGCCTCGAGTCCTCTTGTTTGCATACTCAGACATGATGGTCGCCGAGAGTGGGCCGTCGCCACCGATGCCGAAGCCGAGCCCGGAACGGAAGAAGCAAAGCGTGGTTGTTGGATTATGTGGGCCTAGCCCATACAAGAAGAATAATTTTTAAATTAAATCTCAAAAGCCCACTCATGCAAAGGAAAGTTGCATGTAAACTTTAGAATTTTTTTTTAAAATAATATTATTTTTAAAGATATTTACAAAAATAAATAGCCGTTTAAAAAAATTATAAAAATGTGCCTCTGTCGCCAGCTGAATCGCGGCAGAACCTATCGCCGATTCAACTAGCGACGAGGAACTGCCGCCACTCCCGCCGGACGAGCTTCTGCCGCCAAAGGATCGGCGATAGTTCTGCCGCGCTCAAGCGGCGACAGAGAGACGACTATAAAATCCCCAAAAAATCAATCCAGAATTCATTTTAATTCCTGAAAAAAAAACAAGAGACACACTGCCGCCGCTCAATCTGCGGCAGAGGATGAACTATAAAATCCCCAAAAATCAATCCGAATTCATTTAATTCCAGAAAAAACAAGAGAGGTTGGAGAGGAGAGAAGAAATTGCGCGCGGCCTCGCTTGTTCGTGGCGGTGGAGAGAGATTGATAGACCATCGGTTTGATCGATCATCTTGTGTTGCGTAAATATTTCAAATCGTATGTTACGCCCAAACTTTGTAGGTTAGCAAACGACAATAGCGACATAGAATTGAGTAGGTCGGATACATGTAGTCGAACTCGTAGTACATATTTTGAGTTGATTAGCGGCGTAAATTGCGACTATAGCGACATAGAATTGAGTAGGTTACATAAATTTAGTCGAACATGTGCGTACATATTTTGAGTTGTGTAGTGACATAGAAATGCACAATAGCGATATAGAATCGAGTAGGTTACATAAATGTAGCCGAACTGTAGTACATATTTTGAGTTGGACATAGAATTGCGACAATAGCGACATAGAATTGAGTATGGCGTGGTTGACCTGAGTAACATAATTGATGCACGATACTTTTTTGATTTGTGAGAAAACACTGAGTAGCCGTTTAGGTCTAAAAACAATGAGAATATTTGTGTGCGGTTATTAGTTGTGTTAGCGCCATCAATATCTCGTTAGTCGCTGTTATTAGTTGTATTAGTGCGCGGTCAATTTCGTAGTTGCTACATAGGCTATGTAAAGATGCATGGAAAAAATATGAACTTTCTATCTTGCTGCATTTTCAGGTATGGCCGACGCGAGTGAGTATGAGTTGCTTGACCCAGTGATTGACCAACGTCACCGTAGCCGCCTCGATGCGTGCTCCTCCGAGGGCGAGCGCCGATAGAGCTAGGGCGTTTGCCACGCACTTCATCGGGGCATGGAGGCTGCACCGAGATCGATTAAGGTACGTGAAGTTGTGTCCTTCATGCACTCAATGGCGATCCGATTATTTTGCGTTGACTCGCTTGTGCTTAATCGCTTGGGCGCAGTTGAGAGCGGCAGCCTCCTTCCACTCGCGAGAATGGTGGAGGCGACGGTGGAGGACGATCAGGACCAGCGTGCTGGTCGTACGTCTAGGTGTTTTCCGTACGACCGGGCCCTACTGACGGCGCTGGTTGACCGGTGGAGGCCAGAGACCCACGCCCATCTCCGTGTGGGGAGATGACGCCGACATCGCAGGATGTGAGCTACCTCACCGGTTGCCTGCGCAGCGCCCGATGGTGGCGCACGACGCCCGCCACGCGGCGCGCACGGACCTCTTAGCGAGTTCGCGATATCCTGCGCCGCCAGCGGCAGCAGACGTCGAGTTCAAAGACGCAAGCGCCCACGCGCGAAGTGGATCTGCTAGTTCTACGTAGTGTTTTCCTAACTATTTTCTCTCGTAACAATTCGCTTGTGAACCCCGCCGACGCACGTGTCTTCTTGCAGCCGAGCGTATGGCCGCGACGCAGCGCCGTCATCGCATTCACGAGGCACTCGAGGCCTACCGTGGTTGTTCGGGTGGGTGATGTTCTGAGCTCCCGGCGGCGGCGTGAACAAGCACTACATCCGATGCGCGCGGAGGTGGCGAGTCACCGATCGAGCGGATCTGCGTCTGACGCTGAAGTCCGGCCGTCTTTGTCGCGCGACGTCACAGCGCCTTTGTGCGGCAGCGTGCGGCGTTGGCGTGATGGCGCCATCCTCTCGGGATGCCCGCTCCTCGCACTGTGGTCGTTGAGCGTTTCGGATCGGACGACCACATGTGGACTTGAGCGCGACGGGGCGGCTTGTACGCGTCGCAGACGACTGGACCGCCGACCATGGCACTTTGTGGTGCCGACGGAGTTAGTTTCGTAATCATTTGTTATTTTCATTTTGCGATCGTTATTCTCGTGTGCTAAGTTTGCGGTGTTGTATTGCACAGTCACCTTCACGCCGATCACCTCGCAGGCTCCTACCCGAGTGCGTTGCGATGTTCGATCACCGACCGGCGATCGCGTCATCGGACCCGTCGCATGCTGACCGGGTGATGGCGCGCGCCTCAACGATGCTCGGTCGTGCCGCACGCGAGACTACATGTCTTTGTACACGCGAGTGCCTTGGTGCACGACATCTTCGTGGAGGAGTACGAGATCACAGCTGGTCATGCTCGATTCGATCTCACGCAGAGGTCCCAAAGACCTTAGGGGAGGCGGGTGCCGGGGAACGTACACGCGTAAGTTCACTATGTGTTACAATATGTGTTACAATATGTGTTACATCGCAACCAAATATTTTTCTTGCCGTCCACAGGTACACTAGGAAGGGAGTTCGTGGCACGATGTCCTGGTCGGACAGGATGGCCCCTTGGTTGGCCGATTGGAGTGCCGCGCACGAGACCCTCGTCGAGGTTACGGACGAGGCCTACGACCCAAGACGTCACGAGCACTACATGGAGTGGTACTCACTCGGGCGAGGCTACGTTGCGTCCGGTCGTGGTCGACCGCCGACATGTGGCGCGACGTCCGACACGCACCCCACCCACGGACTCGCTTTCCACCGCGTCAGACGTGCTCAATATTACATATTTCATATTTAATTTGACATACTTACGTGTACAACTTCATGATTACCCGCGGTGGATCTTCACCGGAGGTCGTCGAGATGGTAGACTCCGCGCGAAGACATGGCAATGTCGGGAGATCGAGGGCCTCTGCAGGATCGAGAGGCAAAGACGCTGGAGCGCGGACCGTGATCGTCGCGACGCCGACCGACCGGTGGACCGAGCGAACCGAGGACGAGGGGTCACCGAGGTGGTAGGACACGACCTCACGATCCGCACGTGGCGGGCGCGTCGGCGCGGCGGCGGGGGAGCACCTCCGACATGCGGGAGGTGAGTTCGACACGGTGGCGCCGCTTCTTCATTTCATTTCGAACCTCATAAGTTTGTAACGACGATCTTCATTACAGGTCCTCGGCTCCACCGTCACGCGGGCGGGACTACTATGCCGTCGTCCGAGCACATCTTTGGGCCAACAGTAAGTTCCGTTTGCTTGCGTAACGTACTTTTAGTCATGACTATGTTCGTAACCTCATTCTTCGCAGCAACGGATTGGGAGGACGATACATTCTCCGTCGGCGATGCAGACCAATCGGCACCCATCGATGACTTCTTGGGGATCCGCGTGACACGCAGCTCTCTTTGGAGGCTTGCAACGGTATGCGGCGGTCGCGAGTATGACCCAGGCGACGCAGGATCAGCCGACGCAGACCCAGACGACGCAGGATCAGCCGACGCAGGATCAGCCGACGCAAGAGCAGCCCCTCGCTACACCACTGCGGACTTCTCGCGGTGGGTATCAGAGCGGCGACCCCGACGTACTTCGCAGCGGCGGCGACGCAGAGGCCCGGACGACTCACGGGTGCGAGCTAAGAGGGCGCCATTAGATTTTCCTTTATATATTTTTTCTTCATTATGCCAATCGTAGTTATGAAATCTTTTGAATATCGCAATATGGCTTTCTTTGACGATCCAACATGCTCGCAACGACGCGATAAACGAGCTAGGTTTTTGGGCGTCGCGACAACACGGCGCGACAGAGTCCTTAAAGGTCGCTCCGTCTTGTAGCATCCCCTTAAAGTTAGCGAGTAGGCACCTTTTCGGACGATGTGACCACACCGCTAGTTTTTCGTGACGATGGCACGGAGTAGACCGCCGAACGATGTGACCAGCGGACCACCTTTTCGGATGATGTGACCACACGGGCTTGCTTTTGGGCGATGTGACTACACTGCTAGCTTTTGGGACGATGTGACGAGATCGCTTGCTTTCGGGGCGATGTGACTACACGGACTACCTTTTCAGGACGATGTGACCAGGCGGGCGAGCTTTTGTGGACGACTTACCAAGACGAGAAGCCCGGCAACGGCTCCATCCACTCCAGCTATAAATACAGCGTAACTCGTCCAACTAGTCTACAACAGCACCACCAAGTAGAAAACATGGACAAGGAGAAGGAATGGGAGAAAATCCGCAAGCTTTTGAAGGACTGGGTGTCTCCCCATGAAACCACCGCCGCTATCATGCCGCTAGTCGAGCCTTTCACCCACCAAACCTTTCCGAATCGGTGGATCTTAGGAAGTCGCCTGTAGCACGCCCAACGATTCGGGACCACCGCGACCCCTCCTATGCTCGCGCACGCCCTCGGAAGGACCCCGATGAGGTGGCACCCCTATGCTGGTGTAGGGACGCTTGCAAGTGTGTGAAATCAACCGATGAGTGGACCATTGGGCAGCGCTATTGGTGCTGCCCAAACTACGCCGTTGACTGCAACAACAGGCATCCGGTAATGAAACCCTATTTCATGGTACAATACTTTTTCATTCCAAATACGGTAACGAACTCTCTTTACCCACCGCATCTCGCCACCACTATGCGACTTCGGCAGTGGATCGACGACAAGATCCACCCCTACGACATGTGGTCGCGGTCTTTGAGACGGAAGAGTGGGCCAGGAGCACATCGAGACCCGTGAAAGCCTCAAAGAGTTGAAAGCTGGCAGCCGAGCAAGGTAGGCGGGACGAGCAGCGCGAGGAGCAGGAGCGTGAGCATGCGGGCGACGGGAGGCCGAGAGGAGCGAAAGAGGGCCATCGTGGCGAGCCAAGGCGCAAGGCGAGGAGTACAACGCCGAGCGACCCTGAAGGGTAAATGGCCACGCTCGACTCGTGAGTTCTACCATATTCCTCCACATGTCCCATGTATTTCGCTTTCCTAAAGGCATGCGTGTACCGTGTGCTCGGTTCGTTGTCTGCGTGCCATGTAATCCTTGTCGGATGAAATGTCGTGTGGTTATCGTTGAGTCATTCGAACGCATTTTAGTATCGCTCTTTTGCCTACGCGTTTAATCATTAATCCCTCAATCGTCCTCCAAAAATCTTCCAACATTGCACAACAACAAATAGCGATCGATGACACCGGTATCGCCAGATTCAACTAGCGATAGGAAGGTATCGCCATTCAATCAAGACAGGAAGGTATCGCCGATTAAATCGGCGGCGTGGCTCGACCTCTACAAAATCCTCTTGCAACCGTCGAAATTCCACACAGACTCGGTCTTACTCAACCAAAAATGAAGGACACAGAGAGAGGAGGGCGAGAAAAGCTAGCGAAGTCTTTGTTATCTGTTGCCCACCTCTGCAATTTTCTTAATGAGCGGACACATGATTCTTGATGTCTTTATTGCGTGAGTGAAGTCTGTTTTACATAGTTTTTGGTGGGATATTTAGTTGCACATATGTAGTTCATGGTGTAAATGTTCTTCACACTGCGATCGTCAAATATGTCCGGCGTCGTCAATTTCAAAATTTACTACGACCGAGGACTATTATGGAGGTCCCGAGGGAATTGATTTGAGTTATTTCGGTCCGCGGACGTGCCCCTACCAAGACACGAGCAACGTATATTGGCGGCTGTGATGCGGTGGTTATTCCACACGCCCAAGTGGACCGTGATGTCTACGATCTGACATTGAGTTGCCTCGCCCCCCGGGCAGGACAGCCACGTATTGGGAGTTAGTGCAACTAAAGGGAACAAATTCATGGCGGTCGTATGTACGCATGGCGAGGGAGAGGGGGTGGAAATTGGTCCTTCTGGTCCAGGCGTTTGCAAAATCCACTCCTGCATCTGCGTCAGAACAAGTAGGAGTTGCTGACACCGAGGAAGAAATAGGTGACTCCAGCACGCCGCACACACTGGCAGAAGGGCAAGAGGTTGCTGATGTCGCCGAGTTACCTCGTTCAGTGAGACAGGCTAGTGGGCTTGCTGACGAGGGAGAGGAGCTGGAAGACCTGGTGGAAATGATGGAGCTCGAAGACCAAGACTACATGGCATTGTCCGAAAATGAAGGTTCCGATGACGACGATGATGCGGACCAGCAGGCGGTTCCATCCGAGTGGAACACATACCAGTTCGAGAACCTCGTGGTCAACGAAGGCTCCCATGTACCATGGGAGTACGACCAGAGCGAGGTCAGACTAGGAGCTACGTACAAATGCAAGGAGGTCGTGCAAGATGCGGTCAAATTCTGGGCATTGTCGGTTCGACGCACATTCACCGTCGTCAAGTCTACCCCAAGATGCTACGACGTGAAGTGCGGCATTGAGGGATGCCCTTGGCGCGTGCACGCTTTTCAGCCCAAGTGGGATACCTACTGGAAGTGCTCCATAGTGGTCCCTCACACATGCGTCGTCATGAAGTCGTGTGCAGCCCCACCGAACTTGTCATCAGGCTTCATTGCCAATCTCATATACGGTGAGATCGTGGACAACCTAGATTTCGAGCCACGATCCATCATTCGGGCCATTGAGGCAAGGTTCCAAGATACTATCGGCTATGCCAAGGCTTGGAGGGCAAAGCGAAGGCATTGGAATCAAGGTTCGACGCGCTCGAGGATTCCTACCACAACCTCCACGGCAACTCCGAGTCATACAAGACAGGAATCCGGCACTCATGTCGACATTCAAGACGCCACGCATCCGAAGTGGCCTAATAAGAGGGTACTACAGCGAGCATTCTTCGCGTTTGGTCCATGCATCAATGCATTCCGGCACTGTCGTCCAATCTTGTGTATCGATGGCACATTCTGGATCGCGGTACAAGGGCGATCATCGACCGCAATAGCGACGGACGGAAACAATCAAGTTCTTCCCGTGGCATTCGCTTTCGTTGAAAGCGAGAACACGGATAGCTGGCTGTGGTTCTTGAAGAATGTGAGGATTTCTGTTGTGTAGGACCGTCCCAACGTATGCCTCATACATGACCAAGACGTGGGCACGCTGCGTGCAATAACACACGCCTACAATGAGGAGAGAACGTTCCACTTCCATGGCCGGATCTACAGAGCAGGTGGTGCATGAGGCACTTGGGTGCAAACTTCTATAAGCAGTTCCGCAACAAGGACTTGATGAACATGTTCAAACGCCTGTGCAACCAGAACCAGCAGCGTAAGTTCGACACACTCTGGAAGATTCTGGACGACCGGACAAAAACCCACAGAAGGGAGGCATCGACACGGGCCGCCCCAAGCGCCGACCAGGCCCCCCAAGCATTGCCACAGCTACCCACAAACGCTCCTAGTGTCACGAGGAAGACTGGGGCACAAGTCAAAAGCTTCTCAAACTGGATTGAGCACGAGCCTAAGGAGAAGTGGTCGCTGCTGCATGACAGGGGTGGTGCTCGATACGGTATCATGACAACCAACCTAGCTGAGGTCTACAACTGGGTCATGCGCGGCGCCAGGTGCCTCCCTTTGGTTGGTATTGTGGAGGCAATTCTCCGCGGTACCACAAACTACTTTGTTAACAGATGTAGCAATGACAGAGTACTCTACTCCGCCATGATCACCGCATACATGGAGGAGAAGAGCAAGAAGGGTGAGATGCACCGGGCATTCAAGATGGGCACGAGGGAGCTTCGCTTCGAGATAATGTGCAGGATAAAGGCGTCGCGGGACTAACCGCGAGAGGATCACCCATGAGTGCACGCTACGCCGCGATAGCTGCGTTTGCACTTGTGACAAGCCCCTTCTTACGCATAGGCCCCGCTCCCATGTCATGGCCGCTGTTCGACGGTGGCGCGAAGATCGGTCGATACCTCTCTCACTATTTCACCAAGGAGGCGGTGATGCAAACATGGAGTGGAGAGATGTATGGTTACGCCGTTGTTGGCCATTTCACGGCCATCCATCCCGGGAGCAACTAATGCGGGCGCGGACATTGGTAGGCTCAAGGAAAGGTTGGCGGCGGCAGTGCGATGCATCAGAACGATATGGACGAGGCGGCGGACGTCGCCGAAGAAGTGCTCCATTTGCGGGAGTCCGCCACACCTTCAAGACATGCCCCACGCGAAATACTCAGACCAAGGAGACATCGGCATTCCGGCGTCACCACGGGGACCTCGTCCGTGCCGACTAGAGGCGATCAACATGGGAGGCGTTGACGCCGCGACCACGACAAAAATATTATTATCAATGTTGTCAATTATCATTTTAGTTAAGTGTTATGACGTTCTTACGCAAGTTACGTAATATCGAGTACGAATTCCGATCGAATGGCAATATCACTTATCTTCCTTTTACGAATCGTTCATACCTCAAACTTCCTCGCTAAATTCTCCGAAAATTAACCGTAGTAGAACAACATACGATGATGATAAAATGTTATTACGAGTCTAATGATTTCGTGCCGTTTAAAATTTATGAAAATCACAAACCGCCTAAGTGAAATAGGAAAATAAGGGTTGGGGAATGGCAATATCACTTATCTTCCTTTTTCGAATCGTTCATACCTCAAGCGTGTAACACCCGGGACCCACAATACCGGAATGCTACTAAACCACTCTACAACTAGCCAATAATTTCAATTATAACTTATTTAAAGAACATCTCTAAACAAGAAGTATTAGCGGAAGCATAAACAACTAAGGAACAAAGATAACGGTAACAAGTTCATTAATTAAACTACCTCTATCAGATTAATCAAAGAATGGTTCACAAGTCCATCCTTATTAAATAACATAATCATCCACAAATATTTAAGCGTTTGGCTAGAATTTCATTGACTTTATTACTACATGAGTTGATGAACCAAGTGCATTCTTGTGTGCCGCTCTACCCATCCCATGAATGCTCAACAATCACACGAAAGGGGAAAGAAACAACAAGAGTGAGATAAAAATCTCAAAGCAAGCAAACCATTTAACAGTGCTATTAGGTCTACAAACAAATACACAACATCATTAAAATATCCATATGTCCACATCCATAATGTGAATCCACATTCATTTACAAGCTAATTAAACTACAGAGATATTAAGCATCAATATCCAATCCCCATAATGATCATAATTATAGCCTCAACCATAATTACTACCAATGATAGTAAAATATTAACAATTGAATCTTGATCAACTGCTTCATATTAATCACCACTACCACTACCAATGACAATAAGGTATTAACATGTTTTACCTCATAACTTTACTATTTCTCGCATCCACAATCGCTATCAACAATTACCACAAGAGAGAAGAATCTCATGCCACAATCACAACCTCTACCATACCACAAGGGATGAACCCTATTCCACAACCACAACCACATTACACGTACCACAAGAGACTCTCATGAGTCAATTTCCACATTGCAACTATGAAGTTGCGTTTGTTTGCAAAATAACTTCACCTCAATATCTTGCATGAGTATGCAAATGATCTTTCACAATGCAATGCATATGTATGCTATGCTCCACTGCACCTTTACCCAACAAGGTAAAGGTATGCATCGTCTCTACGACAATGCACGATGTTATGCACGCACGATCGCGGCTAAAAGCGCGACATCCACAATGCAAATGTCATGATATGTCATGAATGATATGATAATCATAAACCACAAGAATTTAACCACGAAGGTCAACAACATACTCATCATGAATATTTCTCATAATCCACATGTGTCTCATTAAGCACCATACCATTGTGTCATAAGACCATTACCACATAACCCACACTCGATTCACCAAGATCAAAATCAATCGATCTAAAGGGAACTCTACCACATAGACCACAACAAGATCATCATGAATAAAACCACAAGGAATTATCAATATGTCCACCTTGAGTTTATTTTCATATTCCGCATTTGGCTCATTAAGCAAATTACCACGATACTACCCAAACTCATCCAATCATAGCAATTGATTAATATCTTGCTACCACGTTCATACTTAGAAAACATGTAACCATGGCATATCGTTCAACATTACGTCAATCATACATAGTGCGAGTAGTAAGAACCACGAGTTAAACCGTAGCACAACCGCTACATTTACTTGCCTTCCACGATGCGACGCGTTAGCCGGCCAAGGCGATACTCCTAAACCCGAGGCTTCACCTCCTAAACAAGTAAAAATAAATTCAATAAGGTCATAATACACCCAGCGCTACTAAATCGGCATTCTACAACGCTTACTTGACGACTCAAAACAAGTTTACCAAGCTGAAACCGAAGACAACATTTCCTGCCGTAATCTGATTCTGGACAGCAGCACGGTAAAAGACATAACTCAAGATCTGGAAGTCAAAAAGGGGTAAATCCAATTCCTGTATATTCTTAACTGAATAATCTACAATACTCTAGTTGACACAATAAACCAATTCGGCCAAAATAAAAGGCTACCCATTGTCTGAACATTCAGTACAGAAACTGTCTACACAAACGAACAGCAAAACTAAAATGGCCATAACTTTTAATAGGTAACTCCGAATTGATCGTTCTTTATCAATCTGAAAAGGTTATCGAATTACCTACAATAACCTAGAAGGGTGAACTTTCAGATTCTACCAAATTCCCTTTCATATTTTAGAAATAACCAGACAGATTATTCTCGTCAGATTTCTGGCAGCAGATACTAAATCGACCATAACTTTTGACTCAGACCTCGAATCGAGTGATCTTCACGGCCACTGAAAGCTAACGAAATAACCCACATATCTCTAGGAGATGGAAACTTAAAATTCAGACTCTAAATACACGAAAATACTCACGCAAGGTTCTGGACAGAACTGCATCTTCTGCAGCCCAACAATTAACCGACAATTCTAATCAAATTCGCATCTACTAAGGATCAAACAGCGGGGAAAACATCTCGTTACCCTTGTAGAACCACTAGAAAACGCTGAACCAAACCCCACGCAAAACTTCTTCTCCTTCTTCTCCTTCTTCTCCTTCTTCTCCTTCTTTTCTTCCTCTCCTTCTTCCTTCTTGCGCAAAGGACAGCACCTTGGATGAGGGGAGGTGCAGGGGCAACACCTTGGGAGAGGGAGGTGCAAGGGGAAAGAGGATTCGCCCAAGAGGGAGGAAGGGAGTAGGCGGCTGCCAAGTGGGAGGAGGAAAGGGGGAGAGGGGAGGGGGCGGCTAGGGTTTGGGGGAGGGTGGCCCTCCCCCCCCTTGGCCGGCCACACTAGATGGGCCAAGGCCCAGCCCCAAAGGTAGCGGAAAAACGCAGAAAAGCCCCTCTCTACGCTGGATTTGACGAAACTAAAAAAACCTTCCCCGACTAAAATTATTCTCTACCGATTAATTTTAATTAATCCGTTCTTGACTTCTCACATACGGAATATTACATTCTTCCCACCTTAAAAGGATTAGCCCTCGAATCCAATTCTCTGAACCACAAAGAATGCACCACAAGCGAGCAAAGAACCCAAACTAGGTGTACTCACCACCTCGAAGAACTCGGGTACTTCTTTCGCATAAGATCCTCCAATTCCCACGTAGCCTCTCTCTCGGGTGATTCGCCCAAAGGACCTTCACATACTTGATGGTCTTATTCCTCAAGACCCGCTCCGATGTATCCAAGATACGAATCGCCGACTCTCCACGGTGAGATCTGCTCCTTGTGACTGCTCGAGTCAATTTTATGTTCTGATCCCGCAAGTATTTCCTCAAAGATAGACACATGAAAAACATTGTGCACACCACTCAAAGAGTCCGCGGCTCCAAACGATAAGCCACACTACCCACCCGAGCAACCACCGGAAAAGGACCGATGTACGCGGGCTAAGCTTCTGGTACCAAAGCGAACAACACCCTTGGTTGGAGACACCAAGGAGCACAAGGCTACCCACCGCAAACTCCAACTCTCGGCGCCGAACATCCGCATAACTCTTTTGTCGGCCCCGGTAGCCAAGTCCTGCCATTTTGGCAAAATTTCCATAATAACTATTAAGACCACTTTCTAAAACCATTCTCTTTCTTAAAACACTTTCCTCTTATTAGATATACTCGAGGATAACACACTATACCCATTCTCAAGAATTTGATCACCAATTCCACTCACATAATTCTACTAGAAGCACAACGATATATTATACAAATATAACCCAACAAATGTAAGAGTAAAGAACTCTCAAGCATCACACTAGCAACCAGCTTTCCTTCAAAGGACCACGATCCAAAACAAAGGATTCACCACAAAATATTTCTACTCATCAAGTAGACAATTGGAGAACCACACCACGTAAGCTAAGAGTGAAAAAATCACTCGATGTATCAAAACAATCAAATTTTTTTAATCTGGAAAAGACTACGCCTCAACATAAGTCAACTAAATTTGCAAATGGTCTCTGCCATAAACACACAGCATAAACAAGAATCAAGAGAGCATCGCACTACTTGACATAACAATAATTTCCCAATTAACAAACACTCATTTCTTAACATCAATGAATCGCTTGGCTCCAAGATAAACATTCTATTTAAAACATATCCTTCTCAAGGATTATTCCATGGAAATAATATATTATCCATTGTATCTTAAACATCGAGATATTTAAGGCTCCCACAAAAACATCACTAGACTACCACTAATAAGTCGTCATCACTCAACAAAAGGCTTCGCATCCCACAACAATTACCATGTTCTTAGAAGAAGAGGTAAGAAGAAATAAATTTCAAGATACTGAAAAATGGTTGTCATCTCAATAGCCAAAAGACCAAAAGATTAACAAATAGCAAAGAGGTTGGAAAAACACAAGATAAGATCAATGTGCCTCAAATACTTATAGTACAACTTTTCCTTTCAATAAGAAGCAATTTTTCTTTTATAACAGCATCCCGCCAATTCCAACAAAGGATGCTTGAAGACCACAACACGAGATTCAGATGAAAAACCAAAAAGATCATTCAACATGTCGCTTTACTCAAAGCAACCTCGGCTATCACACAAGTCATAAGGTACAAAAAGATTTCAAGCGTAAATCTCACACCCTTCATTTCAATTAGTATTATGGAATTAACAAATTCCTTTATTTTTAAAACATTCAACACCATAATCACAACTACATGCTATCGATTGAATTCACAACAAGATAAAACATTCTTTGCAAAAAAAAAAAAAAATCAGCATATCATCCCACTCCTTCATATTTTTTTCCAAAAGGAACACCATAAATCACTTCATCATGTTCTTATTATCCAAATAAGATTCCAACTACTTAATCTAGTTAAACCTAGTGCATAAGCCATCATATTAAAACAAACTCTTTAACAAGCTGATATTAGAACATAACAACCTCACAAAACATGCTAGTATGAATCTCTTATTAGATTTCATACATTTATCTCGTACTGATGCTCAACTC
This sequence comes from Ampelocalamus luodianensis, assembly GCA_036346255.1. Taxonomy (NCBI): domain Eukaryota; kingdom Viridiplantae; phylum Streptophyta; class Magnoliopsida; order Poales; family Poaceae; genus Ampelocalamus; species Ampelocalamus luodianensis. Next base: position 48,021,253 of record CM070624.1, read on the forward strand.
TAGTTTAGCAAAAAGTAATTACACTCTAGCCATTGCTGTCAATAATTGATTATTAATTTTTCATCAGCATAGCATTAATGATCCTATCTCTAATTTGCAATCTCAAAGACAAATAAAGAGCAGATTCAATACTCCACCTTATGTTAAGATATTAAAATAAAATAACTTTAAACATCAACAATACCGACTTTATAAGACCAGATTCCACAAGTCAATACATCAACCTTCATCCATTTCTTTATACATATTTCAACAATTTAGCGTGGTAAAAGTTGCATAACTTTAACAGCTTGTACATGCTCATCAAGTATGTAAAGAGAGAACATATTAAAGGTTAATCTTATTAAGGCAATATTCCAACACCTCCTTACTTGACCATCCCGAATGGTCGATTAATTACTTAAGATCAATCAATCCAATCTATCCAACAAGTTGGGAAAATTAAACAACTACAATAATCAAAACAATTGTTTTCATATTCTTTGATAAATGCATGAGTTCTACACATGTATCGCTAAATTCTTAGCCACAAATCTTCAAGATACTACAACAGACAACATCATATTAATCGACTTCACTTCTAAAGATGATAGTAGAAATTAATGATGTACCACACTAACTTTTCGACTTGATAATTCACAATCTACCAATTATTTACATAATTGCCACCTACTACTTAAACACAACAAAACATCATAAAGGATTTTAACACTCCTTCTAGGAGAAATCAAACTTCAAAAGTCGAAATAACTCGGAAGAAATGCATAGAGCCAATGCTTCCACAAGTTAATGAACTTCTCACATAAAGCTTTGATTCTCTCTCAAAATAACAAGCGAAATACAAGAGTCATGTTTTCAAAGAAGAAAGATGGAACAACACGGAAAATACCAATCTCTCCAAAAGCACCGCTCACGAGCGGTCAAACATCCCATCAATCGAAAGAAATAATACTTGGCCTCAAGAACAATTGGAGGCCTAGTGACACCCAACAAGCGCAATAAACAGACTAACCCGAGAAAATCATTAATCGCAATAGGCCAAGAATCGCCAACATCAATTCAAGGAGGATAACACTTTTCTAAGAAACTTACCCATGACATCCGCAACTAAGTTACCCGAGGTAATCGCATCAATATCCGTACCACGAATTGGGGTATAAGCGGCAATGCCCAAGGCAACGACCGCAAACCCCACCTCTTATCATTGACTATCCTCACTCATAGCAGTCATAGAAACAACACATAAACATACAAGATTATCTCATAGCATGAATAATCAATATAACATGTCAAAGCATGCATGCAATGCTTGACCCATCCCATCCTACTGCACCAAAGGTGTCAATTTAATATTTTTAATTACCACGGACCTAAAGCCCGCTCGATACCAATGTAACACCTCAGACCCACAATACCTGGAATGCTACTAAACCACTCTGACTAGCCAATAATTTCAATTATAACTTATTTCGCAACATCTCTAAACAAGAAGTATTAAGCGGAAGCATAAACAACTAAGGGAACAAAGATAACGGTAACAAGTTCATTAATTAAACTACCTCTATCAGATTAATCAAAGAATGGTTCACAAGTCCATCCTTATTAAATAACATAATCATCCACAAATATTTAAGCGTTTGGCTAGAATTTCATTGACTTTATTACTACATGAGTTGATGAACCAAGTGCATTATCAGGTGCCGCTCTACCCATCCATGAATGCTCAACAATCACACGAAAGGGGGAAAGAAACAACAAGAGTGAGATAAAAATCTCAGCAAAGCAAACTGTTTAACAGGCTATTCACTACAAACAAATACACAACATCATTAAAATATCCATATGTCCACATCCATAATGTGAATCCACATTCATTTACAAGCTAATTAAACTACAGAGATATTAAGCATCAATATCCAATCCCCATAATGATCATAATTATAGCCTCAACCATAATTACTACCAATGATAGTAAAATATTAACAATTGAATCTTGATCAATCGCTTCATATTAATCACCACTACCACTACCAATGACAATAAGGTATTAACATGTTTTACCTCATAACTTTACTATTTCTCGCATCCACAATCGCTATCAACAATTACCACAAGAGAGAAGAATCTCATGCCACAATCACAACTTTGTACCATACCACAAGGGATGAACCCTATTCCACAACCACAACCACATTACACGTACCACAAGAGACTCTCATGAGTCAATTTCACATTGCAACTATGAAGTTGCGTTTGTTTGCAAAATAACTTCACCTCAATATCTTGCATGAGTATGCAAATGATCTTTCACAATGCAATGCATATGTATGCTATGCTCCACTGCACCTTTACCCAACAAGGTAAAGGTATGCATCGTCTTTCTGACAATGCGATGTTGTACTGCACGATCATGCTAAAAGCGGCGACATCCACAATGCAAATGTCATGATATGTCATGAATGATATGATAATCATAAACCACAAGAATTTAACCACGAAGGTCAACAACATACTCATCATGAATATTTCTCATAATCCACATGTGTCTCATTAAGCACCATACCATTGTGTCATAAGACCATTACCACATAACCCACACTCGATTCACCAAGATCAAAATCAATCGATCTAAAGGGAACTCTACCACATAGACCACAACAAGATCATCATGAATAAAACCACAAGGAATTATCAATATGTCCACCTTGAGTTTATTTTCATATTCGCATTTGGCTCATTAAGCAAATTACCACGATACTACCCAAACTCATCCAATCATAGCAATTGATTAATATCTTGCTACCACGTTCATACTTAGAAAACATGTAACCATGGCATATCGTTCAACATTACGTCAATCATACATAGTGCGAGTAGTAAGAACCACGAGTTAAACCGTAGCACAACCGCTACATTTACTTGCCTTCCACGATGCGACGCGTTAGCCGGCCAAGGCGATACTCCTAAACCCGAGGCTTCACCTCCTAAACAAGTAAAAATAAATTCAATAAGGTCATAATACACCCAGCGCTACTAAATCGGCATTCTACAACGCTTACTTGACGACTCAAAACAAGTTTACCAAGCTGAAACCGAAAGACAACATTTCCTGCCGTAATCTGATTCTGGACAGCAGCACGGTAAAAGACATAACTCAAGATCTGGAAGTCAAAAAGGGGTAAATCCAATTCCTGTATATTCTTAACTGAATAATCTACAATACTCTAGTTGACACAATAAACCAATTCGGCCAAAATAAAAGGCTACCCATTGTCTGAACATTCAGTACAGAAACTGTCTACACAAACGAACAGCAAAACTAAAATGGCCATAACTTTTAATAGGTAACTCCGAATTGATCGTTCTTTATCAATCTGAAAAGGTTATCGAATTACCTACAATAACCTAGAAGGGTGAACTTTCAGATTCTACCAAATTCCCTTTCATATTTTAGAAATAACCAGACAGATTATTCTCGTCAGATTTCTGGCAGCAGATACTAAATCGACCATAACTTTTGACTCAGACCTCGGAATCGAGTGATCTTCGCGGCCACTGAAAGCTAACGAAATAACCCACATATCTCTAGGAGATGGAAACTTAAAATTCAGACTCTAAATACACGAAAATACTCACGCAAGGTTCTGGACAGAACTGCATCTTCTGCAGCCCAACAATTAACCGACAATTCTAATCAAATTCGCATCTACTAAGGATCAAACAGCGGGGAAAACATCTCGTTACCCTTGTAGAACCACTAGAAAACGCTGAACCAAACCCCACGCAAAACTTCTTCTCCTTCTTCTCCTTCTTCTCCTTCTTCTCCTTCTTTTCTTCCTCTCCTTCTTCCTTCTTGCGCAAAGGACAGCACCTTGGATGAGGGGAGGTGCAGGGGGCAGCACCTTGGGAGAGGGGAGGTGCAAGGGGGAAAGAGGATTCGGCCAAAGAGGGGAGGAAGGGGAGTAGGGGCGGCTGCCAAGTGGGAGGAGGAAAGGGGGAGAGGGGAGGGGCGGCTAGGGTTTGGGGAGGTGGCCCTCCCCTTGGCCGGCCACACTAGATGGGCCAAGGCCCAGCCCAAAGGTAGCGGAAAACGAAAAGCCCTCTCTACGCTGGATTTGACGAAACTAAAAAAACCTTCCCGACTAAAATTATTCTCTACCGATTAATTTTAATTAATCCGTTTCTTGACTTCTCACACTTCTGGAATATTACAAAACGTCCTCGCTAAATTCTCCGAAAATTAACCGTAGTAGAACAACATACGATGATGATAAAATGTTATTACGAGTCCAACAGATTTCGTATCGTTTAAAATGTATGAAAATCACAAACGCTAAGTGAAATAGGGGAAAATCAAAAACTGACTAGGGTTGGGAATGAATTGCCAGTTCAACTGGCGATAGTTCTGTCGCCGATTCAATCGGCGATTCATTCTGCCGCCGCTTCAGCGGCGATTCATTCCGCAATCGGCATGTGGGGGACAGGTTCGATGCAAAGTTGAACCGCGACAGAATGAATCGCCGCTTCATCGCGACAGAGGCACATTTTTGTAATTTTTTTAAACGGTTATTTATTTTTGTAAATATCTTTAAAAATAATATTATTTTAAAAAAAATTCTGAACTTTAGTATCATATTGCTAGTTCTAGGAGAGGAAGACCACCTTAAAAGGGATGGTGCACTCCTAGTCACTTGAGGCATGTGTGGGAGAGAACTAGAGGAACACACACGCGCGCGCTCGCCTCGCGCCGGGCGGGGCGGGTGGCGCGAGCGCACAACACCTGCGTGAATGGTCCGCCCAAATCGGCGTCAGGTGCTAGCGCAGACGCAGCTTCCTTTTGCGGTTTTATCTTTTGTTGTTTTGTGTGGCGGTGAATCCGGATCGGTTACGAGACTAATCCGTTTCGGTTACGAGTTATGGAGAACGTGTAGGCGTCTTGATCACACGTTCTGATTCCTCCATAAATACTGAATCGCCGCCTCCATACAGAGACGAGAAATCAATCTAGGGTTTTCGCCTCTTCCATTGTCTTTGCGCCGTCCCACGTAGTCTACTCCGTCCGTTCACGGCGTGCCGCCGTCGAGAGAGCGGTCTCGGAACCGCCGCCAAGTTCGCACCGAGAGGGCGAATAAGGTTTTTGGGAAGCGCTCTGCGCGACTGCTTGCTGTAGCTCTGGCTCGTCTTCCTCGACGCTCGGCTTCGGCGAATCGTCATCGACTTCGTGTCATCCACACCGTGCCTGCAGTGTCACCATCGACAAACCGATCAGAACAGAATCATCGGTACGTAACGGTCATGTTCTCCGTTTTAGATCTGTTCATGTTCCTTTTCTTGGTTGACATGACTAGATCTGTTATGCCTGTGATGGTTCTGTTATTTTGCGTGCATGATGTCATGATTAATTTATGGAATAAATTGAACCTACATGTGCTTATATGTTTAACAATCCAAAAACCTTATTATAGGCACTGTGGTCTTACTATGGCTGGATTTGCCGACAGACGAGGCCGAGAAGTTCTCCGGTGTGCACTTTAAGAGATGGCGATCGGGGTCACTCTGGCTTCTCGCTATGAATGTATTGCAGGTTAGTAATGGCAAGCTGAAGGTATTCTTGATGCTTTGGCGTAAAGAATTCGAGACCGCCACTACTCTCTTTGTTGGATGCATTCTTAGTGTTCTTCTTGATCGTCTGCATGCGAGGTGTATATGCACATGACAGACGCAAAGGAGTTATGGGATGCACCGAATTCCAAATACGGTGCTATCGATGCCAAGAATGACATGTATGTCATGGAGCAATTTCATGACTACAAGATGGTTAATAACCGCTCAGTAGTAGATTAGGCTCATGAGATCACATCCATTGGCAAGGAACTCGAACTCTGAAGTGTGCCTTACCCGACAAGTTTGTGGTGGATGTATTATTGCGAAATTACCTTCTTCATGGAGGAATTTGAACGAAGACTCAAACACAAGAGACAAGAGCACTCTGTTGAGAGTCTAATTGGCTCTCTTGAAATTGAGGAGAAAGCTCGGAAAAGGACGCTGTGTCTAAGGGTGATGGAGGCGCACCAATGCCAATGTGGTACAGAAACCCTCAAGCAAGAACAAAGGGAAATTTGTCAAAGTTCAACAGACAACCAACTTCAAGAAGAAGAAGAACAACAACAATCAGGATGATAGAACTTGCCTTGTGTGCGGTGAGCCTGGTCACATGGCCAAGAAGTGCCCACAACGCAAAGGAAAGAAGGCACCTGTACGACAGACTTCTAAGTCCATCAACGTGACCATTGGCAAGACCGGAGATGGGACTGGTATGGTAATTTACCTCTGTCGTTTTTCGCTTAGTCAATCTACCAACCGTGGATTGATACAGAGCTAATGTACATGTGTGTCTGATATTTCGTTGTTTTCCTCTTAGCAGTCGCCCGGGATTCCTCCGTCCTAATGGGGAATGGGTCACATGCTCTGCTCATGGTGTTGGCACGGTAGATCTGAAGTTTACTTGGAAAGATCGTGCGGTGAAGAACGTGCGATGTCCCTTCTATAGACAAGAATCTCGTTAGTGGCTCCGTTTATGTAGAGACGGGCTTAAGTTGGTATTTGAGTCTAATAAAGTAGTCGTGTTTAAACATGGACATTTTATTGGTAAAGGCTATGAGTCGCGAGGCTTGTTCCGCTTTTCCCTTTCAGATTTCTGTAATAAAACTGTGAACCATATTTGTGGCAGTGTGGATGATGAGGCTAACGTTTGGCACTCTTGTCTATGTCATATTACTTTTGGTTTAATGTCTCGGCTTTCCAGTATGAATTTAATTCCAAACGTTTCCATCACCAAAGGTTCTAAATGTCATAGCTGTGTGCAATCAAAGCAACCTCGTAAGCCTCACAAGGCTGCCGAGGAGAGAAATTTGGCACCACTAGAACTCCCGCATTCAGATCTTTACGAGATGAATGGAATGTTAACGAAGGGTGGAAAGCGATATTTCATGACATTGATTGATGCTGCAACTAGGTTCTCATTATGTGTATTTATTGAAAACGAAAGACGAGGCTTTAGACTATTTTAGAATCTATAAGGCGAGGTTGAAAACCGCTTAAACAGAAAGATAAAAGACTTAGGTCGGATCGTGGTGGAGAGTATTTCTCAAACAAATTTGACTTATTTTGTGAGGAACATGGCATTATACATGAGAGGACGCCTCCTTATTCTCCCGAGTCAAATGGGATTGCCGAAAGGAAAACCGCACATTGATCGACTTGGTGAATGCCATGTTAGACACTGCGGGTTTACCTAAGGCATGGTGAGGGAGGCTTTGCTAACGTCTAATCATGTATTAAATAGAGTTCCTAATGAAATAAGGACAAAACACCATACGAGGTATGGATTGGGAGAAAACCATCACTTTCTTATTTGCGCACATGGGGTGCTTGGCGAAAGTCAATGTGCCAATAACTAAGAAACGCAAGCTTGGACCTAAGATGTGGATTGTGTCTTTCGGGATATGCTAATCATAGTATTGCCTATAGATTTTTGATAGTTAAAACTGAGGTACCTGACATGCATGTTGGTACAATTATGGAGTCTCGAGATGCAACGTTCTTTGAGAATATCTTTCCAATGAAGGATACACAAAACACTACTAGCCAACCCTCCAAATAATTCCCAGTTCAATCACACCACCAACCTTTTGAACATACACATGAACTTGTCAATGAGTAGGATGACGGTGGAGCTCCTAAAAGGAGCAAGAGACAAAGGATAACCAAATCCTTTGGTGATGATTTCATCTGTGTACCTTGTGGACGACACTCCCAAGTCTATTTTAGAAGCATATGCATCTTCGATGCACTATTGGAAGGAGGTCAGTCCGTAGTGAAATGGATTCCATTATCACTAATGCAACTCGGGGAGCCGAGATAGACCTTATGGGTGCAAACACGTAGGATGCAAGTGGGTGTTCAAAAGAAGCTTAGGCTGATGGTACTATTAAAAGTACAAGGCTCGGCTTGTTGCCAAGGGCTACACTCGTAAAGAAGGCGAAGATTTCTTTGACACTTACTCACCGTTGCTAGACTGACCACAATCACGAGTACTACTTGCTTTGGCTGCCTCACATGGTCTTCGTTCATCAAATGGACGTTAAGACAACTTTTCTTAACGGAGAGCTGGATGAGGAAATTTACATGGAACAACTGATGGATTTGTAGTAGAAGGTCAAGAAGGCAAGGTGTTAAACTGTTGAAATCTTTGTATGGTCTAAAACAAGCTCCTAAGCGGTGGCATGAAAAGTTCGATAGAACAAAGGACATCCGCAGCTTCACACAATGAGGCGATAAATGTGTATACTATCGCTATGGTGGGGGTGAGGAGTTATTCTCTGCTTGTATGTGGATGACATCCCGATTTTTGGGACAAACATCAATGTGATAAATGAAGTCAAAGTATTCTTGTCTCAAAATTTTGATATGAAAGATCCGGGAGTGGTGATGTTATTCTAAACATTAAATTGGTTAGAGGTGAGGATGGGATTACACTTTTACAATCTCATTATGTGGAAAAGGTCTTGAGCCGTTTTGGTTTTTCCGATAGCAAGCCTTCTCCAACACCTTATGATCCTAGCGTGTTACTGTAAGAATAAGAAAATTGCTAGGAATCACCGAATACTCTCGAGATAATTGGCTCTCTTATGTACCTAGCTAGTGCAACAAGGCCAGACATCTCTTTTGCTGTGAGCAAGTTGAGCCGGTTTACATCTAACCCGGAGATGATCATCGGAAGGCACTTGAGCGAGTGTTGCGCTATCCGAAAGGTACCTCGAACTTTGGACTTCACTATACCGGTACCGTCGGTCTTTGGAGGGTTATAGTGATTCCAATCGATCTCGATGCCGATGAGATCAAAGCCACTAGTGGATATGTTTTCACTATTGGTGGTGGTGCTTGTTTCATGGAGGTCTTGCAAATGACCATTTTGACGAGGTCAACCATGGAAGCGTAACTTGCGGCACTAGACATCGCTATTGTTGAGGCGAGAATGGCTACGGGATCTATTGATGGATCTACCTACGAGAAAAGCCGCGCCGCTATCCTCATGAATCGTGATAATCAAACCGTTATCGCTAAAGTGAACAGTTCTAAGGATAATATGAAATCGTCTAGGCATGTCAAGAGACGATTGAAGTCTGTCAGGAAATTGAGAAACTCCGGAGTTATAACCTTGGATTCCATCCAAACAGCTAGAAACCTGGCAGATCCCTTCACAAAGGGACTATCACGAAATGTGATAGATAGTGCATCGAAGGAGATGGGTATGAGATCCATGTGAGTTATCTATGGTAGTAACCCAACCTATGTGATCGGAGATCCCGTGAATTAGGATCTGGGAAAAACAAGCCATCAGTTAACTAGAGGAGAGTAATTTCAACCCTCTCTATGTGAAGATGCAATACTCTCAAAAACTGCAAGGCAAGTTTGTTAAGGCCTTAATGTGTTCCATTGGCTCTCAGAAGCGAAGACGTTATCCTGCAGAACGTTCTTGAAAGAACACACCTATATGAGCCCGACTGTTAGTCGCAGTCTATGAAGATTTTTGGGAAAATCTCCTACTAAGCTCATGAAGAGACCAAGGAGTATGACTTATACGCTCCAACCGAGGGGCAGCCTACTGGCGGCCTAGTATCAGTTAAGACTTCAAGTGAAGCTTGCTTGCACCAAACTTGCAATTCAAGGCATAGTCCATTGTTCAAGTTGTGAGTAAGTGTAGCTTGGAGTTCTAGGTGGATGTTCAACCTTAATTGGTCTCCATCGAAACACCGATATATAAACAAGACATTGAATTCGTGCAAATCTCTGTGGGACTTTGAGATCCGGTGGGGATTGTTGGATTATGTGGGCCTAGCCCATACAAGAAGAATAATTTCTAAATTAAATCTCAAAGGCCCACTCATGCAAAGGAAGGTTGCATGTGAACTTTAGTATCATATTGCTAGTTCTAGGAGAGGAAGACCACCTTAAAAGGGATGGTGCACTCCTAGTCACTTGAGGCATGTGTGGGAGAGAACTAGAGGAACACACACGCGCTCGCCTCGCCGCCTCGCCGGGCGGTCCGGCAGGCGAGGCGGCGAGGGGCGGGCGGGTGGCGCGGCGCACGGCACTGCGTGAATGGTCCGCCTAAATCGGCGTCAGGTGCTTGCGCAGACGAGTTATGGAGAACGTGCAGGCGTCTTGATCACACGTTCGATTCCTCCATAAATACTAAATCGCGCCTCCATACGAGACGAAATCAATCTAGGTTTTCGCCTCTTCCATTGTATCGCTGCCGTCCACGTAGTCTACTCCGTCCCGTTCGCGGCGTGCACGCCGCTCGAGAGTAGGTCTCGGAACCGCCGCCAAGTTCTCGCACCGGAGAGGCGAATAAGGTTTTTGGGAAGCGCTCTGCGCGACTGCTTGCTGTAGCTCTGGCTCGTCTTCCTCGACGCTCGGTTTCGGCGAATCGTCATCGACTTCGTGTCATCCACACCGTGCCTGCAGTGTCACCATCGACAAACCGATCAGAACAGAATCATCGGTACGTAACGGTCATGTTCTCCGTTTTAGATCTGTTCATGTTCCTTTTCTTGGTTGACATGTCTAGATCTGTTATGCCTGTGATGGTTCTGTTATTTTGCGTGCATGATGTCATGATTAATTTATGGAATAAATTGAACCTACATGTACTTATATGTTTAACAGTGGTAATGATACTATTACATGACCGGCGGAAGGAGATGCCAGAGGCGATTGAGCAGACGACCATGAGCTTCAAGTTGATGTCATAGATGTGTCGGCGGCCCACCTTGTCGCCGAGCCAGCAGAAGAAAAGCTGCCCTAGGATTGTGCCACAGAGTACAATGCCATTAACGGTAGCCAAAACGTTGGTGGGTAGGACGCCGTCGCGGTAATAGATGCGGCGAAGGAGATCGGTGATGAGGGAGATGGAGAAGAGATCGTAGGCGTCGGTGAAGAAGCCCATGCCGGCGATCACAATGGCAGTGAAGTGGTAAAGTTGTGTCTTGGCCACGTCGAGGGCATGGAGCACTTTGAGCTGCTTTCGCGCTACAAACGCAAGCGATCTTATTGACGGCATGTCACTTCGACTGTGTGAAAAACTAGCGGATGGCATGTTGGTTGTTAGTGTTATAATACTGGTTAAGCGACCCAAGCAGCAAACAAATGTGGTCAGTTGAATGTAGTTATATATACTCTTCGTGGTAGTACGCTATAGCTACTGTTGTAAAATCAAAAGTGACATCAAGCTAACAGAAGTTTGCCAAGGAAATTGCGACGAATATTTTGGTGGCTTAACCTATGTAAGTCGACGTGGCAATAAGCCAATAATAATGACCTCGAGACAAGCACGAATTAAGATAACAAATGGCCGTGAGATAAGCATGACTCAATACCCTATCGTTCTCCATCTCGATATAGTCGTCCACGGTAAAAAGAAAATGGCAAATTGGTTGTTTTTGTTGAATATATGAATATTTTTCGAATTACTTTAATTCAGAAATATGATAGATAAATTATGAAAATTACTCTAGTCATTTTCATAAAGTAAAAGAATAAGAACACTATAGCCATACTAAGATCCAGAAGGACATAAACTAGTATACCTATCTCAGTGTTCAAGTTATCAACAGATAAGAAAACTAACCAACAAATATGTGCAAGATAGGCATACCCGGATCCAGTAGAAGGAGTAGCAGTAGTAGGAGCTCCAGATCCAGTAGCAACAGCAGGAGCCTTGATTGGATTGTCGTTCGTCATGGCGAAGTGGTAGTAGTCGTGCAGTTGATGTAGACGTAACAGAGAATCGAATGAAGAGGAAGAAGCGAGCAGTCGCGCGAACGCTCCTCAAAAACCTTATTCATCCTCGCTCGTGCAAGCCTTCGAAGACGAGGGTTCGGAGGCCCGCTCTCCCGCAGCAGCCGTCTGAGCGCCTCGGATGGAGATCGCCGAAACAAAGAACAAAAACAAGTGGTTTTCTGTTGTCTTTCGTGGAGAGTATTTGAATGGAGAAGAACCAGTGCTCTGTTCCAAATAATAGCAAAAATTCAGAGACTAGAAACGGTCGCCATTACTCACTAGTAACCGCAGCCATTACCCAGAGACCAGAAACGGTCGTCATTACTCACTTGTAATCGCAGCCATTACTGCCAGTGTTTTTTGAAACAGTGCTCTGTTCTACTTAATGGCAAAAATGAAGAGGCCAGAAACGGTCGCCATTACTCATTGGTAACTGAACCGTTACTGCCAACCGTTTGTTAATGCCATTAACTGCGAGTCAGTGCGTTTCGATTTTTGAATAGATAAAGAAAAACGCGCACGCACCCGACACGCCTGCGTACGCGCGCACACTCACACGCACACGCACCGCACGGCTCGGCGAGGCGAGCGAGCGAGCTGGCGCGCGCGTGTATTGGCTCTCTCCAATTCCACAAGGGGACCACCACGTTCCACCTTTTAAAGTGGTGTAACTCCCATTCAACTCTCCATATGGGACTAAACAGTTTTAGCACGTGCACATGGGCCTTTGGGATTTTTCAGGAATTAATTAGAATTAAAAATGGCCCAGCCCGTATTAATTCCAACAATCCCCCACCAGATCCCAAGGGCACATGTCAAATGCCTTGATCCATAATATTGTTTTGATATACCAGTATTTTGATGGAGACCGGTTAAGGTTGAACATCCACCTAGAACAGAAGCTATGTTTATCCACAACTGCACAATGGACTAAGCCTTGAATTGGCAGTTTTGTGTGAATAAGGTTCACTTAAGTCCTTAACTGATACTAGGCTGCCAGGCATCCCGCGGGTTGGAGTATATAAGTCATACTCCTGGCCTATTCATGAGCTTCCTAGAGATTACCCTATCTCATAGACTGTGACTAGCAGTCGGACTCATATAGGTGTGTTCTTTCAAGACCGCTTCAGATGACAACATCTTTGCTTAAACAAGCCACGAACACATTAAGATAAAAATCAACTGCCATACGATTTAGAGAGAATTGCATCTCCAATGGAGTGGGTCTCAGAAGGTACTCTCCTCCTAGTTAACCAAAAGCTTGTTTCGCCAATCCTACTTCACGGATCTCCGATCATATAGGATGGGTTACCACTATGGTATAACTCACGTGGTCTCAAACCCATCTCCTCGATGCATTGTCTATCACATTCCGTGATAAACCCTTTGTGAAAGGATCTCGCGATTCTTAGCCGCTTGGATATAATCCAAAGCTATTACTCGAGAGTTTCTCATTTTTCTGACAGATTTGAGTCTTCCCTTCACATGTCTTGATGCCTTCATATTATCCTTAGAACTGTTCACTTTGACGATCACAACATTGTCACAACATCGAATAGCCGGCACGGTTTTTCAACCACCGCAAATCCATCAAGAGCTCACAAAACCATTCGGCTTCAACGAAGGCGGATCTAATGTCGTGAGTTCGCTCCATTATTGACCTCGTTAAGATGGTCTACTTGCAAGACTTCCATGAAACAAACACCTCCAAGTGTGAAGACATATCCACTTGTAGCCTTAATCTCATCAAAGATCGATATCCATTTGAATCGCTATAACCCTCCAAAGACTGGGTACCGGTATAGTGAATGCCATAACTCATAGTACCCTTTAGATAGCGATTACCCTCTCAAGAGCATGCTAATGATCATCTCCTGATTGGAAACAAAATGACTTAGTTTGCTCACAAAGAAATGAGATATCGTGCTCGGTACCGCTAGCTAAATACATGAGTGAACCAATTATCTGAGAATATCTCAATTGGTCTCTAGCTATTCTCCGATTCTTCCTAAGCAACATGCTAAGATGATAAGGTGTTGGAGAGAATTTGTAGTCGTTATAACCAAAACGACTCAGAACCTTTTTCACATAATGGGATTGCAACAATGTAATCCTACCATCATCACCTCTCAACAGCTTGATGTTCAAGATAACATTAGCTACTCCCAGATCTTTCATCTCAAAATTCTGAGACAAGAAATCCTTGACCTCCTTAATCACATTAAGGTTGGTCCCAAAGATCAGTATGTCATCAACATACAGACATAGAATGACTCCCTCGCCCCCACCATGGCGATAATACACACATATATCAGCTTTATTCACAATAAAGCCTGCAGATGTTAAAGTTCTGTCGAACTTTTCATGTCACTGCTTAGGTGCTTGTTTAAGACCATATAAAGATTTCAACAACTTGCACACATTTCCTTCTTGACCATCTACTACAAATCCATCTGGCTGTTCCATGTAAATTTCCTCGTTCAACTCTCCATTTAGGAAAACCGTATTAACGTCCATCTGATGAACGAGAAGACCGTGTGAGGCAACCAGAGATAGTAGTACTCGAATAGTGGTCAATCTAGCCACAGGTGAATAAGTATCAAAGAAATCTTCGCCTTCCTTTTGGGTATAACCCTTGGCCACAAGCCGTGCCTTGTACTTCTCGATAGTACCATCAGGCCTAAGCTTCTTTTTGAACACCCACTTACATCCTACAAGTTTACAACCATAAGGACGCTTAGTGATCTCCCAAGTTCCATTAGAGATAATGAAATCCATTTCACTCCGGACTGCTTCCTTCCAGTATTCCGCATCTGGAGAAGCATATGCTTCAGAAATGGTACTTGGAGTATCATCCGCTAGGTACACAATGAAATCAGGACCAAAAGACTTTGCAGTCCTTTGTCTTTTACTCTTCCTCAGAGTTTCATTGTATTCCTCCTCAGAAATTTGCTCAGGGGTTTGCTCAAAATATTTCATTGGAATGGCAGGTTCAGGAGTTGTATCAGGCTCCTGACTTGATAAACTAGGCATATCTTTCATCAGAAAAATATCCTAAAAAAATGTAGCATATCTGGACTCCATAATTGTACCGACATGCATGTCAGGTACTCCAGATTTCACCACTAGAAATCTATATCCAACGCTATGATGAGCATAGCCTAGAAAGACGCAATCCACGGTTTTTGGTCCAAGCTTACGCTTTTTGGAAATTGGCACATTGACTTTCGCCAAACAACTCCAAGTGCGCAAGTATGAAAGTGATAGTCTTTTCTTCTCCTATTGTTCATATGGGGTTATCTCTTTATTCTTTGTGGGAACCCTGTTTAGAACATGACATGAAGTTAATATAGCCTCCCCCCACCACGCTTTGGAAAGACCCGCTGTTTCTAACATGTCGTTAACCAAATCAATTAAAGTGCGGTTCTTTCTTTCAGCAACCCCGTTTGACTGAGGTGAATACGGAGGCGTCCTCTCATGGATTATACCATGTTCCTCACAAAATAAATTGAACTCATTAGTAAAGTACTCGCCGCCACGATCAAACCTAACCCTTTTGATTTTCTTTTCAAGTTGGTTCTCAGCTTCTGCCTTATAGATTTTAAAGTAGTGAAAAGCTTCATCTTTAGTTTTCAAAAGATACATATAGCAAAACCTAGTGGAGTCATCAATCAAAGTCATGAAATATCTATTACCACCTTTTGTCAACACACCATTCATCTCACACAGATCTGAATGTATGAGTTCTAATGGTGCTAAGTTTCTTACTTTCGCGGCCTTGTGAGGTTTACGAGGCTGCTTTGATTGAACACAAACTTGACACTTAGAGCCTTTGGCAAGGGTGAATTTCAGGATTAACTCTAAACTGGCTAACCGCGTCATGCAACTAAAATTTATGTGACAAAGTCGTGAATGCCAAATAGTAGTCTCATTACCACTAAAAACATGGTTCACAACATTATTACACAAATTTGAAAGAGATAGGCGGGACAAGCCTCTGCACACATAGCCTTTACCAACAAATTGTCCACACTTGGACATTACAAATTTATTGGACTCAAATACCGGTCTAAAGTCATCTCTACATGTAAGAGATCCGCCACGAGATTCTTATTGATAGATGGCACATGATGCACGTTCTTCGATTGCACAATCTTCCCAAGTAAACTTCGATCGACCGTGCCAACACCATGAACAGTGGTATGTGATCCGTTCCCCATTAGAACGGCTGAATCCCGAGTGACCTGGTAAGAAGAGAACGATGAAATATCAGCACACACATGTATATTGGCACCAGTGTCTATCCACCAATCGGTAGATTGACATACGGAAAGAACAGTAGGTAAATTACCACACCCTGATGTTCCCGTCTCAGTAGTACCAACAATAACATTAGCAGACTTAGAATTCTGCCCTAGCTAATTCTTCCCACCCTTGCGTTGGCTGCAATCCTTGGCCCAATGACCAGGTTCGCTACACACAAAGCAAAGGCTATTCTTTGTGTTCTTCTTCTTCTTCGTGAAGCTAGTTGTTTGTGCGGTCTTGTTCTTGCTTTTAAACTTTTGAGCTTGGCCCTTCTTCTTCTGTACCACATTGGCACTAGAATATCCCTCATTACCTCTGATGTGTGTATCCTTTGCCCTTGCCTTCTCTTCAACATCAAGAGACCCGATGAGATTTTCAACAGAAAACTCCTGTCTCTTGTGTTTCAGGGAAGTAGCAAAATTCCTTCAAGAAGGAGGAAGCTTGGCAATAATGCCTCCCGCGACAAACTTGTCCGGTAACACATATTTGAAGTGCTCGAGTTCTTTGGTCATGGATTGTATCTCATGAGCCTGCTCAACTACAGAACGGTTGTCAACAATTCTATAGTCATGGTATTGCTCCAAGAGATACAATTCACTGCCTGCATCCGAAACCCCAAACTTGGCCTCGAGTGCATCCCACATCTCTTTCCCAGTTTTGATCACCATGTATGCATTAACTAACTTCTCACCAAGAACGCAAATCACGACACCTTTAAAAAGGTCATCGGCAGCCTCGAACGCTTGCTCTTGTTCAGGAGTAAGTGTTCCTTCAGGCTAGCCACTTGCCACATGAAAAACGTTCATGGCATTTAGCCAAAGCACCATCTTGGTGCGCCACCTCTTGTAATTCGCACCATCGAATTCAGAGGATTTTAGCGCAGCAGCAAAACTAGTTGACGAAAAATGCCTATAATAAGGTTTTTGGATTGTTAAATATATGAACATTTTTCGAATTACTTTAATCCAGAAATATGGTAGATAAATCATGAAAATTACTCTAGTCATTTTCACAAAGTAAAAGAACAAGAACACTATATCCATACTAAGATCCAGAAGGACATAAACTAGTATACCTATCTCAGTGTTCAAGTTATCAACAGATAAGACAACTAACCAACAAATATGTGCAAGATAGGCATACCCAGATCGAGTAGAAGGAGTAGCAGTAGTAGGAGCTCCAGATCCAGTAGCAGCAGGAGGAGTCTTGACTGGATTGTCGTTCGTCATGGCGTAGTGGTAGTAGTCGTGCAGTTGATGTAGACGTAGCAGAGAATCGAATGAAGAGGAAGAAGTGAGCAGTCGCACGAACGCTCCCCAAAAACCTTATTCGTCCTCGCTCGTGCAAGCCTTCGAAGACGAGGGTTCCGGAGGCCTGCTCTCCCAATGTAGCCGTACAGGCGCCTCGCCGGGATGGAGATTGTCAGAAACAGCAACAAAAACAAGTGGTTTTCTGTTGTCTTTCGTGGAGAGTATTTGAATGGACAAGAACCAGTGCTCTGTTCCAGATAATGGCAAAAACCCAAAGACTAGAAACGGTCGCCATTACTCACTAGTAACCGCAGCTATTACCCAGAGACCAGAAACGGTCACCATTACTCACTAGTAACCGCAGCCATTACTGCCAGTGGTTTTTGAAATAGTGCTCTGTTCTACTTAATGGCAAAAATGAAGAGGCCAAAAACGGTCGCCATTACTCACTAGTAACTGAACCGTTACTACCAATCTTTTGTTAGTGTCATTAACTGCGAGTCAGCGCGTTTCGATTTTTGAATAGATAAAGAAAAACGCGCACGCACCCGACACGCCTGCGTACGCGCGCACCCGCACGTCACGGCACGGCTCGACTCAGCGTGGCGACGCGAGCGAGCGCGCACGTGTATTGGCTCTCTCCAATTCCACAAGGGGGCTACCACGTTCCACCTTTTAAAGTGGTGTAACTCCCTTTCAACTCTCCATATGGGACTAAATAGTTTTAGCACGTGCACATCGGCCTTTGGGATTTTCCAGGAATTAATTAGAATTAAAAATGGGCCTAGTCCGTATTAATTCCAACAGTTTTTTAATGTGTTTTACATGAGTAATGTCCCGGAGAACTTGCATGACCAGGAAATGTAATTTGGAGGATGGCTTCGTCAAATCTAACAAATCCTCTGCAGAGCTTGTACACTCTTGAAGCCGAATGACGAAAAGGCAAGACAAGAACAACGATAGGGGAGCATGATCTAAGGAAATCATTGTACTATCTTTATCTCTATTAAATTGGAGTCTCCTCTAGAAACCTATATGTTAATATTAGCTAGAAATTCTCACATTAATCAAGAAAAAAGAGATAAAGCCATAAAGTCCCGCATTAATTGAAACTAGTCATGTGCCCGTGCGTTGTAACGAAAAATCAATTTTTGCCTAGAATATGTTGTTGCAGCTCACCAATCTCCCTATTGCCATTCATAAGTGCGCGTGCGTTGCAACGGAAACTCATATTTTGCACCAATAATTTCTAAGCAATGTGCTTAACACACCTATAATTGGAGTAATTCAGAATCTGCCCTAGTGAATAGATGGATTTCAGATTTTGCCCCCTATGTGTCTATGACATGTGGGCCATGGACCCACATGTCATAGACACATGGGGGGCAAAATCTAAAATCCATCTATCTCATGAGGGCAAATCCTGGAATCCCCCTATAATTTCTTAGCATTATAATCAGTTCTGGTAGGTATAAAGCACATTTGAACAACTTAGCATTATAATTAGTTTTGGGAAAATACATGCAAATGTTACAAGTACGGAGCTAATGAATTGCTTTTAAACTGTTTAGTTATCAGCTTTTACCAGACTACCAGATGGGCAACCAAAACCATAATTCGGCTAACAAGTATCTCAAGATACAATTTCACACGAAACAGAGTACATTCACTTATTTAACCCCAAGCTTGGTGAATAATTTGTACCAAACTAGTACTATTAGTTACCGAAGGTGGTGGGGATGGGCGGGGGGGGGGGGTGTTTGAGGCACGTAGAGCAGAGTAGAAAAGCGAGGAGACGTGGAGGGGGCAGAGCGAGAGGGAGATGCAAGAGAGGGAGTATGAGTGCAGGCTGAGGTTTTGGGAGGCTGGGGAAGCAGCTAGCCTCGGGCCCACCTATCAGCGTCGATTGTTTGAGAGGGCAGTGATGTGGAGAGAACAAACCACCGTTAAATCCTTTTAAATAGTAGAGATATCATGTATTGAAGGAAACATTTATTCACATTGATGTAACAGCTCTGAAAGTTCAGGTCAAATGTATTTGAAAGTAATCAACAGATGTAAGAAGAATTCAACAAACAATTTGGCGGTGATGTACATGTTCTTTGCAAAAATGCATCACAACTCTGTGTTGCTCTGTAATGTTACATCGTGCAGTTGAGATTCCTAGCTATACTTAGTTAATGACACTCAAACCTAGTTAGTTACTGAATGGAAATTTGCAAATTATTACACCTGTTGCCTATTTAAACACAAAATTTGAGAAAAGACTCTCCTAACTTTTGAATCAGCGGCTCTCACCATGTCAGATTCTATTCTCCATGCTATGTGCTCATCAGGCCTAACCAAAATTGCACTTTTCCTAGTTATCTGACACATCTCCCACCATGAAGTAGCAGATGCCCTAGGTATTTCCTCAACATGGACATAGTTTGTCTAGGATACCAACTCAGATCTGCTCCCTTCCACTTTTGCATCAACTGAACCTTGTGGCCATATAACACATACTCTGGCTGACAACTTAAGTTCATCTACTATCTTCAGCATAGCACGGGCAAGCTCATAAGACTCTTTCAGTGGTGTGATAATGAAAACAAACTCAACCATCTTGAGCTAATCATACAGCCCCGCTTGCTCCCAATGTCCACAAGGAAACCAACCATCTCCTGCAAATTCATGATCTATGTTTAACCACAATACCACATGCCTTACATGGAATGGTAAATTGAATTGCTTTAGATCTTACATGGAGAGGGTTAGGTTGAGGAAATGGCTTATTGGATCCAAGCAAACTCTCATATGGTACATTCCAACTGCATAAATAAATGGCTTCGGCGAGCATGAAGCTTCAGAGTACAATACATCATAATATTATTCATCTTAAAGTTTCATTATATATATGATTTTATAATGTAACCTAGTATCATTTGAACAAAAATAATAGCATGATAGATACTTTGTTTGTTGTTTGTAAAAGGCTCCAGAATTACACTTGACTCTATAGATAGAAACTATTCTCTTTCTTTATTAAAGATCTAACAAATTGTACTATACGGACAAAAAATCACACATCAAGGAGAAAATACAGCAATAATGTGCTTTAGAGCTTTAGACACATAATTATTACAAGAAGGTATAGATTGATAATGGCAGGGTCCCAGTACAAAAAATGTATAGGATGGGACAGGAAGAAAAGCGATAAACTATTATAATAAAGCACCATTGGAAGAAATAGGAGAAATGGAAACTAATAAGTCAGTACTATTGGAATCACCTTGATCAAATTTAGTAGAACAAAAAGGTGGGAACGAGTATCAACTAATCGAAACAATATGAAATTAGATTTGTCTCTCTAACGGATACCAACAAACTGTCCTTCAAAGTCCAAAAGTACTGCTTTGAATACATGTCTAATAGAAAAGGTTGTGCAGGTTATTTTTCTAGTTAAATTCTGTAAACCTTTTTCTGCCCACATATGGATAGGACATCCCATTTTCATACCTTAATATTGGTTCGCGGATCTGGTTCACCTTGGGTCGTTGCCTTCTATTATCAATCCACTCCTGCCTATTCTGTTTCCAAAGAAAAAGACCTACAGTAATATTTCAAACTGGTCAGGTTACAATGTCAACTAATATTCTTCGCAGGCAAAGATGTAATGATTCCTTTAATCCTCTTATCACATGGATAGGCAATCGGACTTCTATTTCCCTGGTTATTCAACACAAAAATCAAAATATAATTAGGCAAGAGTCCATGCCTACTCAAATTCTTACATCCAAATCGTAGCAAAATATACCGGATGTTGCACGAGATAACAAAGATGAACTCGAGTTCCTAAATAGACAAAGTAAAGAATAATTCAGATGGTCCGTAGATCAAAACAGGTTCTGAAACTTGGCTGCCAATACATTCCTTTGTTAACTTATCTTCTCTTAATCACCACAGGAGTGAAAATTTGCTTTAATATATTGCTTGGAACATCAATAAATCTATGACAGCATACTTCAACATCCCTTTAGCACACAATTTTTGACATAAAAATGTCAGAGACAAATGTAGCCTGCTCAGGTGGGCTTCAGCTTAACCATAGTATATAAGCTCAGGTCCAAGGAAATTTCTTATGTATCATCAGTGCGCGGAGTATTAGGGGGAAAAAGCACTGATAATACATGGGAATGGTGATATTTTGTAATTTATAATGTTAGCATGTACAATCAAGCATGCATAAACTGCAATCTCCTTACTTGAGCATGGATAACATTGTAAATTGCAAGCTGAAATTATCACAGGTCAAGTGAAGTAAACTTACCCTTAAGAGATTCATCAGAATCATAAGGTTATATTTTGAACTAACATATCGCATCATGACTGCATAATTTGATCCGCCAAGCAGCATGTCTCCCAACAGCTAGAAGGGAAAAAAAACATTAAGGCCATGTTTGGTACAACTTCTACTCCCAGCTTCTCAATCGATTCTCGTGGAGCCGTACCAAACACCCTGATTCTCAAAGCCACCAGATTCTACTTCTCGCGAGGAGTTGTCTCGAAAATGAATTAGCAACGAGAAGCAGCCTTCCCGCAGATTCTCGTGGGAATCCAACCTTCAAAAATGAAATGCCATCGAACTACCCCTCCCCATCCCATCGCGAGCCCCGCGCCCCCGCCTAGCGTGTACCCTTGGTGTTTCCTTCCCGTTCTCATCTCCTCTCTCGCGACTGGGTGAATTCGGCATCGGCCTCGTGCGCGCCCGCCCCATGTGCACCCCACCGGTCTCTCCACTACGCCGCAGACCGACCGGCCGCCGCCGCGAGCGCATATAGCACCGATTTTATGAGCCTCGCGCAGGTCATGGCCTCCCAGAGCGCTGCCGCGGCCTCCGACGACGACCACCCGCCCCCGCCCCCCGCAAGGTTCGGCGTGGCGCCGCGCACAGACGGCACCAACGACGCTCCCTACTCACCGCACCACGAGATCTCCTCCCCTGTGGTATTTTTCTTCCTGATCTCTTGCTAATCTCGCTCCCACCGCATCTCTATCTCGGAATCACTGCTTTGAACTACTGACTAGGCACTAATTAGTCCTAATTGGTCAAATCGAGGTCAAACAGGTTTGAAAGCATGCTTAATTAGTAGATGAATTTGCAAATGAAGCCAGTTCCCATTCGCTAATGCTAGGTCTTTTTTTAGTAATGCTACCTTTTCAATCGGGAGAAGTGACGAGTACATTGGAATTTATGAGTGATTTCCTATATATTTGAGTTTTATCTATTGCACCGATCAAAAAAACTTCACATTCTTAAATTTAGATGTATATGCTATATCTTAAAACAATGCTAATGCAAAGTACATGTGACCAATCATCAAACAATGTGTGAGCATAAAACAATGCATCAAGACTAGAAGCAGTGATACCTGGAACTATGCCATCAGTGAGTGGAGCATCCAACAAGGTCTTAATTGTGACATTGTGGACCTTTGTATTGCTGGATAAAACAAAAACAATATGTGTTTCTTTGGCTGTTTCTGAGAAACTCAATTCTTACTCCTTTGAGAAGAGGCTGCCATGGATGGAAGTTATGTCAATTTTGTGGCAGGGAGGAGAGTGTTGAACATTTGTTCCTGTCTTGAACTCAACTATTTTTAATGTAAAATGTAAATAATGGTCTGAGTACTAGTACCAGATGATGTATGATGTTCAATTGAGAGATTACAGTTCATATGAAATTTGATTTTAGCCGAAGTCTATCCAATGGCTAGTGTATTTTAAAATTTGGAACTCTAGAGTAGAATATTCGTTGTGTGCAGTTTTGATATAGTTATGCTTCAACATTCCATATCCCTGATCTTGCAACTATGTCATGGGAGAAGAGATGGTCAGGTTGGAAAGAAAAATGTAAAGGACAAGAGTTCAACTAAACTACTTGTGCGAAATGTAGCGTTTGAAGCAACTGGAAATGATTTGTGGCAATTATTTAGTCCATTTGGCCAGGTGGATGTCCTTCCTTTATTGTCGGAATTTATTGGAAAACCTAGCTTGAGACCAATAGCTTGAGACCAAGGATAGATTCCTAGGGATGAGATTAAATCTCATAGGAAATTGCAACAATATATTGACCTTCTTGCCTTCATTTCAGGTGATTGAGCGAGCAAAAGAGGGAGAGACTCTTGAAGAATTGCGAGCACGAACTGCTGCTCTGTTTGTGGATGAACAAAGCGGTTTCCAGAGGATGTCCAGGAAGAGGAAACAAACCAGTCTTGTGGACGAAGGCTCTGTTAAGTTTTCAAGGATAGTAGAATAATGTTCTTGAGCAAACACGAAGTAACAAAATTTAGACCGTGTTGTATGGTAGTATCATTCATTTAAGGCAAGCCTTGTCTGTTTACTCTTCTATTTTTGGGGTTGTTCAAGATTTTGTTTTTATCTTGCCATTTTGTTGACGTGTCAAGAAAAGAAAATGCGCAACTCCTATATACAACCTTGAAATGCAATCTGCGCTCTAAATTTCATTTAAAAATTTTAAAATGATTCAAATTTATGACATAATGATGCCACAAAGCGTAAATAATGAGGCGATCTAGCATTTAAGTTAAAAAGATAGTTGTTCTATTATTCACATGATATTCTAATAAATCAGATCACCAAGCAGCTATACTTGTCCACCTGCAGGTATGATTGATCTCGATTTTATACAAAGAAGGATGTGCTCATCACATGCTACCCTTCGTGTTTCATGCATGGTATCAATACCGCTTCTCTCAAAGCACCTAGCGAGAAAATGCAAGAGCTCCTGTCAAGTACTATATGAATTTACATGGTACGCCATGGTATTTATCACTATAAAATCTTCAAATATCAAAACTATCGAAAATCATGAAAATGCATGTTGCTCCATTTTACACGCATTTTCTTGTTTTGGGGCCCACTATCTACTGATTTGCGTAGCAACCATTACAAGACACGGTTGAAGTATTTGTACAAGGGGTAGCTTGGTCTATTTACCTCTAATCCTCTCTCATATGGTTTTTGGAGTCAACCTACCAGTCAAACGCTTTCAACATACAGCTCTAGATTCTCAAAGAGGTAGATTCTCAGAGAATCTAGATCAGAATCTGGAAAATGAGAATCTGGAGCTCTACCAAACAGGGCCTAACATTGAGAATCTTAACCAAAATACAAAATACAATATATTGAAGAAACTAATAATGGTATATCAAAAGAAACTATCATCTGCTACAAGACAAACAATCTTTAAAGGCAAACAAAGGAATAGGTGTTTGTTGTCAAAAGGCGGTGTTAGGTGTTTGCTCCAATCAATCGTAATGTAAAAGGCCAATGAATGTTCAGAGCCAAGCTACTTCACTTGATAATTTAAAATCGAAAGTATGCAAGCTACAGAGTTGTTTGGTAAAAATTCTCTTGACACATAGTCAAGCACGATGAGCTATGCGATTATTTTTCATGGTAAAGAAAAGCACAACATATACCATATCCATCGAGATTCATACATTTGATTCATACAACATACACCATACTTATGTTCTATGTACAAAAGTTCTTGTTCTCTTAATTTTCACACTGATCGTTCTTCTATGTAGAAATGCAAGGAAGTTGTGATCGTGTACAAAAATTTGATGATGAGTATTCACGTGAAATGCAATCAAGAGTGATTCTTCAAATGAACAGCTAATCGAATCTATCTCATTCAACTTATTATCGGCAATCAATCAAGCATCCGTGTGCACACAGCACCATAAAACCATTACTCCATGAAGACATCCTAGAAGTATATAGGCAAAAATGCAATCAATGCTAACCAGATATGCATTGTCACAAGAAAAGTAAGCGAGTTTCTTCATAATACCAAAGACAAACCACATTTTCTAGTTTTAAAGAGAAAGTTAAACTCACGTTGCAATTGTATACATCGGTTGGCTTATGAAGGTGTAGCAAATTGAAGATACACTTACCAAGCAACACAAATTGCTAGTTTAAGCCGCTTATCAGATACTTGAAAGAACTTGTATTCTTCAAACAGATTCGAGTCATACGCTTAAAAATCGATTGCTCCTCTGGTCATCCATAGCATTCAGGTAAACCAATTGTCATACACTTGAATTTCAATCAAGCAAAAAGTGAATGAATAATGTATGTGGGTGTAACGTGATTATCCATCAACCTAACTAATCTTAGTAAGTAGCTTTAATTCAAAGTGTATGAACCAGTTCTAGGAAAGATGTTCAAACAACACAAAATTTTAGAAAGGGAAAAAACTTCTCACACCTCCAGTAGTTACTGCTGTACTACTCTTCTTAGAATTGACATCATCATCATGTTGGAGCCATTCCCACCATCTCATAATGCAGTCACTACATTGCCAAAATAGTAAGCCACCACTGGAGAGAATAAATTACTTGCACATATCTGTATGTCGCAAAAATTAAATCATCAACCTGTGGAAGCAGTGGTAGCATGACATCAATTTCATAAATGGCAAAGCAAAACCAACATTATCCTCTGGGACTAAAGGATATAGACACAATGGACAATCCCCTGCTGGATGATTCAAAGACTCAAAATATTCTATGGTTTGAGACTCTGAAACATTCAAATGATTTCTGTGAGTTCAAAACAGGATTTATATGCCTTCAAGCAACTCATAGCAAAATGTGAAAGTCACTACAAAAGCATCAACAAGGACAAATGAGCATCATTTAAAGTGGCAATTGTGAAGCAGAAACATTTCTTGCTTGTCACTTTCAAATTTCATGCATCTCAGCATAACAAAATTCGTATGGAACGGGGTAAACCCATTCGCGAAATCACCAGCATGGAATCGAACAAAATAAAACCAATTGGTCCCTACCTTAAACTGCTAAAAATCTAAAATCATCACTACTTCCCTTCTTCTTTTCTTCTTCTATAAAAGAATCAATCAAGAAGAAGAAGAAAAAGGAAACTTACCTGGGAGATGAAGCGGTTGGCAGTGGCGGCGCATGAGACGTTGAGGGTGAGGAGGGGCCTGAGGCGCTCGTCTTCACCTTGATCTGGATCTGAGGACGGCAGCCGACGGAGATCCACGGCGTACGGCAGCGTTGGGTGCGGGGTAGAGGGAGGACGGCGGCATCAGGCGGGGGGAAGAGGGAGGACAGCGGCGTTGGGCGCGGGGAAGAGGGAGGCCGGCGATGGAGATGGGTGGCGTCAGGCGCGGGGAAGAGGGAGGACGGCAGCGTCAGCCGCGGATAAGAGGGAGAGAGGGCGCTGTAGCTGCTGGCGGAGGCGGCGAGGCAAGAGAGAAGTGGGTGGGGTGGGAGGTCGGGGGTGGGGGATGACATGCTCGTGATGCGGGCGGTTGCTTGGCAGGGAGGCGTGGTCGCGAGTGGGGGTAGGGAAAAGACGGTTTTGTTTTTGGCGTGCGTGCGCTCTCGGTGGGACGATCGGGGTAAACTCCGAATTATTTAATTGAAAAAAGAGAACATCTTGGCCAGCTTTTTTATAGATATAATTTACGTCCTAGATTAAGTATGGATGCAAACGTATTATGTCTAACATTATAAAGAAATAGTTTGCATTGAAATAAAAAAAAGACATACACACGGACATGCACTGTCATTCGACACAGAAAGAAAAATAACGTGGCTGACTCAAACTCGGAAATAAGATATGACATACGAGTTGTGAATTGTTGAAGCTGGATTGATTTCCTGCATTATATATGTAACACCCCAGCCCCACATGAGTCTGGAATGCTACTAAACCAACACAATAACATTTTTAATATTGAAACAAATCTCTAAAATCGATGTAACCTCCTTTGTTTAGTTACTAAACTAGAGGTCCCAACATTTAAATATAACATAATTAGTTAATCCAACCTCCAAAGATAAACAAGAGATAGCCAAAACTATGCTAATCATCACTACAACTTCCATAGCATGCTAAACAACTAAAACATAAACAGAATGACAATCATAATTTCTAATCAACTCTATTACAAATTATAGCATGCATAGTGAGTAATCATAAGAAATCCTTCATGCAATTACTCAACTACTATTTTATCAATCTATCACCAAATGTGAGTAGTTCGTGCCATTGTGCAACCACTTCTATTCCTCCCATGCATGCCGTTCTTGTAAAGGGGTACATAAAAACACAACAACAGCAAGAGTGAGTCCAAAGACCAGCAAGTACATTAAATGGCAATAAAACATAGACTATCAGAATCATCAACATCCATATACCATCTCAAATAAAAACATGTCATATACTCATGCGATGCAAGATGCTCAGGTGCACTTTCTCTTTCTCTTTAACTTTTGCATTTTACCGGTAATGCGAAGTATGCAACCGTCGCTGCATACCCATGCCTGTGCCTTCTGGCACAGGGGCCAAAAGCCTATACACCACATGTATAGGGACCTTTATCCATCACTTTAATGATGGGGACCTCAAGCCCGTCATCTACATGACGGGGACCTCAACTGTATGTGCTTGGTCACCACGTGACCAGGGCACCTGTATGCTCTCAACATGCATATGCACCATGATAACATATGCATAAGCAGGAATACATCATATTCTCATTATCATGTAAGCAATAACAACATGCGGTAGAACCATTTAACCATAACTAACAGTCATCAAGATAAAACAGTAATTCATCTCATTAACAGGCAAGCAAGGCTATACTGTCAAGATACATCACAATCCCATCTTGCAAGCTTACATATATAATAGCCCGAATACTTGCAACCCAGATCATTCCTCATAATCATTTCATCAAATAAATTCTTCAAAGTTGTGCATACTTGGTCCTCACAAGACCAGGTCTCCACATGATATCAATATGCACATGTACCAATACTATTCATCATCAAAGTACCAAAAGCAGTAACGACATTTATGGATAATGCAAAGCCATACTTTGAACATTCACCATTCTTGTTATGCACGCTTGTTCACAGCCATACGACACTAACATGCATCAACACGCATTCATATCCAAGCAAATCACAACCAAAATACAAACGATGCACTTGCCTCAACCGTGCGAGAATGGTGGACGCGAAGAGGGTGCTGCCCCTGGAACCACGCTCCCACCTGAACATAAAGGTATCCCAATCTAAGACCAACACGCTGGACCAAGAGCATAAATAATAACACAACAAAACTCGCTAACTCTCAAGTGTTAACAAACCCCAATTTCTAGCGATCGTTTTGGTGCTTACTGAAACAGCCAAATTCTAAAATACATAACTTCCTGCTCAGGAGTCCAATTGAGATGCTCTTAGACTTTCTGAAAAGGTAATTGAATTACCTAAATAAACCTAGTTGGGGATCCTCTTGATTCTGCCCTTAACTTCCCCTATCAAACCAAACATCAGACGACAGAATTCTCGTCGGGTTCTCTGGACAGACGCTTAAACCACCATAACTTTTGCTACAAAAGTCCAAATCTCGTGTTCTTTATCTCTATGAAAAGGTGCAGAAATTACCCACATTTTACGTTATTCTGAGATCCCCTGATTCTCCTTTTAAATGGCAGCTTTAACCAAATAACCACAGACTGCCAGAAACTGACAGAACCACAGGACAGCAACACTAGAAAATTCATATCTCACAGACCGTTAATCGGATTTGGGCGATCTTGGCGGCCAACGAAAGCATAGAACATAACCTACAACTCTCTAGGAGATCCAAACTCCTAATTCGGCCTCTAACCACATGAAATCGACCGCGCAAGATACTGGACAAAATCTGCAATACAGCAGGCAGATTGCAATCTAACCAAAGACTAACCGATATCTCTTCCAAGACTAATTACCCAA
Organism: Ampelocalamus luodianensis; assembly: GCA_036346255.1. Lineage (NCBI taxonomy): Eukaryota > Viridiplantae > Streptophyta > Magnoliopsida > Poales > Poaceae > Ampelocalamus > Ampelocalamus luodianensis. Next base: position 48,050,483 of record CM070624.1, read on the forward strand.
CAAGAACAATATGTTACCCTTGAAGCCGCTGCAGATTGCGAACTCCGGATGGCGATCCCACCTTTTCCTCTTCTCCCTTTGTAACATCCCATTTCAGGCTTGTGTTTCAAATGTAAGAAAATTAGTAGAAATTAAAACTTTTTCTTACATCATGTATTTCCTGTTGTGCCAAACAATTCTTGTACAAGGGATTATGGAAATACATTTTCACAAGTCTAGTTGATCCAAATCTCGATATTCCAAAAACAATCTTGTCAAATCTTTTGATCATCCTTTGGAAATATTTTTCCTAAGTTCTTGGGATGGTATGTGACCCCTCTGAAAAATTTCGCAATTTTTAGAAATTGTTTGAATATTTTTAGAGGCAGTCAAACCTGTTTGACTCCTAGTCAAACATTAAAACAGAGCCTTGCAGAATTTTTGGAGATTTATTCACAGTATAAAAACCTCTGAAAATTTTACACAAGGTTAATATCTGGGTTAGCAAGCTCTTGTAAAAATTTCATAATTTTTGGAGTTATTTTGCTACCCCAAATAAATCCTTCAAAGTCTCTGTTCTAATTACTAAGTCAAACCTGGTTTTACTGTTACCTGGGTTCGAGTCAGACTCGGGCTCGAGCTAATTGACTCGGTCCAGTCAACTAGCTGCACCGCGCCCGTTTGAAAATCCCGCGATCGATCTCAACCGTTGGATCTAAATCGCACGGCCCGCGCGCGTGTTAACATTCGGACCTTCCGGTTGCTTAAAGGAATGTCAACCGTTAGATCTCCATCCAACCGTTGAGATTCTCCGCAACCTTCGGACCCTCCGGTTGTTGGTTTGAATCAGAGCCGTTGGATTAAGATCCAACGCCCGCCTGTTCCTCCGTTGTAAATCGCAATTGCGACGTGGGGCAATCGGAGCCGTTCATTTCTAATCAGAGGGCTCGCAATCTCCCCGTTGTGTTTTAAACCTGGGAGGCGTGGCGCTATCTCGGCCGTCCGTGTCTCATCCAACGACTGAAAATCACCGAGCCTTTTGCGCTGGTCATCTTCTACCTCCGGCCGTGCGAGCACAGTAGGGGGAGTAATGGCAGTGTCGTTTCATACTCCCTAAAGCCACCCTAGCCGACGTTTAGGGGTATGGGAGGTACTCTGAGCCAAGCCATGCCCTAATGCACGTCTACACATCCCTTTTTCCGTGTCGGCCGCACCTTGTGCTCTGTGTTTTGCCGCCCGAAAGAAGTGTGGTGCAAACCCTAATGCTTTCATGGCTTTATAAACCCTCTCAATACCTCCTGGTATTTCTTTAGACCACCATCAAGCCCCATTCACAATATTGGAGCTTAACACCTCAAGAATGGCAAGTTGCCATTGTTGACCCGAAAAGCTCCATTGGTGTTCTTGGTGTTCCAGTGGTTCTCCTTCATGTTTCTTTGCCCTATCCTTATCTATTTACTTCCTTGAACATTTCCCCTCACTTAATTTTGGATTTGATTCTCGTGAATTGTCCAATTTGGGGTTTGTTCAAATTCAGCCGAATTGGTCATCTTCTTCCTCACTGTGAGTGCTCCATTTTCCAATTACTTACTCATGTAGCTTGTGGACCTTAATGAAGCTATTGTGATGCTTTGGAATCACTCATTTGGCTCAGTGTCGTTTTCAAACCTTTTTCTCCAAGTCCGTGAGCTTCCTCGTGATCAAGCATCTCCGCCATCTTTGAAGCTTCGTCCACGAGGTAGCTTACTAGTCCTTAGTAGCTCGCACCGCTTCCTAGGTTTGCAGCGGAGCTCATCGCGATTTTCTTGCTTAGCAGTAAAAGCTCCCATTTTCGTTTTCCGGCTAGCCGGCGTTCTAGTCCCTCGCCGCCGGCGGGAATGCCACCATTGGGTTCGCAATGCTATTGTGAATCCATTTTGGTTCTTGTTCGGCGCCGCCGCGGCCAGTGTCGCCGGCGATTTGCCGTTGAAATCGCTCGGGTTTTGCCGGCACAGGAGCTCCCGTTTTCGTCACTTAATTAGGACACATTAATTACCAATCATTAGTTAATTAATTGTGTCTTAATCATTGTCGTTGAGCCACTGACCAGTGGGCCCAACATCCTTAAAACCACCGCTGGTGCAATCCCGCACTGTTCCGACATTATTAATGCTTAATCATTGATTAATTAATGTGTCGGCATTTAATCACTGTCGGAAATCTCCTCTCAGTCGCTGACTTGTGGGCCCGAGGGGTTAAAATCAAATTTCAGCAGTCATTAGTGTTTATTTAAGGTTAATCATTAATGGCATTAATTTGGTCTTAACCGCCACTCTCGATCGGCCGACAAGTGGGCCGATCGTGCATCGCAGGTTAACGCTCGCAGAGTGACTCTAGGTCACTGACATGCGGTCCCACGTGTCACCATCTCCCTTTGAACTGCGATCAATAGCTACCGTTCATGTTTAGATCTGCGGCCCAGATCTTTGTGTGCGTTCGGACCCTCCGGTTGTCTTGATCGTTCTCGACCGTCGATCTTTCGATCAACGGCTAAGATCGTGTGTGCAACCGCACCGTCCGAATGCATACACTCGGGTGCGCCGTTGGATCTTGATCCAACGGTGGGCTCGCTGATTTACGCGTCTTATTGCTGCTGTGGCGTGAGCCGTAGGATTTTAGATCGAGGGTTGGGAGTTATCCACGTCTTATTCTATTATTTGAGTTTGTCTGTATTTCGGTAAGTAGTTATTTAACAACTGAAAATGATATAAAAACTTTAGAAACTCATAACTAATTTATTTTAACTGCTTTTTAGATAATTCCGACGGTAATAAATTGTGTTATCACTGAAGTTTTTTATAAAAATAGATTTAAGCATATTCCAGTAGCAGAAAATTGTATAACTAGAAATAACTTGATTTCTGTCACTTTGAATATTCCAGAAATAGATTTAATCTTGGAAAATGCATATCTCTTTCTGTATAAATCCAATTTGTGCAAAATCAATTTTGATAAATTCGTCTGTTAGTATACTTTCATATAAAATAAGATTTGAGCATGTTCATAGTTCTGTAAAATGGCTTGCATTAGATTTACAACTTAGAAAAATCATAAGTAAATGCGTGTAACTCCAAATTTAGTAAATCCAACTTTGCTGTTATTAGGATGTCATAATCTACCTACTATAAAAATTTCAGACCCTAGATCATTCTAGAAAATTTCGCCATGAACAGTGCTAATTATTAATTAGGTGGTTGTAAGGCTGAGAAAGAGCATTTTGCCCATATCTTTTGCATGTTAAGTCCAAATTGCATAATTCTTGTTCCTATCAGTGTCTTAGGTCATTCCCTAGCTGTTGCGTTAATTTTATTAGATTTGGATGTGTTTTGCTGTTGGAGTTTCATTTGGTGTTCTTCGTTCTTATTTGCTTATCGCCTTTTTGCGTTAGGTTCCGAAGACAATATTATTAATCTTGATATTGAGCCACAGCAGCCATCAGATCCTGCACTTCAGCCAGGCAAGCAGATGTAGCATTCATTTGATCATATTGTTCCTACTATTTTCAAAGTCTAATATATTGTTTGCAAATTCTATGTATGCATTGCTAAGTTGTTTTAAACTATTGTCGATAGTTGGCCTACTAGATGCATTATCAGTAGGAAATGTTTATTCCTCTACTACTAAAGCCTAGGTTACTTGCTGTGACTTTGGGTTCGGTGGATGGACCCTTGTCACTTAGTAGTTTACGTGTTATTATGCTTAGCCATGCTTAGTTATCGGTAGAAATGGGCGGTTATCGACTTGTCGATAACCTTGATCACACAAATTGTTATAATCTGTATATTTCAGCCTTGTGCTATGTCTAAATTGCAAAACTAAAACTGAAAATGAAGACAATTTAGACTTGGGCACAATGGTATGATGGTGTGATCTTTTTGGGTGTGAATGGAATGGTGCCCGGGTCAATTAAGGACCGAGCTACTTGTTACACCAAACCAAGCATTTGTGCGTGCTAACCACACTAGAGGGATATGGGACCTCTCTTAGCTGAGTACTTTGGGCTGTGTTAATTAATGAGTCGCGTGGTGGGATGCATATTTGATTATATGAAACATGGACACGTTTGTAGGGAGAGGATCACCCGCCGAGGCCGGTGCATCTTGCTCCACGTATGGGTCCTTGTGATCCATATTTCGTCGGCAGATCACTAAGGATCAACCCCATACGTCGCGCCTCTTGATTAGCATATTCCATTGGAAAGGGTTCGAGGACTTAGCCGTGCCGGCATACCAAAGGAAGTGTGCTTAATAGCTTGGCAAAAGGCGTCCAAGTGTGGGTACATTGGTACACCCTGCAGGATTAAAACTATTCGAATAGCCTCGCCCTAGGATATGGACACGCTTGGGAAGTCTTTCAAGAGCTAGACTACAACATTTTAAAATTAAAACTTGTTGGGTGGTATGAATCGTGATTCATGTTATGTTGTGGTGACTTTGGGAAAGTCACTTCTAGGTGGATACTTGTTACTTATGATTACTCATTGTTATTTAAATGCTTAAAAACAGATTTTACAAACCATTGTTCAATCTATTACAATATTGCAAATGAATCTTGCTTTGTGCGTCAAAGAACCATATAACCACATTCCTTTGAATACAGCTTTCATGTAGCTATGTATAGGCTTGCTACTCGTAAGTCTTGCGAGTACATTTTTGTACTCACCTGCATTGCTTGTGTTGTGCAGAGGATGATAGTGAGTCCGATGGACCTCACTTTTGTGAGTTGTGCCGTGGCAGTCTAAGGGGCGTTTAGCTTGGCGGCCCGGTCGGTTTCCCTGTGGTGTTATTGTGGCTAACCGGTCGTCTTTTGGTTTAAGCCATCTTATGGCGACTTTTGCTTCCGCTGTTACTTATTTGCTATCTCTGTCTTTTGGCCGGTCGGCTGTGTTGTAATAACTTATTTTATGTATGTCCTTTGGTAGACTTGTTATATTCTGTTGTATGGAAATGATGCATGCTTTGATTTGATGTATGTGTGCTGCTTGTTCTGGGAGGCACATGTTCATCGAGACGCGGATTATTCTATTTGTGATACTAGAACCAGTGGAAGGTTAAGTATTACAAGTTTAATAAACCTGGGTCTCACACCCTTCTCTTCTCCCTTCTTTCTTCCCTCCCTTTCTTCTTCTCTTGGCCGGCAACAATGGAGGATCTTGGAGGAACTTGGGAGGCGCAAGGGAGAGGCACCGGAGGAGGGCGCAAGAGAGGAGGAGGGGTGAGGAGGTGGCGGCCAAAGGGTGGAGGGAGGGGAGAGGAGAGGGAGTAGGGGCGGCTAGGGTTTGGGGAGGGGTGGCGCCTCCCCTTTTGGCCGCCCGACCACATGGGCCAAGGCCCAGGCCCGAGTTGCCATACAAATGCGGAAAACCCTCTTATTTTTTGATTTGGTGATTTGCTGAAAGAAACACTCTCCCGATTCAATTTATTCTCTCCCGATTAATTAAATCTCTCCCGGCGATTCGCTTATCTCACTTTCGGGATATTACAATATAGCTTGCATGCATTCATGTTTATAAACTATATCTACTAATTGAAGCCCCACGTTAATTTCAAGAGAGAGAAAAGCTAGAAATTTCCATAATTAAAAAGAAAAATAGCTAGAATCACATCCATCTATCTAAAGCCCGGTGGCATACGAGAGCATGCCTTCAGAAGAGATGAAATCGACATCAAGTGCCAACATGTAGGTGTGTACAAACAATGCAGCAAGCAGTCTGTCCCCTTCACTACAGCGTTTCTCAGCGTTCACATGAGATGGTTCAGGTAAAAGGCAACACATCGAGTGTTAAAAGATGAATTTCGAATTAAAACTTTATATTTCGAAATAATTTAAAATCAAGCTGAATTAAACATAAATCCAAAATAAAGGTAAACATGTAATTAAAGTATAATTTAGTATTATACTAGTCATCAATCCATGCGCCGTTACGGGCTAGTAATTATACGAAAATGTCTATATACCAAGTTTCAAGTTGTATGTACATGTAATTTTAGTGTTAAAGAATATGTAAGAACAATAACCGAATTAGGATAAACTTTTTATCTTTTATTAGTTTGGATTGTTCAAAGTTTAAACTTTACATTTTCATAGAGCATGGGCTTCCAATACAATTGTGTAATCAATTTGCAAACTCAAAATCCTAAATTTCAATAATACGATAGTTTTAATTCCAAATGGACATATGCTTGGGAAGTAAAGTTTGAGTTTGCATTATTACTAAAAACATTTTTTGTAAATTAGTACAAATAAGTAAAAACAATTTTTATTTTCTATAAATTTCACTTGAACCATAAATTAATTTCAAATTTGATCTCAATTAGAATTCCGAATTGGGCTTCGGTTCACAACTTAATTTACTATCCATAATCCTATTGTGGCGTTGGAAATTCCTAGCTTTTGATAAGTTGATTGTATTAGATTAAATCTCTTTGTAAAGAAAATTACTACTATCTCTTTATTCTAAAGGTTTTAAGTTCTATCTCAAAATTAATGCATGTTTCAAAATTATTTATTTTTATTTTTTTATTCTGAATTTGTACATGCTATACAGGTTCGCATCTTGTTTTCTTGTACATGCATGATCGCCTCTGCTCTTAATGTTTAGCCTCTTTGCTCCAACTAATGGATTGAATTATAGTATCTATATCTCTTTAATTATTTTTTCTAAACTTCTATATATGACATCTAAAAATAGGTAACGTCCCATCTCAATGCTTCTAGTGCTCCTGGATGTCGTCCTGTCCGAAATGATTTGTTGAGGAGCTAGTCTCTGACGGGATAGTCATGATTAACAACGTGAATTTCCTGGCCCACAGCACAAATGTGTCCAGGAGAAAGAGATCATCGATAAATAAGGACACTGATTCATAATTAGGACAAGCACATATCATGACTTGGATTCTAATTTGTAAATTATAAGCAGAGCACACCTATAGTACAAAAGAAGACGTATACTTGTGTAGGGACCTAAAATCGGATCCGTTTCAAGCCAAGTGATTGCGCTGGAGGCACAACACTTAACAAGCTACAAAAACGATTTCGAGTGCCCGAATATGTATCTCATATTAGCTTCCAAGGATCAGTGGTAACATACATATATCCAAATATAACATTGCAATCACATCCATACACAATCATACAAGAGAATAAAATCAATATTACAACTTCAATAAATAGAACCTTAAGGTCCAAGTTTGCATATGAGGGCCGACCGGCCAAATTTAAACATAAGAGAATAAATCGCAGCGGAAGTAAATAAAGAAATAAAAGAGAGAAACCGAGTTGGCATGCCCAAACCCACAAGCAACCAACTGGAGTTAAAGTCGTATCGTCTGTAGTACTTAAACCCAATTGGAACGACTTCTCACCTGCAACATCGACAATCCAAATGAGTACAAAAACATACTCGCAAGACTTACGAATAGCAACATATAATACATGCATTCAAGTGTCAAAAGAAGACTACTACACTAGTCAATTTTTGATATAAACCAAGTTTTTCATTGAAATAAACGATATAGATTCAAATTGTCATTTGTAAAACATTTTAGAAATATTATATAACAGTAGGTACTCCAATTCATAATATAAAAAATCAGTAGGTAATCCAATTCATAAACAACACACAAACTTCCCGTTCGTGACATATCTCAATTCTCAAACATATCAACACGCGAACTTTCCGTTCGTGACAACACACAAGATCTAAACAATTCGACACATGACACAACAACATAACCCAACCCAATTTCCATAAGCTAACTATGCATGGTTTCACCAAGCGATGTCCATAACAGGGGATATGGCTATTCGAATAGATTTAGTTCTCTGCAGAGTTATAGAGCTTTACCCACACATATGCATACATCTTAATGTTGGCCAATGCACTCTTCCTTATGAGTGTGACTGAGATAGCATAATGGGGCCATTACAATGCCATATCCTAACTATCAAAACACCCGAGGAAAAGATCCCATAGTGGGCTATCGGTCGCACTGAACCACAGGTGAACCCCGTTGTGTAAGTAAGTCCCTTACAAATAAGAGACCCTTAAGAGCAAGTAAGAGAACGCTTAATATGCCCCCACTAGATTGACAACATAACAATTGTCAATCTAATTGTATTTTGATAGCTAACACATAACAAATTAGTTAGCCAAGCCATCGCCCATAAACCCAACGTGTGGTTGCACGTGAGATTTGATTCGACACACCACAGACAGGTCCTTAAGCACCCAGATGAGCCTACACGAATCCAGGACAACCTCCCTTCTTCACTGTAACATCCCAATTCTTGGCTTCTGTTTCAAATGTAAGAAAATGTGTAGAAATTAAAACTTTTCTTACATCTTGTTATTGCTTGAATGTTCTGAGAATTCTTGTGATGGAATTATGGAAATTCAAAATCACAAGTCTCTTTTGACCTAAGTCTTGAACCTTTGAAAAAAATTTCTATATAATCTTGTGATCATCCTCTGGGAATATTTTTTCTTGATTCTAGGGATGTTGTGTGACCCCTCTGAAAAATTTCACAATTTTTAGAAATTATTTAAATATTTTAAGAGGCCAGTCAAACCCAAATTCAGAACTTTGAGAAATTTTTGGAGAGAAATGCTTTGCATAAAAACCTCTGAAAATTTTCTACAAGGTCAATCCTAAAGTCAGCAAGCTCTTGTAAAAAATTTAGAATTTTTGGAGTTAGTTTGCTACCTCTAAAAATTCTTCCATGTTTTTGGCTCAAATTCAAACCCTTGGTCAAAGTCGTTGTTGGACTCGAGCCCAACCTCCTTCTTGGTTGGACCCAACCTTCTCAGCTTAGCCCGAGCCCTGTTCTAGCGCGCGTCGATTTCCAGCCATTGGATTTCCATCGGACGGCCTTTGTTCGTTGGGCCGTTCGGACCTCCGAACGCGCCAACAATTTCTAACCCTTGGATCTTAATCCAACCGTCATTTTGCGCCCGGTCGTTTTGATCAAAGCGGCCCAAGCCAGTTTCTAGTTCTTGGTCGAACCCAACCCACTAATTGCACTCAGGCTCGCTCAAAGTGGAGTGTGTGTTTTGGACCGTTGGATCTCGCTTCAACGCTCCATATCTATTGGGGCGTTTGGACCTCTGAACGTCCCATTCAATCTCAGCCGTCCAAATCTAATCGGACCGCCAACATTGATTGAGCATTTAAAACACCTCCGATCGTCTCTTTTAATCTGGGCCGTCCATTTTTAATCCAAGGGTTGAGATGTTTTGACTCAGCCTTTGTGACTTAACCAACCCCTTCATTCTTTTTTGACCCGAGCCCTTGTGTTTCTGTCACTAACTAGTGGGTCCTCACCGAAACTGATCATCTTCAACCTCTAACTTGTGCGCATGTGACAGAACATGGTGTGGGAGAGGCTTTGCAGTGCTTTGTCACCTCCATTAGTCCTGCAATGGCTCTTTGCGATGATCATTAAATGCGCGGTAGATTTTCACCCCCAAAGGCGTGGTCATCACCTGCTCCCATTTCCTCAGTTGTCCATGGTAGAGCTTGGACTCGGCTCATCGTGGAGCTGTAGTCCATTGCTAAACCCTAGCCTTCCAGCTATAAAAAGCCCTCCAGCCCACCCTTGTGTTCTTTTCAGCATCGCCTTGCTTAACCCTAGCTCCCTTTCTGTTCTTTGAGCTCAAAACTCGAAGAACATCCAAATCGCCATTGTTGGCCGTGGAGCTCTGTTGGTGACTTTGGTGCTCCAGTGGTTCCTTCTCCTTTATTTTTGTATCTCTGTGCGCCCCTTAGCACCTTAATCACTTTCCCTAACTCAATTTTGGATTTCATTCACAGGAATCCTCAAATTTTGAGTTGGATCTTTTCGGCCGAATTCATCCCCTTCTTCCTCAACTATGGTAAGTAGCTTCATTTGTCAATTGTTTGCTCATGGACCTTCTGTGGGCCCTAATGAAGCTCTCTTGACCACCCGGTGGTCTTCTTTTTGCTCAGGCCACGTTCCCGTCGTTTTCTTCCTCAGCTCCGGTGAGCTCCTCCGCCGTCAGAACTCCTCCGACCATCTTTGAAGCTCTTCGCAACTAAGGTAGCTTCTTGTTAGTCCCTAGAAGCTTGGGCACCCGCTTTTGTGAACTTTGCGGAGCTTTTTAGCTGTTTTCACTTTCAGACGAAGTTGTCACCGGCGCTCATCTCCGGTTCACTGGCGTTTTAGGCCATTTCAGCTAGTGTGAGGGCGCGATATTATTACGAACCCATTTCTACCTTTAGTTCTCGCCGCGGTGGCCGGAGTCGTCGGCGGCGAGCTTGCCTTTGCGCTCGGTTTTTGTCGGACATAAGCGGCACGCTAATTGCCTGTTTAGGACAAAGATTGGGTTCGTTAATTGCTAATCATTGTTAGTAATTAATGGCTGTCCTAAATATCTTATTGTGTCACTGTCGGGTGGGCCTCATCCACTTAAAACCCTCACTGTGCGTTGTCGTTAGGACATAGATTGTGCTCATTTAATTGCTAATCATTGTTAGTAATTAAGGGCTGTCCTAAAAGGCTAATGTGCCACTTACAAGTGGGCCCACACCCTTAAACCCTCACTATGCACTTAAAACACACGTGTGTTAAGTGCGCAGCGCTAGCTGCGCTCTGGACCGTTCATTTTAGATCTGCGGTCCAAATCTATTGGGCCGTTCAGACCTCCGAACGTTCCAAGTCGCGGTGGGCCGCCCATTTCTAGATCTGCGGCTTAGATCGCGTGGACAATTGGGCCTCCGAACGTTACTGCGCTCTGAGCCATCCATCTTTAGATCAATAGACGAGAGTGGTTGGAACGTTCGGACCTCCGAACGTTTCATTTATTGTGGACCGTTGGATCTTGATCCAACAGTGGGCACTGTGGGCCGTGAGCGCATGTGCGCATGTGCTCAGTGCGCATGGGCCGTTGGATTTGATCTCCACAGCCTAGTTTTTTCACATGGGGCTATTATTAAATAAATATGGGAATCCTTTATTTGTGATCTGTAAATGTGTTAAACTTCAAATTTTCATAACTAATTAATTTTGACTCCTTTTTAGATGGTTCCAATTTTGTTAAATCTCTGTTTAAATAAGCTTTAATCTAAAAATGAATTTGGACACTATTCTGTCCCAAAAAATTGTGTAGGTTATATTATCTTGCTTAGCATTAATTGTTGCTCTAGAAATTCCTATAAACTTGTAAAATGCATAAGTAATTCTCTGAAACTCCAAACTGAGCAAACTAAAATGTGTTAGGTTCCTCTGTTAATATGCTTTAGTATAGAATAGGTTTTATTTATGTTATTGTCTCTAAAAAATGTTGAGCACTAGTTTCATAACTTAGAAAAATCATAAGAAATTCTTATTTACTCCAAATGTAGTAAAATTGTAACACCCTGGCTATTCGGAAGCCAAGATGTCACCTAAAACATCTAACATACATCCATAAAGCGGAAGAATTTGAATAAAATCAACTAATGCTTGTATCAAAACAACCAAGACATGATGAAGGTATCCTTCCTTCACCATCTAATCTATTTATTTTAGTTCGTTGATAAAGAAAGTTCACATGCATAATAATTCAACATCAATGTGGAGAAGGTATCCTTCCTTCACCAATTATAACAATTATTACAGATTCATCATTAACGAATGTAAGATAGAACTAAATTTAATCTTGAACATGAATAGGATGATGTGAGCAGTAGTGCGTGTCTACTCCCTCCCAAGTGAGCCAACATCGGGGTTACCTAAAATAAACAAACAACGCAAGAGTGAGTCCATGACTCAGCAAGTACAGTGAAAGAGACAGAACATAAAAACTATTGGTGTTGCTTAGCACCTTCTTCAGCGCTCATTAACAATCGATGATGGTATTAATCATGTGTGTACATACAGTACTAATTCCATTTGCAATCACATAACTATAAGTAAACATAGATTCACATTTCACCTTTGTTCAGAAATCATTTCAAAACATGATTAAAGATTCACTAACATAATTTTCTATAAACAAGGTTTCACGAATCGATACACGGCACCCATCGGTACTTTATACAAGTTTCAACAATTTTAGCATACCAGAAATAGATAAATCTAGCTCTTAAGTAAGATCTGAGGTTACGAGCGGATATGGGCAGTCTTTATTTAACATACACCAAGTATCAAATACAAGGACATTTCAAATTAATCAATTTTACTTTCATGGATGGTAATTAAGAATAATTGATTTGCACCATGCTAATAACCCAACTTGGTAACTCAGATCGTAACAATTTATTCGTTTAGGTATATCTTCTCATTTTAAGCATGGCAAGTCAACACCAAAGGATTCTAGCGCTTACTTCAAGAAAAGAGAGACTTCAAACCTCAACGCTCGAAGTTATCCAAAAGAAACACATAAAGCCAAAGCTTTCCCATGCAAATGAACTTACAGCGGGAAACTCTCACTAACCAAGCTATCAAACGAGTAAATGAGTCATTCTTTTGCAATGAGAAAGAAGGAGCAACCATGAAAACATCAATCTTGCCAATTGACAACGATCACAAGTGGTAAAAGAAACTCAACAGTTGAAAAGCAATATGTGTTTCAGAGAACCAAGAGGGATCTATTGAAAACCATAAACTATCATGAACCACAAACCCAGGAGAAAATTCATCAACCACCACAGGACAAGAATTGCCAAATTCAGAAATGAAGGAAGAGAACAACTTTCTAAAGCAACTCACACTTAGCACCTGAAACTATGATACTCGGGTTAACTACTCCTCTAACCACGTACTGCGAACAGTGGTGTAACCTGGTGAATCCCAGAGTAACAACCACGACCTCCACTTCTTATCATCCGACAACAACACGCTTCACCAAAATACTCAATTATGAATATACAGGATCATCTCATGACAATCATAGTATTAGTTCCTAGATAGTGAACATCATAGCAGATCTCAGATTAACAACAAGAATGATAGTACATAAGCAATTCAAGAACAGTTCAACATGATGAAACACACCACTAGCAATACGAATACGATGGATTACCCAACCCCACCTACTGTGCATAGTGTGTCATTTTAATAAATTAATTACCACGGACCTAAAGCCCGCTCTGATACCAACTGTAACACCCTGGCTATTCGGAAGCTAAGATGTCACCTAAAACATCTAACATACATCCATAAAGCGGAAGAATTTGAATAAAATCAACTAATGCTTGTATCAAAACAACCAAGACATGATGAAGGTATCCTTCCTTCACCATCTAATCTATTTATTTTAGTTCGTTGATAAAGAAAGTTCACATGCAGTAATAATTCAACATCAATGTGGAGAAGGTATCGTTCCTTCACCAATTATAACTTAATTATTACAGTTCATCATTAACGAATGTAAGATAGAACTAAATTTAATCTTGAACATGAATAGGATGATGTGAACGAGTAGTGCGTGTCTACTCTCTCCCAAGTGAGCCAACATCAGGGTTACCTAAAATAAACAAACAACGCAAGAGTGAGTCCATGACTCAGCAAGTACAGTGAAAGAGACAGAACATAAAAACGAACAGGATATGACCATTTAAGAATGCGAACCTTGCATCGAGTGAACATTTATGAAAACATGAAATGAATGAATGTAATCAGGATGGATGCACACATGCATATACGGTATAGCTAGTGACACACCGTCGGTGTTCACTTAAGCCCGCATCTTAACAAAAATGCGGGGATCCAATTCCCGTATGAAGAACGTTTCATACGGTGTCCAAAGTTGCCCATTCGGAATTAATGGGTCTTACATGTCCATCCCGGAATTGATGGGTCGCTCAAATCCACTCCGTGGACGGGACATGACAATGTCCAACATTGCCCACATTGGAATGGTGGGACTTGAAATCCACTCGTGGATGAAACATGAAAAATGAATGTATAACATGGATTGAGAATATTGAAAGACATGATATCTAAACATGGATATAACACATATATCAAAACATAGACAACCCACCTTCTCATGAATTATATGGAATCACAACAAGATCATAAAACATTCATCAATCTCAATCAATAAAGGTGGCAAGGTACTTGCCTTCCGCAAAGCAACTCGCGTAGTAGGTAAAGAGGATGTCCCTAAACCAAGCCTCTCTGCCTACATAAGTAAATACTGAAATAAATACAACATATAACATAGCGCTTCCATTAACATTCTACAACGACTTCCCGACAGTCCACAATTAACTAATTAGCTCAAATCTGAAAACAGACTACTCAGGCACAACCGAAACTGGACAGCAGGGCGGTAAAAACATATCTATTGGTCTGGGACTCGGAATGAGGTGAGACCAATTTCTATGGATTCTTAACTAACATATCTACAACTTTGTAGTTGATTTACATAACCCAATTCGGCCAAACCAAATTGCTAACTGTCAAACGAAACAGCAGAACAGAATCTGACTGAGCAAATAGAACAACAGAGCTAAAACGTCCATAACTTTTAAAATACAACTCCGAATTGAGTGTTCTTTAACAATATGAAAAGGTTATGAAATTATCTACAATAACCTAGTTGGCACGACATTCATATTTTGCCTTTAACAAAAAGTGGCACACGGATCAAAACTAAAGGTAGAAAATGACATACAATCTGGACAGACTGACCTACAATCTGGACAGTCACAATGAAAAGTGCATAACTTTTGATCTGTAAATCCAAATGAGGTGTTCTTTATCAATCCTAAAAGCTAGTGATATCACCTTCAAAATTTGTTATGGGCAAGACCTCTGAATCACCTTCTAACGAGGCCATAAATCAACCTATACAGAGACTGCTAATTCTCATCAGGATTCTAGACAGCAGATAATAAATCTATCATAACTTTTGACTTGAAAGTCGGAATGAGGTGATCTTGGCGGCCACTGAAAGCTAAGAACAAGACCTAAATATCTCTAGGAGATTATCATCTCAGATTCGGCATCTAAAACCACGAAACATACCCCGCAACAATCTGGACAGAATTGATTTTCCGAACGCAGCAGTTCGATCTAATTAAATATGATCCAATTCACATCTACCACCAATCAAACGATGAGGATCGGCATTCGTTACCCTTGCAGCAACCATGACGTAGGCGGAAGAACCTTGAGAAGATCATCTCCTCCTTCTCACCTCCTTTGGCGAACAACCTGCTGTCCCTTCTTGTTTCCTCGCGAAGACCGGCACGGGAACACTC
The DNA here is from genome assembly GCA_036346255.1 of Ampelocalamus luodianensis. Classification (NCBI taxonomy): domain Eukaryota; kingdom Viridiplantae; phylum Streptophyta; class Magnoliopsida; order Poales; family Poaceae; genus Ampelocalamus; species Ampelocalamus luodianensis. The sequence continues at coordinate 48,065,713 of CM070624.1, forward strand.
CATGGGCGAGATGTGGAGGCACCACAGCAGGGCAGCCACCATGGAGGGAGGATCAGCACCAAAGGAAGATGAGGGGGAGGAGGCGGCCAAGAAGGGGAGGAAGAAATTTCGGCCAAGGGGGAAAGAAAAGGGATGGTGGGGCTAGGGTTTGAGAGGGGGTAAGGGCGGCTTGGGCTGGGCTTTAGGCGCCTCCTCCTCCTTAGCCCACACAAGGCCGCCAAGGTGGCCTTGGCCAGGCCGAGGCCCAAGTCCTCAATTTTTCCAAAAACCACGACTTTCAATTAAATTTGCTCTCCGAACAAGATTCTCGCTAAATTGAAATTTGGGGTATTACATTCTACCCCCCTTAAATAGGATTCGACCTCGAATCCTCACACAGCTCTACGCGAAAGAACAACCATGACTAAGAACTAACAACGGTAAACAGATACCTATGCGACCAAAACCGTTAACGCTCACCCAAGCGAATATCCAACTCTCAAGTCACCTCTCTCTCAGACCGAGAACCACAACACAAAGACGTGAAAAGACGAAAGTCCTAACACTCAACCCTACATCTTCAGGTACACTCATCGGACAAGACTCGAAGGTAAGATCTTACTCGATGGTCAACGTTGTTAACGAATAACAAACTCCGGATCTCTCAGGTACTCACTCCACACCAAATGAAACCAAAAGTGAGTACAACGCGTAGGAATCCGAGACGGTCTTAGCGAAACGCAGCGACTATCGAAAACAACCCAATGAACACAGGGTTAACCTTCCCTTGAAGTCGAACCACACAACATGCACATAGAGCACGGAACTCTTGTTCCACCTCTCCATTGAACTCTTCACGAACAAGGATCACCCTCTTTTAACCGGAAACATACAATCGAATTCTTTTAAGCAAACTCTTTTCTGGCAAAACACATCCGAATAAGAAAATTCACATCACAACTATAATGTTACCAATCGAGTAATCAAGAGTAAAATCCGTAAATCGAATTTCATCAAGAAAACCTTTCCACTTTCCAAGTGGCAAATTGCGAATAAACGTCCACGAAAGCCAAAGGGAGATCACTTGAACGCTCAAACCAAAAACTTCTTTTGTTTTGCCTGAATTGGAAAGAAGCAAACATGCCAACACAACACCAACTCACAATGCAGAAGACACCAGTCAACAACATAAAGCTCAAATGAGTAACAAGAAAACGCTCAATACCCAAGGAACATCCTTTTCTCAATTCCTCTTTTAGGAATAGAATTTCTCTCAGACATTGGAATTCGAATTCATCGCATACCACACGGTCTCAACCCTCTTCATGTAACATCCTCAAATCAGGCTTAAACCGAAATACATCATCTCCTCCAACTTTCAAGAATAACACGTCGAATCCTCGCACACCCGCTCATGAACTATATCGGAAGGGTTCTTTCGACAATCATTGCACTACTCAGAATACTCCAGTTTTCTATCTCCTCTACACACAAATCTTTGGGCGACCAAAAGTCTAGCATGAAAATGGAAAGCCCAAATTTAACCTCCAAGACCCCTACAACGAATTCCTCTTATAACACATGGTGAAATCATCGGATTAAATCTCTAACATCCCCACAATTCCGACATAATCACTCATTGACATCATCAGGAATCACTCACACAACATCGCAATACTTTCCAATTGTTTTTACTCTATAACATTGATTAAGGTTTCCATACATTTGATAATCCCCAACATTTCAACATGAACCAAAGTTCTGGAACTACACTATTCCATAGGTCCTACTTAATCGAACAATATACAATTTTACTTCGAAACCATACATTCCATCTGAATCAACTTCCCTCCAAAAGGCTCAGATCAAAACCAACTCATTTTCTATTACTCCTCCATTAGCTTGGTCACAAATCTCACTCCTACAAACACTTAACCACCACCAAACAAATAACAACTTACGCTTTGTAAAGTTTTGCAACACAAAACTATTGATCCTTTCTCAAAAGAAAGAGGCGAACAAGGACAAGTTTCACCGCACAGGAAAATGTTGCTGCTCACAGTGAGCACGAAACCAAAAGAAATAATCTGGTAATGAAGATCTAAGAAAACGAAAGTTGAGTTCACAGCGAAGGGCACGCATCCCTCGAAAAGGGAATAGCAAATAACCACCATTGAGAGAAATAGCATTGCGATTGAAACTCGACAACTCTTGAGTGAAAAGAGCAAAAAGTTTATGAACAATTCGAATAACTACAAGTTACAAAACTTGACTCAGATTCTCAAATATTCCTACTGCACTCTTTCCTTTAACATTGAAATTAATCCTTTGACTAACATCGCTTCCACAACGCATACAAGTTAAGATCTTTAGTCCAAACCACAAGGACTAATTAAGAACCAATGAAATTCTTCAATACGTCATATTTGTTCGAACTGTTCAACTACACAAGAAACATGAGATCCAAATAATCTCAATCACCAAACTCAAACTTTTCCAATTACGGATTTCATGAAAAGCAAGCGGACTAATCTCCTTTTAAGGAACCAACATAATTTTCTTTAATTGCACTTCACGTTGCCAACTCAAACCAAAACCGTTAAGATTAAATCACATGAATCTCTTAAGAAGCAACAAGACAATTCAATACCTCAATTTATTTAAAATAATTTCAGCTACGGATGATTCAATAGCTCAAAGAAAATATCACGAAAGCTAAACTTGAAATATTCTCATCCGAACGATATCACCAAAGGCGATCAAAATACTATGGATATTAACATCAATTTCACAACAACAATTAGAAAACACTTCGAAAGACCCACGTGAAAAGAATGGGTTGATTCTTTCTCAAAAGAAGAGACAAATGGAAACGACTTTCACCAACTAGAAAACTCATCTACCACTCGTGACCGAACACGGGACCAAGGAAGAAACCAATTAAGCAATGAACTTATAGAACATAAGTGAAGTCCACGATTGAAAGCATAAGCCTCACAAGAAGAGAATATCGAATCTTAATAGATAAGAACAAATAAGTATTCAAGATCGAAGCACTTGCATCATCAAGAACCATTATAACTTTGCAACATAACGCTACTTGATAAACTTCATTTACAACATAAAAACCTGAACCCTCAAAAGATCATGTACACAAAACTTGAAATTTGATCATTTAGAGAATATCACCATAGGTGATCAAATTACTACTAGAATTAACCTCATTCTCACATTTTGACGAAGTTAATAACATCGACAACATACACTAGTCTTGAGAATCATCAAACTTTATTACTCCATCCTAAAACTTCCCAAAGGGAATACAAACCACAAGGATGAAACAAATTTATTATAACAAGATTATGCTAAGCAATATCAATATCACAAGGCACGATAGCAAAGACTACTTACGAAATTAATCTACTCAACTATTGGTGTTGCTTAGCACCTTCTTCAACTCATTAACAATCGATGATGGTATTAATCATGTGTGTACATACAGTACTAATTCCATTTGCAATCACATAACTATAAGTAAACATAGATTCACATTTCACCTTTGTTCAGAAATCATTTCAAAACATGATTAAAGATTCACTAACATAATTTTCTATAAACAAGGTTTCACGAATCGATACACCAGCACCCATCTGGTACTTTATACAAGTTTCAACAATTTTAGCATACCAGGAAATAGATAAATCTAGCTCTTAAGTAAGATCTGTAGGTTCTGAACGGATATGGACAGTCTTTATTTAACATACACCAAGTATCAAATACAAGGACATTTCGAATTAATCAATTTTACTTTCATGGATGGTAATTAAGAATAATTGATTTGCACCATGCTAATAACCCAACTTGGTAACTCAGATCGTAACAATTTATTCGTTTAGGTATATCTTCTCATTTTAAGCATGGCAAGTCAACACCAAAGGATTCTAACGCCTTACTTCAGCAAAAGAGAGACTTCAAACCTCAACGCTCGAGATGTGGTTGACTCGGACGCTCCCCAAGCCCGGGGTCTTCTGGTCAGGTGGGTGACCATTCCCTTGCCCGCGTCCTCCATTAGGACGAGGGGCCGCTCAGTCTTCTTAGGACAACTACTCGCGTAGTGGCCCTTGTTGTGGCGATGAAGCGGTGACGCCGGCGCGGGGTTGCGGGAGCAACTCGCTGGTCGCAGCGACGCGGATCGAGCCACGACTGCGGAGGACGTGGAGCTGGTGCTGAAGGCCTCGGCGGTGGTGAAGCCAAAGAACGGGCCACCGTGCAGCCCAACTCGGGGGCGAACGAGGCCGCCTGTGCGGCATCACTGGCCTCCCACTTGCGCTTGCGGGACTCGCCCGGCGCTCTCGCCTTGTGCTCGGCGATGATGGCCTTGTCCACCAAGGTCCGGAAGTCGAAGTCCACAATAGAGAGCTTGTCCCGGCTCCTCGAGACAAACCCTCCATGAACTTCTCCCGCTTGGCCTCATCGGTGGCCACCTCGGCAGAGCGTACCTCGCCAAATGGTTGAACTCATGGAGGTACTCGATCCGAACTTGCGCCCTGTTTGGCGCAAGGAACTCCTTCTTCTTTAGCTTCATCGGCCGGCGGGGACATGGGCCCGACGGAAAGCGGCACGGAACTCCTCCCACGAGACCACGTGTCCGCGCGCTGCATGGCGAGAAATTCTCCCACCATGAGAGTGCCGCACCCTCCACCGATGGGATGCGAAAGTGCCCGCTCCTGCTCCCGGCATCGAGCAACGTTGAGCTTCGCTCAGCGACGCAGCAGCCGATCGTCTGCGTCCAAGGGATCTCGACCGGGAGAAGGTAGGAGGCTGCGTGCGGAGGAACTCCGCAAGCCCCCCACGAGCCTGGTGTCCACCTCCGGACCCAGAGGCACCAGAGGGAGTGGAGGTGTTTCTGGCGATAACCTCCAACACCCTACGGTCCTCCGAACGATTGCGTTCGATCTGCATGAGGACTTCCGCCATGGTTGGAGGAGGGGGAAGCTCCTCATTGGGACTACCCGTGATTCCACGCTCGTGTCCCACCACCATCACCGCTTCACTAAGACAAGTTAGATATAGTTCAAGACCCAAGAGCACAGAAATCCAAACTTAGTTAAAATGACCAAAGAATAGCCACAAAAGAACATGAGACCATAAGTCACCGAATCAACTTCCCGAAACGACTAACCCGTATGGAAGAACGAGTAATCGTTTGAGAAGACCCAAAATTTCAGCACTAATTTCTAGCTCAAAACAGTCCAAAATCAAGGTATAACCACCTAGTAGAGTATAGGCATTTAGCTAATTTCATATCACTTCTTACCCTTTTATTCCCACAAGTTTTAGTTGTATTCACCTCTCATTTCCTACCTTAATTACTTGCCACTAGCTAGCTGTCCAGATTTCTTTCTCCAAGCTCTCATGGTTCTCCCAAAACCAAGTTAATCAATAGAGGCTAATTTTTGAAAGGAAGAGAGGAACAACTTTTTCAAACTTAAGTGAGGTAAGGTGAGATGAACAAGCTAAGATAGGTAAGGAGCAAAATTCAGAGAACTTACTTAAGTTTTCATAAACTATTTGAAAGTAAGTTTTCAAAATATCCTAAAGGCGACCAAGCTAGGGGTTTCTACGGTCAGTATGCCTCTGATACCAACTTTGTGAGGACCCGGAATATTTAACTAGTAACACTTAACCTCCAATTGGTCTTAGCATTACTAATTAAACATTCTAAGCCTCGATGGACATATGCTTCCCAGAATTGCAGCATATGCACATCATCACAAAATTACACATCAATTCCATACACATACATCACTAAGTTCAACAACGACATACATAAAGTAAAGTTATTACAAAAGAGGGCCGACCGGCCAAATAGAACAATATACAAGAATGACAATGAAGCAAAAAGCGCCATAAGATGGCTAGAACAAAAGTCGACGGTTAGCCACACACCCACAAGGCAACCGACCGGGCATCAAGCTAGTCGCCCATAGCTACCACAACACAGCTCACAAAAGTGAGGCCCCTCAGGCTCACCTTCTTCCTCTGCAACAAAACAATTAAGCGTAGCAACTGAGTACAAAGATTGTCTTTGTACCCGCAAGACTGACGTGTGGAATAGCAGACCTATTCATAAACTACATGCAAGCTTATTTAGGTGGAGGTTGTATGTCTCATTTTGCATGAAGCCAACTTTATTTGCAATAATGTAATACATTTAAAAGCAAGTTTGCAAATCTATTTTGTTATCAAAGTAATGTAAGTAAAGATACATACAAGTAACCACACAGAAGTGACTATCCCAATAGTCACCACAACATATACTAATCCCGATTCGTACCACCCATCAAGTTTTAATTTAAAAGGTTGTAGTCTAACTCTTGAAAGACCTTGCCAAGCGTGTCCATAACCTAGGGCGAGGCTATTCGAATAGTTTTAACCCTGCGGGTGTACCAATGTACCCACACTTGGACCGCCTTCAAGCCACAAGCACACTACTGAAGGTATGCCGGCACGGCTAAGTCCTCGAGACATTTCCAATCTTGTGTATTAACTACGAGCGCTCGTATGGGTAGAAACACCATACGCTTACATTGCAAGCGAAAGACAACAAATCCCATCACGGGTGAAGTCTTTCGGACACTACAATGCTCCCAACACCATCCCTCCTGCGACTCCTGCGACTGGAGCCAATACACGCCAAAGTACTAAGTCAAGAGAGGTCCCATACCCTCTAATGTGGTTAGCACGCTAAAATGCTTGGTTTAGTGTAACAAGATGTTCGGTCCTTGTTGACCGGGCACCGTTCGATCCACCCAAAATCACACCATCATACCATTGTGCCCAAGTCTAAATCATTTTGTTTTCAGCTTTAGTTTTCATAAGTAGACATGGCACAAGGCTGAAATCATAAATCATAATAAGTTTTGTGTGATCAAGGTTATCGATGAGTCGATAACCGCCATTTCTGAAAAACTAAGCATGGCTAAGCAATTAATTCGCAACTACTAAGTGACAAGAGCCCATCCATGAACTCTAAATCACAGCAAGTAACCTAGGCTCATGGTAGTAGAGGATAATCATTTGCTAAGGAAATGCATCTACTAGGCCAACTATTAACACAAAATAGCAATGCATACATAGAATTTGTAATCAACATAAATACTTAAAATATGGGATTAACATGATCAAACCGCTTGCCTTCTTGCCGTTGCTCAATATGTTGCGGAGGGTCGTTCTCGGGTTACCGCAAATGTCGAATCCTAAGCGAAAAGGCAAAAAGAACCAAGAACAACCAATAAGACGAGCAAAACTTAAACAAAAGAGCAAGCAAAACTTATCCAAATACGACGAAATTTATACACAAGGTAAAATACGAATATACCTAGACATAGAAACTGGAAAAACCTAATTTGGATTTGTGGTGCAAAAGATATTACCTAAAAACCCATTTTCGGCCATAATTAGTACTGTAGCAAAAACATTTTCTAGAAAGGTTTTGAAGCTGAAATTGTTATGGTAGCTACCTACTGGTATAGTGGTAACCCATATAAAATTTTAGGTCATTTGGAGTTAAAATGATTTAGTTATGATTTTTCTAAGTTCTACAACTAGCATATATCATTTCTCGAACATGAATAAAGACAAAGCCTAGATCAAATTAAAGCATGTCTACAGGCCAAATTTACAGTGTTGAGTTTGCTCACTTTGCAACTCTGAGAGAGGAAGTTACGTGGTTTACAAATTTTCCATGAATTTCTAGACATCATTTTTCATTAAACAAGATCATGCTATTTAAATCATTTTCTGCTACAACACAGGCCTAATTTCATTCTCGATTAAGGTTCATACTATAACAAAGCTACAGCAATGGAATCATTCAAAAGGAGTTAAAATGACAAAGTTATGCACTTTTGAAATTTGAAACAAAGAAAAGACTTAGGAAACTTTGAGCTCTCGGAGGTCCAAACGAATGGAAGACAAGGAGAGGTCGTGGGCGACGATCTTGCATCGCAGGCCACGCACCTCGAGCACAGCGCACGGAAGACCTCCCCGCGCACTTAGGAGGTGCGGACCGTTGAGATCGATCCAACGATCACGACCGGTGCGTGCACGCAGCACGCAAGGAGGTCTGCGCGCTACTACAGAGGTCGTGACCGTCGATCGAGATCTGCGGTCCCGAACACTAGGGGAGGTCCTAAGGCTTTAAATCCAAGGAAAGAGGTCGGACGGTCCGAATCTCACAGAGGAGGTCCCAATGGTCTAGATCTCCAGAGAGAGGTCCTACGGCTAAATCCACGAAGGAGGTCTAACCCGTGAGATCTAAATCTAACGGTTTGGACCGGAGGAGGAGGTCCTAACGCTCATGAACCAAAGAAGGAGGTCCAAGACGGTCAAGATCCCCAGAGGGAGGTCTTGATCGGCTGGGATTGACACGAGGAGGTCTTGGATGACCAAGATCTTCTCGGGGAGGTCCTAAGCGATAGTGTTTTAACAGGAGGAGATCTGGACGGTTCAGATTAGACCTAGGGAGGTCTTGAACGGTCCGTAACAACGCGAGGGAGGTCCGAGCGCTAAAGGTTTTACAGAAAGATATCTAACGCTCAGATCTAACCCGGGGAGGTCGCGAACGGCTAAGATCAAGGTTGGGGAGGTCCTGAGGGTTTTCTAACAAGGACCGGGGTGCTCTTTTTGCAAAGAGGACCACGAGGAGGTCTTTTCCAACGAGGACCTCGGGGAGATCTTTCACAAAGAGGACCTTGGGGAGGTCTCGAAGGTGGTTTTTACCAAAATGACCTCGAAGAGGTCTTTTTGCGCAGGAGTGGTCCTAGCGGCTCAGATGGAGTTCCAAGAGGTCTTAAACGGCTAGGATCTAACCAGGGGAGGTCCTAGTGCGTTAAGGGCTTTACGGGAAAGATCTAACTGTCCAGATCTAATCCTAGGGAGGTCCTCAACGGTTAAGATCGACCCAAAGAGGTCCTAGGACTTAGAGTTTACACAGAATACGCTCTACGGCACAGATCTAACCTGGGGTGGTCTTAACGGCTATGATTACACCTAGGAGGTCGGGGCTTTAGAAAGCACGCCCGGGCTGCCGGCAAGACAGCATTAATGGACAACCTCGGACAGCCATTAATGCTAATCATTGACCTTATAGCCTGCCCGAGTATGACACGACAAAACACCCGAGTCAAAGGAGAGCTCGCCGCCGGCGACATGGACCACGCCGGCGGGAACCAAGGGCACCACTAAACTTATAAAAGCACCGCGGACCTACAGGGCTAACTCTCGACGGCGACGACGACTCAGAACGCCGGCGAGCCGGAGAGGGTGGTAATTAGGTTTTCGGCAAAACCGACAAACACTAAAAAGGCTTGCTACGCTTTAATCTAGCTAAACCCCAAGCTAAAAGGACTAACGAGGACTCACGGGGCCAAGGTAAGGTCCAGAGGAACTCGGAGGAGAGGTCGATGCCGAAGGAGGTGCTCTGGTGACGGTGGTGCTCGCCGGAGTTGGGGAAGACGACCAGCACAACTCCGAAAACAAGTTCCCCGAATCGTCCACCTCTGTGGAGGTTAAACAACACAAGTTAGGGAGACTTGAGCTGACCAAGAGAGCAAAGTGACAGCCAAAAAGGTAATGAAGAACCACTGGAGCCCGGAGGTCTTCAAGGAGCTTCAAGGTCAACAATGGAGGCAGGGAGGTGGTGGTGTTCTTGGTGCTTGAGCTTGGGGCTCACACTCACGACCGAGAGAGTCTAAACAGCACCAAGTGACGGGGAAAGAAAAGGAGGAAGGAACCACTGGCTATACATAGCCGGGGCGCTTGGACAAGGCTAGGGCAACCCACTGTGAGCAAGGTCCATGCCTGCCATGACTTGCTAGATTTGACAAGAGCAGTAGGTAGGGAAGACTTCTAGGCTAGGCTCTCGACACATTTAATGCACGCATGAAAGAGACGTTGGGAAGGACTAGAAGTGACAGCCACGCTCCCAACTACTCGACTGACACACGCACGGTGCGAAATTTCATATGCGGCGGACCTCGTGGAGGTCGTGAGGAAGAAACACGGCGCCAAGGAGGTCCTGGACGTCCCAGTTGCTTGGGGTGGTCCCGACGCCCAAGAATCGCCGAGTGGGAGGTCTTGCGCGGGCGAGGAGGTCCCGGGAGGTCGTGGAGCCCCACGATGGACATCCCACGGCTGGACCACCCCAGCGCCGAGGGCGCCAAGAGCTCGAATCGGGGGAGGTCGTGGCGGTGGATGGAGATCCAACGACTCACTTGCGCGCACGAGATCGAGCTCGGTCTTTGCGCTGCGCACTTGGCTCGACCGAGTCGATCGTCTGGGTCGGACTGGTCCGACTCGAGCCCGAGTTTGACTCTGCACCTAAATTGAGTTTCAAACAGATTTGGAGTTTGAGGATTTGTTTGAGATAGCAAACTCACTCCAAAAATTATGGAATTTTACAGAGCTTGCTAGCTGAGTTAATGACCTTGTATAAAATTTTCAGAGGTTTTGTGCTATGCTTTTTCCTCCAAAAATTTAACAAGGTGCTGGTCCAAGGTTTGACTAGATTTTGAATTGGGTTGACTTTCCTCCAAAGAAGCATCCAAACAATTTCTAAAAATTGTGGAATTTTCCAGAGGAGTCACATACCAACCCAAGAATTTAGGAAAATATTTCCGGAGATTATCACAAGATGGAACAAGGATGACTAAGAAAAATAAGATGTGGTCGAAATGACTTGTGATCTTTGTATTCCCATAATCTCTTTACAACAATTGTCCAAAGCACACAGGAAATACAAGATGTAAGAAAAAGTTTTAATTTCCCCTCATTTTCTTACATTTGAAACACAAGCCTAAAATTGGGATGTTACAACTCTCCCCCTTACAAGAATCTCGACCGAGATTCCGCTTTACTCGAGAAGAAAGAAGGAAAGTCTGCACGGAGCGATCTTCTCGCTCCCAAGTTGCCTCATCTTCGAATGGTTCGACCATCAACCTTAAGGAACTTGATGACACGGTTCCTTGTTCTCCGCTCAGATTCCTCAAGAATACGAACAGGATGCTCGCGATAGGTCAAATCCTCCTGCACATCGAGAGTTTCCAACGGAGTTTCTCAGTCGGGACACGGAGGCACTTCTTCAGGTGTGAAACATGGAACACATCATACACACCCTCAAGTGCACTGGTAGCTCCAATCAGATGCAATCGCTCCAACTCTCTCGATGATACGGTAAGGCCCAACATATCGAGGAGCCAACTTGCCCTTGATGCCAAAACGTTGATGGCCCTTTAAGGGAGAGACTTTGAGATACACAAAGTCATTGGGCTCAAAGCTCAACTCACGGCGACGACGATCGCATAGCTCTTTTGTCCGGATCGAGCCGCGCGCAGATGCTCGCGGATCAATCGAACTTGACTTTCGCCTCATTGATCGAATCGGGCGAAAATCGCCGCCACCGCCTCTCGACCAGTTCAACGGGTTCGCACCTTTTCCCATACAAAGCCTCAAATGGTGCCATGCCAAGATCGCCTGAAAGTCGTTGTTGTAGGAGAACTCCGCAAATGGTAGGCACTTCTCCCACTTCTTCCCATAGGAAAGAACACAAGCACGAGCATATCTTCCAACACTTGGTTGACTCGCTCGTCTGCCATCGATCCGAGGATGAAAGGTCATCTTGAAATGGAGGCGGGTCCCCATAGCCTCTGCGCACTATGCCAAAACCGCGAGGTGAAAAGTGCACCACGATCGAAATAATCGCCTTGGTACACCGTGAAGACTCACAATCCTCGAGACATAAAGTTCGCCAAAGGCCCCACACGGCCGAAGTCTTGACGGAAGGAAATGTGCCACTTTAGTCAACCCGTCGATCACGACCCAAATAGCATCATTCCTTGGACGAAAGGGCAATCCGGTGATGAAGTCCATGCCAACGGAATCCACTTCCACTCGCACCGCAAAGGCTGAAGAAGACTCGCTGACGCCGATGTTCGCCTTCACACGCAAAGACACGCCGCACTCGACAACGAACTTGGCAATCTCGCGCTTCATTCGGTCCACGAAACATCGGACGAAGGTCCCGATACATCTTGGTAGCCCGGGATGGATGGACAAAGGAGAATCATGGGCTTCGCGGAGAATCAAATCCGCAATTCCATGACCTTAGGAACCACAAGACGCCGCCCAAACCACACAACGCCGTGCTCATCCTCCAAAAGCACTTGGCTATCCCATCCTTGATGTTCGCTGATCCGCTCACACCGCATCTCTGCTCATGCCGCCTTGATTTGGTCCACCAAGGTTGATCGCACAACCAAGGTAGCAAGGGAACCGTGCTCGATCAAACCCAAATTGAGGCGTTGGAATTCGAAATGAGGGTAGGTCGCTCTTGGAGCATCAACATGTTGCAATACACTTTCCTACCGAGTGCATCCGCAACGACATTGGCCTTGCCCGGATGGTACTGAATACCCATGTCATAGTCCTTGATCAATTCCAACCATCTTCTTTGCCTGAGGTTCAGATCTGTCTGGGTGAACAAGTACTTCAAGCTCTTGTGGTCGGAATACACCTCACAACGGTTACCAATCAGATAATGCCGCCAAATCTTGAGTGCATGGACCACAGCAGCTAACTCCAAGTCATGAGTAGGATAGTTGAGTTCATGAGGCCTCAATCGCCACACAGATAGGCCACAACCTTGCCCTCCCGCATAAGAACACAACCAAGACCACGACGAGAAGCATCACAATAGATATAAAAACTCTTGTGAATATCGGGAGAACAAGCACTGGGTGAGGTCAACCGATTCTTGAGTTCCCGAAAACTCACATCACAAGCAATGACCACTCAAATTTCTTGTCTTTCTTGAGCGCCTCACCATAGGCTTTGCAATCTTGGAGAAATTCTCGATGAAGCGCGATAGTAGCCAGCCAAACCAAGAAAACTCCGCACATCGGTGACCGACTTGGCTGACCCAAGATAGCACATCACCGACCTTGCTAGGATCCACACCACACCTCTCGCTGAAAGAACATGGCCCAAGAATGCCACTTCCTTCAACGAACTCGCACTTCTTTGAATTTGGCATACAATCGGTGCTCACGCAGCTTGCCCAACACAAGCTTAAGATGCTCAAGATGCTCTTCTTCACTCTTGGAGTAGATAAGGATATCGTCGATGAATACCACCACAAACCTATCCAAATACTCCATGAATACGAGTTCATTAGGTTCATGAATAAAGCAGGAGCATTAGTCAAACCAAAAGACATGACGGTGTACTCGTAAAGACCATAACGAGTAGCAAAGGCCGTCTTAGGAATATCCTCGGCCCTGATCCTGACTTGATGATAGCCCAATCTCAAGTCAATCTTGGAGAAGACTCGTGCTCTGGCCAACGATCGAAGAGATCATCAATCCGGGCAAAGGATACTTGTTCTTTACCGTCACCTCATTAAGCGGACGGTAATCAACACACATGCGTAAGGTCTTGTCCTTCTTCTTCACAAAGATAATTGGACAACCCCAAGGAGATGAGCTAGGACGGATAAAACCCTTCTCTTGCAGCTCACCCAGTTGCTTTTTCAGCTCCTCCAACTCATTAGGAGGCATGCGATACGGCCTCTTAGAAATAGGGGCGGTACCGGGCAGCAACTCGATCACAAACTCTAGATCTCGAACAGGTGGCATGCCAGGCAAGTCTTCGGGAAAGACATCCACGAACTCACATCTCGTGGGAACATCCGGATCTCCAATGCCGGCTTTGCTTCAAGGACATAAAGATGGGGCTCTCGCAACTCATGCGAAAACCCAACCTGTTCACCTGAAGGGCTGGTGAGATAGACAATCTTCCTGGCACAATCGATTTGTCCCAAGTGTTGGGACAACCAATCCATGCCAAGAATCACATCCAAGGCGTGCCGAGTCGAGTAGGATAAGATTCGCCAAGAATCCCACTCCTTCGATGTGGATAGGAACATCCCGGCATACTTGGTCGCTCTCATTTCCGAACCCGAGAGCGACCGCAGTGGAGTCCCCAAAGGAACACAAAGAAGTCCACAATCAACAAAGAAAAGACCTCGAAATAAAAGAATGCGAAGCCCTGAGTCAAATAAAATCGTAGCGGATGCAAATTTACAAGGAGCGCACCCAACACCACGCCGGCGCCTCCTGTGCCTCCTCGCCAAGATGTGGTTGACTCGGCCGCCCCCAAGCCCTGCGCCTTCGGTCGTGGGTGACCATTCCCTTGCCGCGCCCTCCATTAGGACGAGGGGCCGCTCCAGTCTTCTTAGGACAACTACTCGCGTAGTGGCCCTTGTTGTGGCAGTAGAAGCAGGTGACGTCGGCTGCGGGGTTGCGGGAGCAACCTGTTGGTCGCAGCGCGACGTGATCGAGTCCGCGACTGCGGAGGACGTGGAGCTGGTGCTGAAGGCCTCGGCGGTGGTGAAGCCAAAGAACGGGCCACCGGTGCAGGCCCAACTCGGGGACGAACGAGGCCGGCTCGTGCAGCATCGGGCCTCCCACTTGCGCTATGGGACTCGCCAGCGCTCGCCTTGTGCTCGGCGATGATGGCCTTGTCCACCAAGGTCCGGAAGTCGAAGTCCACAATAGAGAGCTTGTCCCGGCTCCTCGCACAAACCTCCATGAACTTCTCCGCTGGCCTCATCGGGGCCACCTCAGCCAGAGCGCACTCGCCAAATGGTTGAACTCATGGAGGTACTCGATCACGACTTGCGCCTGCTTGAGCGCAAGGAACTCCTTCTTCTTTAGCTTCATCAGCCGGGGACATGGGCCCGACGGAAAGCTGACCGGAACTCCTCCCACGAGACCACGTGTCCCGCGGGCTGCATGGCGAGGAAATTCTCCCACCATGAGAGTGCCGCACCTCCACCGATGGGATGCGAAAAGCGCGCGCTCTGCTCCCGGCATCGAGCAACGTTGAGCTCGCTCAGCGACGCAGCCACGATCGTCTGCGTCCAAGGGATCCTCGGACCGGGAGAAGGTAGGAGGCTGCGTACGGAGGAACTCCGCAAGCCCCCCACGAGCCTGGTGTCCACCTCCGGACCCAGAGGCACCAGAGGGAGTGGAGGTGTTTCTGGCGATAACCTCCAACACCCTACGGTCCTCCGAACGATTGCGTTCGATCTGCATGAGGACTTCCGCCATGGTTGGAGGAGGGGGAAGCTCCTCATTGGGACTACCCGGCTGATTCCGGCCGCTACGTGTCCCACCAGCCATCCTGCTTCACTAAGACAAGTTAGATATAGTTCAAGACCCAAGAGCACAGAAATCCAAACTTAGTTAAAATGACCAAAGAATAGCCACAAAAGAACATGAGACCATAAGTCACCGAATCAACTTCCCGAAACGACTAACCCGTATGGAAGAACGAGTAATCGTTTGAGAAGACCCAAAATTTCAGCACTAATTTCTAGCTCAAAACAGTCCAAAATCAAGGTATAACCACCTAGTAGAGTATAGGCATTTAGCTAATTTCATATCACTTCTTACCCTTTTATTCCCACAAGTTTTAGTTGTATTCACCTCTCATTTCCTACCTTAATTACTTGCCACTAGCTAGCTGTCCAGATTTCTTTCTCCAAGCTCTCATGGTTCTCCCAAAACCAAGTTAATCAATAGAGGCTAATTTTTGAAAGGAAGAGAGGAACAACTTTTTCAAACTTAAGTGAGGTAAGGTGAGATGAACAAGCTAAGATAGGTAAGGAGCAAAATTCAGAGAACTTACTTAAGTTTTCATAAACTATTTGAAAGTAAGTTTTCAAAATATCCTAAAGGCGACCAAGCTAGGGGTTTCTACGGTCAAGATGCTCTCGATACCAACTTTGTGAGGACCGGAATATTTAACTAGTAACACTTAACCTCCAATTGGTCTTAGCATTACTAATTAAACATTCTAAGCCTCGATGGACATATGCTTCCTGACTGCAGCATATGCACATCATCACAAAATTACACATCAATTCCATACACATACATCACTAAGTTCAACAACGACATACATAAAGTAAAGTTATTACAAAGAGGGCCGACCGCCAAATAGAACAATATACAAGAATGACAATGAAGCAAAAGCGCCATAAGATGGCTAGAACAAAAGTCGACCGGTTAGCCACACACCCACAAGGCAACCGACTGGGCCGCAAGCTAGTCGCCCGCAAGCTACCACAACACACTCACAAAAGTGAGGCCCTCGTGCTCACCTTCTTCCTCTGCAACAAAACAATTAAGCGTAGCAACCGAGTACAAAGATTGTCTTTGTACCCAAGATCGACGTGTGGAATAGCAGCACCTATTCATAAACTACATGCAAGCTTATTTAGGTGGAGGTTGTATGTCTCATTTTGCATGAAGCCAACTTTATTTGCAATAATGTAATACATTTAAAAGCAAGTTTGCAAATCTATTTTGTTATCAAAGTAACAGTAAGTAAAGATACATACAAGTAACCACTGGAAGTGACTATCCCAATAGTCACCACAACATAGCACTAATCCCGATTCGTACCACCCATCAAGTTTTAATTTAAAAGGTTGTAGTCTAACTCTTGAAAGACCTTGCCAAACGTGTCCATAACCTAGACGAGGCTATTCGAATAGTTTTAACCTGCAGGTGTACCAATGTACCCACACTTGCATCGCCTTCAAGCCACAAGCACACTATCAAGGTATGCCGGCACTGGCTAAGTCCTACGAGACATTTCCAATCTTGTGTATTAACTACGAGCCGCTCAGATGGGTAGAAACACCATACGCTTACATTGCAAGTCGAAGACAACAAATCCCATCACGGGTGAAGTCTTTCGGACACTACAATGCTCCCAACACCATCCCTCCTGCGACTCCTGCGACTGGAGCCAATACACGCCAAAGTACTAAGTCAAGAGAGGTCCCATACCCTCTAATGTGGTTAGCACGCTAAAATGCTTGGTTTAGTGTAACAAGATGTTCGGTCCTTGTTGACCCGGCACCGCCTCCATCCACACCCAAAATCACACCATCATACCATTGTGCCCAAGTCTAAATCATTTTGTTTTCAGTTTTAGTTTTCATAAGTAGACATGGCAACTACTAAGTGACAAGAGCCCATCCATGAACTCTAAATCACAGCAAGTAACCTAGGCTCATGGTAGTAGAGGATAATCATTTGCTAAGGAAATGCATCTACTAGGCCAATTATTAACACAAAATAGCAATGCATACATAGAATTTGTAATCAACATAAATACTTAAAATACTGGGATTAACATGATCAAACTGCTTGCCTTCTTGCTGTTGCTCAATATGTTGCGGAGGGTCGTTCTCGGGGTTACCGCAAATGTCGAATCCTAAGCGAAAAGGCAAAAAGAACCAAGAACAACCAATAAGACGAGCAAAACTTAAACAAAAGAGCAAGCAAAAATTATCCAAATACGACGAAATTTATACACAAGGTAAAATACGAATATACCTAGACATAGAAACTGGAAAAACCTAATTTGGATTTGTGGTGCAAAAGATATTACCTAAAAACCCATTTTCGGCCATAATTAGTACTGTAGCAAAAACATTTTCTAGAAAGGTTTTGAAGCTGAAATTGTTATGGTAGCTACCTACTGGTATAGTGGTAACCCATATAAAATTTTAGGTCATTTGGAGTTAAAATGATTTAGTTATGATTTTTCTAAGTTCTACAACTAGCATATATCATTTCTCAGGAACATGAATAAAGACAAAGCCTAGATCAAATTAAAGCATGTCTACATGAGCCAAATTTACTGTGTTGAGTTTGCTCACTTTGCAACTCAGAGAGGAAGTTATGTGGTTTACAAATTTTCCATGAATTTCTAGACATCATTTTTCATTAAACAAGATCATGCTATTTAAATCATTTTCTGCTACAACACAGGGCCTAATTTCATTCTCAGATTAAGGTTCATACTATAACAAAGCTACAAAGAATCGAATCATTCAAAAGAAGTTAAATGACAAAGTTATGCACTTTTGAAATTTGAAACAACAAAAGACTTAGGAAACTTTGAGCTCTCGGGAGGTCCAAACGAACTGGAAGACAAGGAGAGGTCGTGGGCCGACGATCTTGCATCGCAGGGCCACAGACCTCGAAGCATAGCGCACGGGAAGACCTCCCCCCCCCCCGCACTTAGGAGGTCTGGACCGTTGAGATCTGATCCAACGATCACGACCAGTGCGTGCACAGCGCACGCAAGGAGGTCTACGCGCCTAACAGAGGTCGTGACCGTCAGATCGAGATCTGGCGGTCCCGAACACTAGGGGAGGTCCTAAGGCTTTAAATCCAAGGAAAGAGGTCGGGACGGTCCGAATCTCACAGAGGAGGTCCCAACGGTCTAGATCTCCAGAGAGAGGTCCTACGGCTAAATCCACAGAAGGAGGTCTAACCCGTGAGATCTAAATCTAACGGTTTAGACCAGAGGAGGAGGTCCTAACGCTACTGAACCAAAGAAGGAGGTCCAAGACGGTCAAGATCTCCAGAGGGAGGTCTTGATCGGCTGGGATTGACACGAGGAGGTCTTGGATGACCAAGATCTTCTCGGGGAGGTCCTAAGCGATAGTGTTTTAACAGGAGGAGATCTGAACGGTTCAGATTAGACCTAGGGAGGTCTTGAACGGTCCAGAACAACGCGGAGGGAGGTCTGAGCGCTAAAGGTTTTACAGAAAGATATCTAACGCTCAGATCTAACCCGGGGAGGTCGCGAACGGCTAAGATCAAGGTTGGGGAGGTCCTGAGGGTTTTCTAACAAGGACCGGGGTGCTCTTTTTGCAAAGAGGACCACGAGGAGGTCTTTTCCAACGAGGACCTCGGGGAGATCTTTCACAAAGAGGACCTTGGGGAGGTCTCGAAGGTGGTTTTTACAAAAATGACCTCGAAGAGGTCTTTTTGCGCAGGAGTGGTCCTAGCGGCTCAGATGGAGTTCCAAGAGGTCTTAAACGGCTAGGATCTAACCAGGGGAGGTCCTAGTGCGTTAAGGGCTTTACGGGAAAGATCTAACTGTCCAGATCTAATCCTAGGAGGTCCTCAACTGCTAAGATCGACCCAAAGAGGTCCTAGGACTTAGAGTTTACACAGAATACGCTCTACAAAGACAGATCTAACTCAGGGTGGTCTTAACGGCTATGATTACACCTAGGAGGTCGGGGCTTTAGAAAGCACGCCTGGCCGCTGCAAGACAAAGATTAATGGACAACCTCGGACAGCCATTAATGCTAATCATTGACCTTATAGCCTGCCCGAGTATGACACGACAAAACACCCGAGTCAAAGGAGAGCTCGCCGCCGGCGACATGGACCACGCCGGCGGGAACCAAGGGCACCACTAAACTTATAAAAGCACCGCGGACCTACAGGGCTAACTCTCGACGGCGACGACGACTCAGAACGCCGGCGAGCCGGAGAGGGTGGTAATTAGGTTTTCGGCAAAACCGACAAACACTAAAAAGGCTTGCTACGCTTTAATCTAGCTAAACCCCAAGCTAAAAAGGACTAACGAGGACTCACCAGGGCCAAGGTGAGGTCCAGAGGAACTCGGAGGAGAGGTCGATGCCGAAGGAGGTGCTCTGGTGACGGTGGTGCTCGCCGGAGTTGGGGAAGACGACCAGCACAACTCCGAAAACAAGTTCCCCGAATCGCCCACCTCAGGAGGTTAAACAACACAAGTTAGGAGACTTGAGCTGACCAAGAGAGCAAAGTGACAGCCAAAAAGGTAATGAAGAACCACTGGAGCCCGGAGGTCTTCAAGGAGCTTCAAGGTCAACAATGGAGGCAGGGAGGTGGTGGTGTTCTTGGTGCTTGAGCTTGGGGCTCACACTCACGACCGAGAGAGTCTAAACAGCACCAAGTGACGGGGAAAGAAAAGGAGGAAGGAACCACTGGCTATACATAGCCGGGGCGCTTGGACAAGGCTAGGGCAACCCACTGTGAGCAAGGTCCATGCCCCTGCCATGACTTGCTAGATTTGACAAGAGCAGGTAGGTAGGGGAAGACTTCTAGGGCTAGGCTCCTGACACATTTAATGCACGACAGAAAGAGACGTTGGGAAGGACTAAGAAGTGACAGGCCACTGCTCCCAACTGCTCTGACTCTGACACACGCACGGGTGCGAAATTTCATGGCGAGCAGACCTCAGGGAGGTCGTGAGGAAGAAACACAGTGCTAAGGAGGTCCTGGACGTCCCAGATTGCTTGGGGTGGTCCTGGACGTCTAAGAATCGCCGAGGTGGGGAGGTCTTGCGCGGGCGAGGAGGTCCTGGGAGGTCGTGAGCCCCACGATGGACATCCCACGGCTTGACCACCCCAAAGCGCCGAGGGCGCTCAAGAGCCCGGATCGGGGAGGTCGTGGCGGTACCGGATGGAGATCCAACGACTCGGCCATGCGCGCACGAGATCGAGCTCGGCGCGGCGCAGCGCACTTGGCTCGACCGAGTCGATCGTCTGGGTCAGACTCGGGTCTGACTCGAGCCCGAGTTTGACTCAGACCTAAATTGAGTTTCAAACAGATTTGGAGTTTGAGGATTTGTTTGAGATAGCAAACTCACTCCAAAAATTATGGAATTTTTACAGAGCTTGCTAGTTGAGTTAATGACCTTGTATAAAATTTTCAGAGGTTTTTGTGCTATGCTTTTTCCTCCAAAAATTTAACAAGGTGCTGGTTCAAGGTTTGACTAGATTTTGAATTGGGTTGACTTTCCTCCAACAGCATCCAAACAATTTCTAAAAATTGTGGAATTTTCCAGAGGAGTCACATACCAACCCAAGAATTTAGGAAAAATATTTCCAGGAGATTATCACAAGATGGAACAAGGATGACTAAGAAAATAAGATGTATCGAAATGACTTGTGATCTTTGTATTCCCATAATCTCTTTACAACAATTGTCCAAAGCACACAGGAAATACAAGATGTAAGAAAAAGTTTTAATTTCCCCTCATTTTCTTACATTTGAAACACAAGCCTAAAATTGGGATGTTACACGAATGAATGTAATCAAGGATGGACTGCACACATGCATATACCAGATAGCTAGTGACACACCGTCGGTGTTCACTTAAGCCCGCATCTTAACAAAAATGCGGGATCCAATTCCCGTATGAAGAACGTTTCATACGGTGTCCAAAGTTGCCCATTCTCGAATTAATGGGTCTTACATGCCCATCCCGGAATTGATGGGTCTTTCAAATCCACTCCGTGGACGGACATGACAATGTCCAACATTGCCCACATTGGAATGGTGGGACTTGAAATCCACTATTGTGGATGAAACATGCAAAATGAACGATAACATGGATTGAGAATATTGAAAGACATGATATCTAAACATGGATATAACACATATATCAAAACATAGACAACCCACCTTCTCATGAATTATATGGAATCACAACAAGATCATAAAAACATTCATCAATCACAATCAATAAAGGTGGCAAGGTACTTGCCTTCCGCAAGCTGCAGTAGTAGGTAAAGAGGATGTCCCTAAACCAAGCCTCTCTGCCTACATAAGTAAATACTGAAATAAATACAACATATAACATAGCGCTTCCATTAACATTCTACAACGACTTCCCGACAGTCCACAATTAACTAATTAGCTCAAATCTGAAAACAGACTACTCGTGCACAACCCAAACTGGACAGCAGGACGGTAAAAACATATCTATTGGTCTGGGACTCGGAATGAGGTGAGACCAATTTCTATGGATTCTTAACTAACATATCTACAACTTTGTAGTTGATTTAGATAACCCAATTCGGCCAAACCAAATTGCTAACTGTCAAACGAAACAGCAGAACAGAATCTGACTGAGCAAATAGAACAACAGAGCTAAAACGTCCATAACTTTTAAACTACAACTCCGAATTGAGTGTTCTTTAACAATATGAAAAGTTTATGAAATTATCTACAATAACCTAGTTGGCACGACATTCATATTTTTCCTTTAACAAAAAGTGGCACACGGGTCAAAACTAAAGGTAGAAAATGACATACAATCTGGACAGACTGACCTACAATCTGGACAGTCACAATGAAAAGTGCATAACTTTTTATCTGTAAATCCAAATGAGGTGTTCTTTATCAATCCTAAAAGCTAGTGATATCACCTTCAAAATTTGTTATGGGCAAGACTTCTGAATCACCCTCTAACTAGGCCATAAATCAACCTATACAGAGACTGCTAATTCTCGTCAGGATTCTGGACAACAGATAATAAATCTATCATAACTTTTGACTCGAAAGTCGGAATGAGGTGATCTTGGCGGCCACTGAAAGCTAAGAACAAGACCTAAATATCTCTAGGAGATTATCATCTCAGATTCGGCCTCTAAAACCACGAAACAGACCCTGCAACAATCTGGACAGAATTGATTTTCCGAACGCAGCAGTTCGATCTAATTAAATATGATCCAATTCACATCTACCACCAATCAAACGATGAGGATCGGCATTCGTTACCCTTGCAGCAACCATGACGTAGGCGGAAGAACCTTGGAGAAGATCATCTCCCTCCTTCTCACCTCCTTTGGCCGAACAACCTGCTGTCCCTTCTTGTTTCCTCGCGAAGACCGGCAACGGGAACACTCCGTGGGCGAGATGTGGAGGCACCACAGCAGGGGCAGCCACCATAGAGGGAGGATCAGCACCAAAGGAAGATGAGGGGGGAGGAGGGGCGGCCAAGAAGGGGGAGGGGAAGAAATTTCGGCCAAGGGGGAAAGAAAAGGGATGGTGGGGCTAGGGTTTGAGAGGGGGGGTAAAGGGGTGGCTTGGGCTGGGCTTTAGGGCGCCTCCCCTCCTCCTTAGCCCACACAAGGCCGGCCAAGGTGGCCTTGGCCTGGGCCAGAGGCCCAAGTCCTCAATTTTTCCAAAAAAACCCTGACTTTCAATTAAATTTGCTCTCCCGAACAAGATTCTCGCTAAATTGAAATTTGGGGTATTACAAAAATATTTCTTGTTATTCTAAGGATGTCATTATCTGCCTACCATAAGAATTTCATGTTTAAAAACCTTCTGAAAATTTGCGCAATGAACAGTAACAGGAAGCAATTAAATTGGAATTTCCAGCCGAATGAACTTGTTTAGGCTATAACTTTTGCATGCTTAGTCCAAATCGATTAACTCTTATTGCTAAATTCATTTAAAATCATGTTCTACCTGTTGTGTAAATTTCATGGATTTTGGATGATTTTGGATTTTGAGTCTCTTTCGTGTTCGTCGTTTTTATTGGATTTCCCCGTTTTTGCGATAGGTTCTGAAGAATTTATTGAAAACGAGAGTGATCCTCTGTAGCAAGAAAGTGATCACCAGCAAGGCAAGCAGATGTAGCATCATTTGATCATATTGCTCCTACTATTTTTCAAAGTCTAATATATTGTTTGCAAAGTTATGTATGCATGTGCTATTTTGTTGTTAAACTATTGTCGATTAGTTGACCCATTAGATGCATGATCTGTAGGCAAATGTTTATCCTCTACTACTGAGCCTAGGATTATCTTGCTGTGATTTAGGGTTCGTTGGATGTGCCCTTGTCACTTAATAGTTTACGAGTTAATGTTGCTTAGTCATGCTTAGCTACCGGTAGAATTGGGTGGTTGTCGACTTAGTCGATGACCTTGATCACACAAAAACTTATTATGATTTTATGTTCAGGACCTTGTGCTATGTTGATTTGAGAAACTAAAACCTGAAAATAAAATGTTTTAGACTTGGGCACAATGGTAAGATGGTATGCTTTTGGGCGTGAATGGTTGGTGCCCGAGTCAACAAGGACCGAACATCTTGTGTCACACTATCCAAGTATTCTTGCGTGCTAACCACACTAGAGCAAAATGGGACCTCTCTTGACTTAGTACTTTAGCGTGTGTTAGCTCTGAGTCGCAGGAGGTTGTGAAGGAGGGAAGGTGTTTGGGAGCATTGTAGTTGTCCGAAGGCTTTACCCCTATGGGGTAGTTGACCTTCGGCTTTACGATGTAGCGTATGGGTTTCTATCCATACGAGTGACTCGTAGTTGATACGCAATATTGGAAAACGTCTCGTAGGGCTTAGCCGTGTCGGTATACCTATGGAAGTGTGCTTAATCATGTGGCAAAAAGGCGGTCTGAAGTCTGGGTACATTGGTACACCCTGCAGGGTTTGATCTATTCGAATAGCCTCATCCTAGGTTATGGACACGCTTGGTTAGGTTTTGCAAGAGTTAGACTACAATATTTTAATTAAAACTTGATGGTTGGTATGAATGGGGAATTCGTGCTATGTTGTGGTGGCTATTGGGTTAGTACCCTCTATGTTGTTAATCTCGTTACTTATTGTATCTCGCTATTATTTCAACAATTAAAAACAGATTTGACAAATTGTCTTCAATCTATTACATTATTGTAAATGAAAATTGCTTTATGCGTCCAATTAATCATATGACCATCTCCTTTGTTTCAGCTTGCATGTAGCTATGTATAGGCTTGTTACTCGTAAGTCTTGCGAGTATATTTTTGTACTCAGTTGCATTGCTTTATTGTTGCAGAGGAGGAAGTGGATCCCCAAGGGATCAACTTTTGTGAGTTTTGCTGCGGTGGGTGCGACTAGCTTGGCGGCCCAGTCGGTTGCCTTGTGGGTTATGTGGCTAACCGGTTGGTTTTTATTTATAGCCATGTTATGGCATTTTGCTTCCGCTGTTATATATGTATTTTGTTGTCATTGGTCGGTCGGCCTTTGTTGTAATAACTCGATATGATGTATGTCTTTTGCTAGACTTGGTTTGTAAGCTTGTATGGAAATGATGCATGATTTTGTAAAGGGATATGTGTACTGCATTTTTGGGAAGTACATGTATCTCGAGGCTTAGAATATTTAATTGGTAATACTAGAAACATTTGGAGGTTAAGTATTACGAGTTAAATAACCGGGTCCTCACAAAGTTGGTATCAGAGCCATACTGACCATAGAAATCCCTAGCTTGGTCGCCTTTAGGATGTTTTGACAAACTTAGTTTCGAAATATCAAATGGTTTATGAAAACTTAAGTAAGTTCTCAGATTTTCCTTCTTATCTATCTTAGCTTGCTCACCTTACCTGGCTCTGTTGAGTTTGGAAAATTGTTTTCCCCTCTTCTCCTTCCAAAAGATAGTTGTTATCGTTTAAATTAAGTTTTGGGGAGCCAATGAGAGTTGTAAAGTTGTTGTGTGGCTGCCTTTTGGAGAAGATAGAAGCTGCTGGAATTGGAGTTTTCGGTTGGGAACTTGAATGCAAAATCTGGATAGCAAGCTCCTAGTAGTTAATAGTGCTAATAATGAGAGGATAATTCAACTAAAACTCATGGGAATAAACAGGATAAGAAGTGATATTAGTAGGTTAAGTATCCAGCACACCTTAGTTGGTTTTTACCTTGTCCAGTAGGTTGTTAGAACTTGAGTAATGTTTTGGAATTTTCTTCCTAACCGATTGCTCGTTCTTTCAATATGAGTTAGTTGTACCGGGAAGTTGATCTTGTGATTTGAGGTCTTGTACTAAAATTGTGCCTGTTTTTCGAGCCTTTGGATTTAGTTTCTTAGTTGTGTTATTTGTTTTTCCTTACCTTCAGTTTTCGGGTTTTGTTGCTAACCAATTTTAGTGGAACAGGATGGCTGGACGAACTCATAGCGGTCAGAGTCAGCCAGCTGGTCATGATGAAGAGCTCCCGCCTCCTCCGACCATGGAGGAGGTTCTCGCTCAGATCGAGTGAAATCGGATGGATCAGACGCGTGTTGGGCCAACTTTTCTCGTCCTCGTGTTGGGCCAGCCGCGGTGGCCCATTCTCAGGCTCCACCACCCCTGAGGCCGTCGACACCTGTTCCTCGCCCTCCGCAAGCCGTGTTTTAGCCACGTGCACCTGCGGTTCAGCAAGGTAGCCTCCGCAATCCGGCTGCCGAGGTCACCTGTTTCTTCTGCAACAACAAGGGTCACTATGCGAATAGTTGCCCTAAGAAGACTGGAGCGGCCCCTCGTCCTAATGGAGGACGCGGGCAAGGAAGTGGTCATTACCCTGGCCAGAAGACTATCCAGAAGACCCAGGGTGTGGGAAGTGGCCGAGTCAACAACATCTCGGCCAAGGGGGCGCAGGAGGCACCCGACGTTGTGTTGGGTACGCTTCTTGTCAACTCTCGCCCTACTGCAGTGTTGTTCGATTCCGGAGCTTCGCATTCTTTTATTTCAAAGTCTTTTGTTGCTGCTAGTGATCTTCACTTTGTTCCTTTGCTGGTCCCGTTGCTCATTCGTTCTCCGGGTTCGGAAATGAGAGCTGATCAAGAATGCCGAGATGTCTCCATTGAAGTTGAAGGAGTGGAATTCTTGGCTCAAAAACTTCCATGCTCAAAAACTTCCATCTACACAATCCATCCGGTAGTTATACAAAATCCACTAAGTGATAAGCATATGACCAAAGACTAAATCTATCAATTGTTCTTTACTAGACTATTTAAACTAATACTAACTATCAAACTCTACTAGTCTCACCTTAGTAAAATATATTCGCATACACTAAAATTTCCACTGATCGAGATTTATTTGACTACCCGACACCTAATGAGCTTTACAATTTAACAGCATATCCAACATTTAATAGCTCACTAATCGATCAACTCATATACGTACCACCGAACTTAGTCGTG
Organism: Ampelocalamus luodianensis; assembly: GCA_036346255.1. NCBI lineage: Eukaryota > Viridiplantae > Streptophyta > Magnoliopsida > Poales > Poaceae > Ampelocalamus > Ampelocalamus luodianensis. Next base: position 48,092,359 of record CM070624.1, read on the forward strand.
AATGACATGTACTAACCCAATCATATATGTGCCACTACGATAAACTAATAATCCTTTATCTACTAATCCAATTGAGGGTACAAATATATCAACTCGACATATATGACTTAACTACTAATTACATGACACTTCAAATATTTATCCACAATCAAATCATCCATTCTATCATCACCCAAAACTAGCATAAATAACTCACATACTATATACTTAAGACATCCGCTCAATTTACTCATGATTGCATAAACCATCCGATTCAATAATTCAACAATATATTTAATCTAGCTTTCACCCATCAACAATACACATAATCCGCTACAACAATAATTATTCGCATCTACAATATTTCATCACATAATCACGCCTACGCACAAATATGACCTAACCGGAGAACTATACCGGTCTTAAGTTACCAAATTATTTTTTTAACATGCAAAATAGATGTCATGCTCATGACTAATATACAATATACACAAGTAAATATTGTAAACGCGATTTGACACTAAAGATTTTTACCGCGGCACTAAGTGTGCGAAAAATCACCGGACGTCTTCTTGGATCCGCATCCACCGTAGTTGTCGCCGAACTCATCGGCGTCCGCTCGGCCTTCTCGTCCGCATCCGTGCCGCCACGTCATGCCGCCTTGCCTAGCTCGGGCCGCCGTGCCATTGCATGCATGGCTGTCGCATGCATGCACCACGCCCTCGGCCGCCGTCTTCGCGCCGCTGCCTTCACCGGGCTGCCGTGCCGCGAGCGCCTTGGCTCGGCCGTCGAACGCCAAGATGGCCACGTTGCGTCTCCTCGACCCTCTGTCGCGCTCCCTCGCCTTGGGCTGACATTGTGCCCTCGGCGCCGCCGGGCCGCGCCTCGCTTCGTCGTCCTCTATCTTGGTGCCGGGCTACCGCTGTCGTCGATGCCATTGACTTCAGTGCTCGGCTCGGCCACCGACCTCGTCACCACCTTGCCGCTGCTGCAGCACTACTGCAGGTAGGCACGACAGCGCCTCCAATCCCGCGCCGAGCTGCCGCAGGTTGCCGCCAAGGCCGCCGACTTCTTCACCTCGGCGCGACACGCTGGGCTGCAGCTTGGACTGGGCCACACCTCGGAGCCGTCCCAGTGCGTCGCCGGCGCTGGGCGAGCCTTGCCGCCGCTGCTGCATGCAGGCATACATACACGCACATGCATAGGAGAGAAGGCATGCATGCATGCTGCACTGCATGCTCTGGAGCCGCCGACTGCTTTGCTCCTGTGCAGCACCGTGTTCTTCCCCTTCCTCTTTTCCAAAGCGCTCAAACGCTCATACATGCGAGAAATACTTGGATGAACGGAAAGCTAAAATGGTGAGAATTGCAATGGTGTGACATGCATGAGCTAATTCTCAGTTTTTAGGTGGAATTGGGAGGAGAGAAGTGAGATGTGTTGAGCTCATACTTGAGAAGGAGAGAAAGAACTGGTAATGGTGGTGCTGTTTGGAGAGAGGAGAAGATGACTGAGTGGGGAGGGGATGGTTCGGCTGGGGGGTAAAGGGTTGGGCAGTGGGGTGATGTCAGATGTGAGCAGTGAGGCCTTTTGGTTGGGAGAAAAGAAAAAAGGCATTAGGGAATGGGGATGGCAGTGAGAAGAACGATGGAATAAACTAGGCAGTGGGGAGTGTGGCTCTCGGCTGGGAAAATGGTTTGGGAAAAGGTGACATGGGGAAATGGCAGTGAGCTAAACTGGAAAGGGGAAAATGACAGGAGCTGTTCGGTTTGGGGGAAGGAGAAGACATGTTGTGTACTGGAAATGATTCGGCTGTGCAAAGGAAAAGGAAAGTGGATGAGCTTAGTAGTGGAGGTGAATAAAGAAAACAAGGAAAGGTGGCAGTGTGCGTGAGGGGCTGTTTTCGGTTTTGTTTAGCAGTAGTAGTAGTCAGTAGTCCTAGCATTGATTTACCTCTCGCCGATTGAATTCTAACAAGAGATGGTAGTGGAGAGAAGAGAACATGGGGCTTTGCACTTGTGCTTGGATTGGGAAAAATGGCAACACAGTATACCTCCTCTAATCAACAATTTTATTAATCAAGGTGAGTACAAAATGTACTTCCCAAGTTACACCCAATAACATATTATAATACATAGAGATATTTATCAAAGGGAGACTTATAAGGTTGAATTTGCATTAAGCGATGTTTTCATTTTAAATATTTGTACTAAGTTCCTAAGCAGTTATTCTATATCTAAGATTCATTTTCTAAATTCTCAAGTTTTATAGTAGGATAACCTCCATACAAAGTCTGGTGAAGAATACCCTCCTATCATATGACTAATCGGCCAATTTCCCAAGGATGAACCATCCTAAAACATTGGTGTCAAAATTATTTTTAAATCCAAAAACCAAAGTCTAACTTGGAGTGGCTTTGCGCAGCATGTCCATGACCTTGGACATAGCTATTCAAATAGTTTTTACACTGTAGAGAGGTTGTACAACTTTACCCACGAGAGATAGTTTGCTTGAAATATCGGCCAAGAGACGCTTCCATAGGTGTGCAACTAAGCAACTATCACAAGGTTTTTACCATGCTCTATCCCAATGTAATTATGCCCACTAAGGTTTCACTTCATTGGGCTAACCACCCGTCAGAAACCCCCTCTTGCGCCAAGTGGGAATACTATCTAACTAACACCCACTCATCAACATGGAACAACTAACAGTGAAATATTGTAAATTATTTAGCCTAGTCTGTCCCATTCTGGACTTGTGGTAGTACGGAATAACTCTGCAAGAAACAACTCGAAGATCGATCCTTAACCAACATGGGCGGCTTCTGGTAAAACCCTAGTTTCGATCATTAAAATGAATCGATACCGTGCATAGACTTGCACCAACCTAACATCCCTTTCGTCCAAGTCTAAACTATTTTTCATTTGATTTTGTTTTTAAAATCATTTGCAAAAATTTCTATGGCATACCATTGCTATAGATTCATTTTAAAATCAATGTTGAATAATTGGCAAAGATTTCCAAATTGTACATTTTTTGTCTAAGCATGACCACGTGTACAATTCTACCAAAATTTCTAGCTCATACTATTGCATCAACTAGGTTTCATCTAAGGATTAATTTGCTCAGTAACACCACGTTGATGTATAAATTGGAAAATAACATTCAATGTGAGGATGACATGTGGGTCATGGGCCCACATGTCATCCACACATCGATGTTATTTTCCAACTTCTGATATTTACATAGTGCTATTGAGCAAATTGCCCATCATCTAATGTGACAAAGTATATTTGATTCAATGTCAAAATTGGCCTTACAATGGAATTAGAAATAACTATAATTTTAAAATGGGGATTTAAATTAAATTGAATACAAATAAGCAATGTAGTAATAATTTAATACACAAGTTAAATTATTTAAATTAATGGTATTCAAATATGATCAACATATGTAACTTTCCTTGATCAATTGGTTGTTGATCAGACTCGTCGAAGAAATCTAGCTCTCTGGAGTCGTCGAAGTCTATACATGAAAATACGCTCAATTCAAATAAAATTCAGCTAAAATTAAAATGAACTCAAAATTTTATAATTTCAGTATAGTTAGATATATTATAATTTTATATGAATTTATAAATTTGCATCACTGAAATCAGAGCTCGTATGAAGGAGAACGAGTCCTCGAAAGTTTGAATTCTAAAGAAATTACACTAAATTCAATTTTATAGAATTAATGAATTATTTTTCTAAAGGAAATCTTAAATATTGTGCAAGCATAACGTCAGCAGTTGAATTTCTATTTCCAGATGATTTATTTTTCTATTGAAAATTCCTAACAGCCACTGATATGTGGGCCCTTGGTCCATAGACCAGGTCCACAGGAACGCACTGGTCCACGGTGTACCAGGCGTGTGGAATAGTGGCACTTGCCACAGAAGCAGCCATGCATGCGGCCACATGGGCACTGACTAGGATAGTGAAGCTAACGTGGCGCATACGTGACTGCCAGGTGGCACCACATGGCGGCCATGTCACTCTGGTGTGACGGCGGTGCCTGGCACCAAATGGTCGCTGGAGCTACGCGCAACGGTGACAAGTGTGCATGTGCACAAAAGAGAGGATGAGACGCTGGAACTGGTACGCACCAAAGCGGCGGCAGGACGCGAAGGGTTGGCCAGCGATGAGGAAGACAAGTGGTGCCACGTTCGGGTTGATGGCGAAGTAGATGTTCCAATGACGCTTCAGTTACGAGATGGCACACATGACGTAAAACGTGAACCGGTAAAGCTCTTAGTGCGGTCGAAGAGGACGAAGCACCAATGATGGCGACATAATCGACGGCGGCGCACTTCGGGCTCCGATGGCTTCAAACCAAAATTCCGGCGACGAGAGCGAGTGAGAGGGGCTAGGGCTACGGTGAGAGAATGAGGAGGAGATTGCGAAGAGGTTGTTCCCTTTTATAGGGTGAGGGGATGGGCGGAGGTGGAGATCATGTGCGGGCATTAACTCACTGGCGGCGGAAGTGGCCATTAACGCGATTTCGAAACGAATGAGTGAAAGCGGGAGATGGAGTGGAGATCGTGTGTGTTAATACGCATGATTGCGAGTAGAAATGGACATTTTTACGCATGGAAGAGGTGAGAATGGTGGTGGCACGAGCGCTGCGAGGTTGAAGATGAAGCTGACAAGGCGGGCCCACCTGTCAGTGAGGGTAAGAGAGCGAAATGGGAGCAGGCCACGCAGAGCGGTGTGGGCATGTAAAAAGAAAGAAAAGGTCATGGGCCGGGTAGGAGAAATGGGCCATGGGAAAAGAAATTCAGCCCAAGATTCAAATTCCTATTTTTAATTGATTTTTTATTTATAGAAATTGAGAGATTCAAATAGGTTTTTAGAAAAATAGCAAATAGAGTTCAAAAATTCTAAAAAAATTCACAGAAATTTCTTGCACTATTTTGAACTTAAATAAATTATTTCCAACTTAAAATTGGTATTTAGATTTTCAAATAAATTATTTTGGCCTTAAAATAAATAGGAAAAAATCTTTTTTAAAAGTCCAGACAAAATCAAGGAAAATAATTAAAATTTTATTTTTAATGGAAATGAAATTTTGGGATGTTACAGCCAAGTAGCGAGGGCGGGAAAGAAAATGGATTTTAATTTGTAATTCAAACCTAAAAACTTTGAGGAATTTTGATCGTAGCAAACGAGTTCGAAAATTTATGAACATTTTTTGTGATGCCTCTCATACTATCTAGTTTTTATTAAAATTAACCCCACTATTTTATCGACTCTCTGTTTTTGTTGAAAATTCATTTTGTTACTGTTAAAATAGGAAAATATTTAAATAAAATGCCAAAAATACAGACAAAAGCTCAAAACACAAGATTTTAATTGTTTAAGCATAAGCAAGAGAGAATACCTGATTTTAGGCTGTTACAAATATCGAGATGGAATAGCACCTAGGGTATTAATGATGAGATAATTCGCCACTATGACCTGTAAATAGTGATGAAATTTGGTATCGACACAAAAATACCCTTCCTAATAAGTAATAATTAATGTAAAATCCTTCAGCATCAAATAAAATCCTTCAGTAGTAAGCATAAGATTTCTAGAATACTGTCAAAAGTAATTTAAGGTTTGTAGACCTTAGTTAAATAAATTATGATGCAACTTATTTTACTTTATTCTTGTTAACTGGTTATATATCGATAAGTTGTTTGCCATTAACTTTAAGTAGTATCCTGGAACTTAATTGGCACAGCTTTTCGCCTGCATGGGCGCCATTTCTTCACAGTTTGTCGCTGCTAGCTAGCCATTTTTGTCTCTATTTGCATGTCAATATCAACGACGTCAATTGTACGCATACTAGTCTTGCATAATTTCACCAGATCCACAGGATATTCCAAACGAGTATATAGAGTCGTTTGTTGTTATATATACTTTCCACACGTAATGTCCATGACTCCAGCTACTAATACCAGACGCGAGCCCGTACTAACAGTGATTGATGATTGATTCCTTATTATCGGTGTAAAAAGGACTTAATATCATTCACGACAAAATCTAATTTCTTTATAATTTACTTGAAAGACTAACTAGTAATTAATTCAGAATGTTTTAGCTTCTTCAATTTCTTGTCCCCTTTAATTTATGGCCTAATATGCATAAGTTTTATACAAATATATACACTACTCCTTTCTTTTTGTGCTTGACATCCTAGATCTCATGCCATTTAGAACTATCTGAAGTGGCTATACCAAAATTATATTATTAGATTTGTTGTTAAAAATACTTTTATAATATTATAATTTTATTAGTACATCATAATGTAAAGTTATAAAAGCAATGGTCCAAGTCGAATCTCGAAGACCGTAAAATGTAAAAAATGACAAGTAAAAAAATAACGGAGGTAGATCACTTCTTCAAATGTATATAATACTTGGTATCAACAAGTCCTACTCATCAGTAAATAATTTTGTGTAACAAAGTGGCACCCTCGGTCAGATGTGTTGAGATTGTGTTTTTTCAAGATTTAATGTTTGTAACATATCATAGTCCTGTCAAAGTGTTAATATATCTGTTTCAAGTGAATAATGGATGAAAGGGATTGGGGATCAACTGGGTCAAGGTTCGGAAAACCAGCCTGGTGAGGTTATCAGCGTTTTTCCGAACCTGTTCATGAGCATGAAGTCCATCCGGACGATATTCCACGGTCCACATCGAACACCGTGGAAATCTATGCAAACAGAATGTTTTTCTATTTGGTCACACATTTACTCCCTCCAGTAATAAATACATATCATTTTGGAATACATGTCAAACTTTCAAAACTTTGGCTATCGACACCTTTTTAAATATTTAGATTGGATATATGAAAAATATATATATATAATTTTTTTCTCGAAAGGTATTTTTATAATATTATAATTTAATTGAGTGTTATTACTATATTACAATAGACATTGTCTATTATAGTTGCGTTTTGAGGACCATGTCAATGTTCAACACGACATGTATTTTCGAATGGAGGGATCAATTCAGAACCATTTATTTTGAGAACAGAACAAATGTGTGTTGCCCCCTACACCTACATTGTTGTCGCAGAAATAAATTCAGATGTGAAATTTGGAATGGCGACCTTCAGAAATATTAGCATTGAATTATCAATAAAGAAAGAGAGAAAACATATTATTGGAGCAATGAAAACTGAGCTTAGCTTAGTTGGCACGAGCACTTTTAGGCTCTGCCCGTCCGCGTTCGATGTTAGTTCGGCGTGTACGTCTCGTCACTTCTTCTTTCATGCAGTCCAGTCAGGCAAACCTGGCCACTGAGAAAACTATTGGAGCAGTGAGAGAGTCTGAACCTCCCCCTCAATTCCTGAAACGAAAGATACCGTGTTCAGATTTCTATTTATCCCGATAGAATCCAGTGAATTGAAAGTGTCAACACTCACCAAGAACAATAATGGCATACCGAGAGAACATGGCCCGGAGGCAGCCCAAAGTGCTACGGCTTCTCGACGATGCCTCGATGCAGCTGTACCACTACACCGGCATCGGCATCGCCGGCATGGGCATGTTCAGTGATGCCTACGACCTCTTCTCCATCTCACTCGTCACTGACCTTCTCGGCCGCATCTACTACCAGAACCACAGCGGCGTACTCCCGTTTGGCGTCTACGCTGCCATCGTCGGCATCGCCTTCTGCGGCGCCGTCGTTGGGCAGCTCGTGTTCGGCTGGCTCGGCGACAAGGTCGGCCGCAAGCCTGTGTACGGCGTCACCCTCAAGCTCATGGTGATTTTCTCCATGGCCTCCGGCTTCTCCTTTCGTGGACCGAGGGAGAACGTCGTAGCCACCCTATGCTTCTTCCGCTTTTGGCTAGGCTTCAGCGTCGGTGAGTAATGGTACAGTTTAATTCGCACAAGTTCATGATATTAACCAAAAAAATTGAGAGTCGTGACATTAACAATAAATTTGAGTATTTTGTGATAGTAGAAATTAAATATAGGAGAATATTTAAACTAGGCCATATGCACTTGATCAGATACAAATTCATTGATCCCTGAAGCCAGACGCACGTGCCTAAGACCAATACTCACCAAGACCAATCGTCCCCGAAGCACCGCCTTGCCGGCTGCCTCCACCACGACCACCTCATACTCTTATCCCATGTTATGCTCTGCCGTTCTTATTTATAGCAACCCCCGATCTCATAAGATATTATGAGATACAATATAAGTGTGTGTTGGACCGAAAAGGCGACCAGAGGGGGGTGAATAGGAACACAAATTATTTTTCTCCCAAATCAAATTCAATACGAATCTCACTCCAATAGCTATGAAAGCTATGAAGATCAATCAATCAAGCACAGCGGAAGACTTGTATTGAATCCAATCAAAACCCCGAAGCAACAGCAATATAAAACCAAAACACCAAGTCTCGGGTGGTCTGACCTCTCACGGGTGCGGTCAGATCGGGTGGCCTAGCGGTCGGACCTCTCTCTCGGGCAGTCAGACCTCTAGTTCAATGAACAGTAAAATCAGCACGAAAAACCAAAACGCAAATTGAGCTAACTTTTGATTCGTGCGTCCAAACCTCATGAAACTCGACACACACCTTCTCAATGATGTCAGGAACCTATTCCAAGCAACGATCGTGAAGATCCTTGCTAAAGTTCAGACATTTTTCCATTTGAGTGAAGGTGGTTCAAAAACAGAGCAAAAATCGAAATCTGATCTAGAGACTTGCTCGTGGGTGATTGATGATCAAGATGACCCTATATGGGTTCCCACATGTTGCAGCAAGTTAGATCACAGCAAGAAATCAATCAAAAACTCGCGGATCAAAGAAAGACTCAAAATCACCAAATAGAGAGAAATAAAGCAAATGAACTCATCTTTGAGAGAACTTTCTTTGGATTGATTTGATATGGTATTGGTTTACAGCCACTCCATCAATGGAGGACAAAGACTCAATACATGAGCACGAAATCAAATCCAACTCTCTAGAACCCTAACCTTCACTAATCCTCTCCCTAAGCAAACTAGGGTTTCAAACACAATGAAAAGGTTGAGGGGGTGCAGCCACCTCCCTCCTCTATTTATAGTGGAGACTTAGACCTTCTAGAAGAGCTTCCCTAATGGGCTCCCGTTAAGGCCCAAAACAAACGGGTCACACACGCACATATTTTAAAGCGTCGTCTTCATCTCCTCTTGACCTAATCCGCTTCTCCACGCACCGTCTTGCGCCGCGGGTTAGCAAAAGGTAACCAGGGCGGTATATGGTAAGATTACCAAAATACCCCTTCTCAGCCCTTCTTCAAGGACCGAGTCCAATCTTCGCGAAGCAGTCGCATGCTCCGCCACGTGTAGGTTGATCCAACGGCTCTCTTCATGTCGGTAAGTTCTCCCATCCGGCTCCCACCGAAACCATCATGGTACTTGCACCGACCCGCGCCGCTTGATCCAACGGCCGACCGAATCGCCTGCTCGGTCACCTTTGTCCATCTTGCACCATGCTTGAGTCCAATGACTTCACCCGCATCGCCGATCGTTCAACCTCGCCTCCAAGCCTAGTCCCGATCATCCTCGCCGCTGACCGTCGTTGACCACCAAGCAACCTGCACAACAATAGATAAGCAAATCGAAATCGGGAACAAGTTCTTCACAACTTTACCCACGTTAGTCAAAACATGCATCATACAACACATATGCACTGACACCCATGAGATTGACCTAACACCTAACACATCGCTGCCAAGAAGGCCAGCAACTTAAGTCAAAACCGGTCGATCGCCCAAGATGGCTTGGCCGACCGTTTCTTACGGTCCGCACCGCTAGCCAAAGGCCGATCTGACCGCCAGTCCATGACTTAGCCAAATTCCAACTTGGAAATCCGCAACCTCTTTGGAAATTTCAAACGAATAAACTTTTGTCTAGAGGCTCCAAAAATTATGGGACCAAGAGCAGTAGAACCTCCTCTCTTGCCTACACCCTCTGTTTTTGGCCCAGCTCAAAAATCCACAGCCACTTACATGGCGGTCCGACCGCCACGGTAGCCGATCGATCGCCACACCGCCGGCCGACCGTCGCTCGCCTGCCCGACCGCCGCCTTTCAACCCAGAGCTTGACCCGAACCACGGCCGGTCTGACCGCCACCATGGCCGGTCAAACCGCCTGAGGCCTGACAGAACTTGAACTTTGTCGAAAATGTTTGTTTCTGCAAACCTTCAACGTCATTGCCAATTGTCACATCATTCTAAGATCATGAGCATATCCCCATGATATCCACAGTGTGCACGGTATCAAAAATGAAGTGGATGAATCTCGAAAAGGGAACCAAAAGAATATAGATGAAACAACCATGACAAAAGGGAAAAGGTTTGGCGTTGCCAACCGCAAAATCCTTAAACACAACATCAAAAGACTACAAGGGGTTGTCGCTCTCTCACAACCCTCTCGAGCCATTAGACCATCGGATCATTGCCCAAAAGAACATAGGTTTGTTGCTGAAAGCAAGTTTTGCATTTACAATATGATTAGTAGATTGCAAAAGGCATTGTAAAGCAATAAGTAAACACGGAATTGAATAGCGGAAAGTAATAATAAGTAAGCATATCATAAATATCATAGTGTAGATATTTCATATCTACACCACCAATAATGGCATCTGCCACCAAAATCTCATAATCCAACGGCTTTCCTTTGTCAAAATCTTTCTAGCATGGATTCCTACCATCCATACCATTCCCAAAATTATTTTTTAAAATCAGAAAATCTAACTAAGTACAATATCATCAAGCGATGTCCATGACGTCTAGGGACACGACGTCTATTCGAATAGATTGAGATCTCACCTTTATCTACATGATATAACAACTCACAATGTCTGCACACACTTAACACGATAGAGTGCGACTAAGAAGTTATAACGATGCCTTTACAAATATCTTGCCCTAATGATAAACTACCGTATGAGCTTACTCCTTAAGATATGAATGTCCTCTACCATCATCAAGGGGGCTCATAGTTGTGTTGGTAAGCCTTGTTCAATCGCACAAGAGCCCCTCCGAATATAAAGTTCATTTACCATGCCCTCACGATAACGGATGCGGTTTAATGCTAGAACACGGTAAATTATTTAACCAAGTTCATCCCATTCTAGAACATGAGGTTGTACTGAATGCTTGGGTCAACGTACGGCACTAAAGTTTGGTCCTTAGTGACCTGGGAGAGACTACAATGAATCCGGGCTACCTTCCCTCCATCAACCTACCACCCGCCTAAGTCAAAACCAGTTTCATTTTAAATTTTCTAACCAAATAATTCAGAGGTACCCTTGTCCAAAATGTGTCATAAAGTTTCCCAAAGGTTTTCCGTAATTGTTCTAGAATTTTTCTACCATTCTATATATCATTACTAATGAGTATGGCTAAGCATTTTCTACATATGCCAACTAAATCCCATGAAAATCGTGCTTAAATAGTAGGTGAATATTCCTAAGGTGACAAGGACAGTGACATAAGTCCAATGCATATTTCATTGCAACATAGGACATAATTATTTTTCTATGCACGAATATAGCATTTTACTAAAGTAAGCATCCAAAATAATTGTAATGAAGACAACATAGCATTTAAAAATAGGGGATCGCTATGATCAAAGGGGTTTACTTGCCTTGTTTTATGAACACTTGTTCTAATTCTGGATCAACTTTACTCGCTTCCGATACGTCAATTTCTAACGAGAGAAAGCACACGAACACAAATAAATTATCAGAGAGACCAAAATTCATAAAAACTGCACTAGAGGTAAGACCTTGAATTTAGGAATATTTAGAAACAAAAATCGCCATTAATCGGAGTTCGTATGAGGGTGAACGAGCCATCAAAAGTTTTCCCGGGAGAGAAAATCCTAGAAAAAGAAGGGAGAAAGTACTGTGCACTACAGTTTCAAATTTTGAATTTAATTTCTATTTTTCTTCCTAAAGGAAAATCTAATTTTACCATGCTCATAGACTAACAAGTGGGTCCGGTCTAAGGCGCACTGGGTTCACATATGAACTAAATAGTGTGTAGAGTCCACATGTCATTGACTCCAAATTTTATTTCATTTTTTATTTAAATATGATGGGTAAGTCTTACATGTCATAAACTCATATTTCAAGTTTTCTTTTAATTACGAATTTAACCAGTGGGGCCAACGTGTCAGTAACTCGTGTTTTAAAACTCGGTTCAATTAGAAATCTAATGAACTAACTTGGGCCACATGGAAGTGAGTCATTAATTTATGTTGTGGTTAATTGTTTTAACATAATCCTAATGACGACACATTAACTAATCTGAGCGATGGAGCCCGCCTTTCGGTGAGACAGAACAGAAAGAGGGCAGAGCTCCATGGTTGGGTGGCTGGCGAGCTCGCCGGTGGTGGCGTGACCAGCGGAGAGGTTTTGGAATGCTCGGAATCGGTGTGGTGGTAGAGTAAGATGACGCCATCAGCAGTGGCGGAGCCAGGATTTCAATAAGCCTCGGGCCCAAAACTAAGGAGCTATAAATCTATAACTAACGTCAAATACTACCAACACTGAGGCATAACAAAAATACAACAGAAAAACACAATCGAAATAAAATTTGAATTTCATGTTTAACGATACGACAAAATAGATAAAACATAGCAAAAAAAATAACAATGTAACATACCATTAGCACGAGGTAATTTTTGCTTAATTAACAAAGATTTGATTCATTTGAGCCTATCATATCTTCATCAACAATAGTAACCTGAATTTGCAAAGATAAAATTGCATATGTAAATCAGGGACACAATACCACAACATTATTTTTAATGCAAATTATGAAATAAGAATGTAACATACCACTAGCACGAGGTAGTTTCTGCTTACGACGCCCCCACCGCCTCCTCTCCTCAGTCCTCATCATGTATTTCTAATTCTAGTACATCAAATATTCAAATAGAAACATCTAAACATAACTAATTAACTCATTTATAGATTTACTCATACAGATAAGTCATAACTAATCTGAACATATTGTAGAATATATTAGACATCACTGTCTGATCCTAAAAATTTGAACATATGGTGAAAACTACATTTCAGAGAAAACATCTATGAGTTAGATTGAGTTCAAGTCTTTGCCTTCTAACCATGAATAGACAGGCAATAACATTAACAATTGATCCTAAGCTTCTATAGGATTGGCAAAGAATATGCTCTGCAACTTGTTCTACCTGTTTTGACCATATTTCCTATGCAAATCATGCTCCAGCAAATATTTTCCATGAATTTTCTGTGATGCTTCCTATTTCCTCCTAGTCTGTTCCTATATCTTAGACTGCATATCTCATATGGTTATCATAACAAAGATCATATTCTTGATTCAAAGCAGCAAGCACTTACTCTCAACTGTCATTAAACTAATCTTGCTTACAATTCCGCATACTGTCGATCGATTGTCCCATCCAATGAACTCTGATTTGGCGATGCTTCTTCAGTGATGCATACATGACATACTGTCATACAGTCAGTCATACTCATAACTTCATAATTCATAAATCATAAGTGATGAGGACTGAGGAGAGGTGCTCACCTCACCGGAAGCCAGCACCGGCACTTGAGGGCGGTGAGGACTGAGGAGAGGAGTCGAGGAGGCGCCGCCGCGCACGGTGGAGTCGGGCAACGGCCGAGGCGGCATGCAGAGGCGCTGAGGACCGGCGCGCTGAAGGCTGGGCCGCCGTGAGCGGGCGAGAGACGACGAGCGGGCGCGGCTGTGCCAAGGAGGCGCCGCCATCGAGGCGCTGCCCGGCGCAGCAGACCGCAGCGCGGCCGAACGCGCAGAGAACCGGGCGCAAAGCGGCGGCGAGCTAAGGCGGCGGCAATGGCAAGCGCGCGCGAGCCGACAGGGAGGAGGAGCCACGGGAGTTCACCAAGGAGGCGATGGGGCGGGGCGGCGCGCGCGGGCGGAGGGACCGGCGCCGGCGCGCGGCGAGCCAGGCGGCGCGGTGGAGGCGCCAAGAACCAAGTAGCCGGCAGGAGAGGATCCACGGGAGTTCGACCGAGGAGCGAGGAGGCGATGGGGCGGGGCGCGCGCGGCCACGGCCTGGGAGAGCGGGAGGGAAGAGACCAAGGCAAGGCAGCGCCGCCGGGCCGGGCTGGGTCAGGGGCGCTGGGACCTCGCTGGTGGTCGCCCTCACCGCATGCGCAAGGCTGGTCGGGTAGGATAGCTCGGCCGGACGGCTAGCCTCGGGCCTGGCTACTGCACAATGATTTTTTTTCATACTTTCTAAATTTTCCACTACTATTTTCTCTGGGTCTCGGGCCGTTGGCCCATCTCCGCCCTGGCCATCAGCCATAGCTTAATTAGCGAGATTTTCCTTGGTTTCTCATTGGGTTCATCGAGCTGGGTGCGAGAACTCGCGGTGCGTCGTGCTGGAGTGCCGCGCTCGAGGGCCGGTAGCGACGGGACAGCTTGAGGAAGCGTTGACGCGGTGCGCGGCGTTGAGAAGGAAGCTCGAGGAAGTCCGCGGTGGCAGCGGCTTTTCAGAGGTTCACGGGCGGGAGCTGGGTGAGCCAATAATGGTGTGAGCAGGGGAGGAGGCGAGGTGGGCCCATGTGTCAGCCACCAAAGGAGGGAAATGAGAGAATTAACGGTTTCAACGGAAATATGCTTTTGCACTAGGAAGACGGAAATGAGGAGGCGGCTTCGGTCCGGGAAGCAGCGTGGGTCGAAGACAGGCCTGAAGTAGGAACATTAATGTTAGAAAAAGCTTTTTAAACTCCAGAAAATCTAGTGAAAAATCTGAAAATTTTAGAAATGACTAATTTAAATATTAATAACCAGATTTTCATAATTGGGATGTTATATAAAAATAAATAAATATTGTGAAATATAACCCTGCAATCTTGCATGATTTTGCGGCATGGTATGATCATATAATTAAAATAACTTTAAATATGAATCTGACAATGCTATTTTATGTCACCAAATTTATATATTGTTGGACTACCTGTAGGTCAATTAATGTTCTTGAAATTTGACAATTGAATGTATGTGGGGACCTTACATTTGGAAACGAATAGCATAGAGG
This sequence comes from Ampelocalamus luodianensis, assembly GCA_036346255.1. Classification (NCBI taxonomy): domain Eukaryota; kingdom Viridiplantae; phylum Streptophyta; class Magnoliopsida; order Poales; family Poaceae; genus Ampelocalamus; species Ampelocalamus luodianensis. The sequence goes on from CM070624.1 coordinate 48,107,444, forward strand.
CGGCGGAAACTTAGTCAAATCATAACAAAATATATATAGTAGTTAGAATTTAAGAAAACGTGTTATAAAGTTTCATAAAATCTTGGAAACACCAATTACAACTATAGATCGGATCAAATTTACATACTCCCCCGTCACAAAAGACTGACATTTTTTAACAATCTGTCACATTGACCACTAAACTTTTATTATCATACATTATGTGAGGATCACCAGGTTATTTTCACTAGACCGAGGTCTTCCCAGTCTTATGGAAATAACTCTAGGTCTCAAGTAAATGAAGTCCAAATTAACTCCATTCAAGTGAGAGTACCTGACCGAACTAGAGCGACGTTGACCATGCAAAACTGCTCATCTACGAATTCCATATGTTGACCGGTTCTCCACACGATCCAAGTACACACTTAAAGGAATTAAGAGGGAATTCAAAATAGCGGGTATGAGTCTCGTGTTGGCTCCCAAGATCTGTGACCAATACGCTCATACCATTATTCAACGTCAATCACAGTCATACAACATTCATACATTAATAATCCAAAAGACATACACATAGTAGTTAAGTCTACAACTATTACAAAGCGGTCGATCAGCCAAATTCAAATAAGAACATTAAGTAGCAGAGGAAGCAATATAAATAAACCAAAAGGTCCAGCATGGTGTGCCCCATAACCCATGGCAACCAACTGGGAGTTAGAGAACTGCACTACTCGGCAACGTCACCTAAATCGGTGCTAACGAGCTCATCAGGCGCAAAGTCTTTCTCACCTGAATTTACAGAGCCGAGTTGAGTATAATTGTACTTGTAAGTCTTACACAAATTAAAAGTACAAGGCGCGTCTTGACCCATCATGACGCGAGCCAGAGGGGAAGCAGGCGAGCGAAGCATCGAGCGCACGTGCGAGTCGACGGGCCCACTGGACACTCGTTCATGCCCCAGGGCAAGAAACGCATGAAGCGCATGCGTGGATCGCGTGGGTGCGAGAGGCGCACAGAAGCGATCGGAGGGCGGACGATTTTCGGGCGACGTGGCATCTTTAGCCTTTTTTTCTTTTTCTCCGATTAATGTGGGAATTTCTAGCTTTTTTATCTCTTAGGATTAATATGGGGGCTTCTAGGAAAGCCTCCAATTAGTATAGATATAGATTTATACATAGAGGATATCAAAGGAATGGCATTAGTGGCTTAGTTTTGCAGAAAACGCAACAATTTTTCATCCTAAACATACGAGTTTCCAATTGCCATTTTGTGAACAAGTTATTAAGCAAAAGATAGACATGTGACATAGATATACATTAATAAACAATTGAATCAAATAAATACTAAAGTGGCAGCCCACTTTGATAAAATAAAATGCATGAATATTCCATTCATGTCGAAACCAAGTTGTAACCATATCAAATTTAATTACAGGTTTAACAATGATGTCTCCCAAACCAAGTGGTGTCCATAACTGTGGACACGACTATTCGAATAGATTAAACCCTATAGGGGTGTACAAGTTTACTCACACGACTCGATTAGCCCGTAAGCCTCCGGATGCCTCCGGATAATGACACACTTCCTACGGTATGCCGGCTGGAAAAATCGAGATTCGGTGTTATTTAGCAAGAAAGACATATTGAGATGAGTCCCCCTTGCGAGATGAACCCCATATTTAGCACAAGCTATGGATAGCGCTTGCTAAGCAGGCTCGCAAGTTGTGTTGGAGATACCGATGTAATGTAAATAAAGAAAAATAGTGCTCCCATGCACATTATAGAAAATTGCATCGGGTTCTACGAACAAATGATCGAACACAAATGTCCTCACACCACCTAGCTCAATAAAACCCTCCCCTTACTTAACCGAACGGTACCCATATCCCGCGTGTTGTAGCACGATTGTTACTTGGAATGATAGCCCATGGCTCGGTCCTTAATGGTCCAGACAAGACAAGCACGATACCCGAGTCTCGTGCATTACAGCACCCACACTATCAACCACTTGTCCAGACCCAAAAAACATTTGAAATAAACAAAGTTTAACTCAAGAATCGGATACGAAGATCTCGATAAAAATAAAGATAAGAAAAGTTATGTGTCTCCCACAATTAATGAGTTAACCCCGTCAATTGATCTAATGCGTCTCCTAGACCCGCAATGGCTAAGCATTCAACACATAATATACATATCATCACAGACACCTAACTTAATCATATTTAAAAAGGAATTATTAAGGATATCCAGCAAGTGTAGGACATAACTAACTAACTCACAACATATCGATATACTAAAATAGCATGCATACAATATGTATCAAAAGATCAACGTGATGCAAAAAGAAAGTTAAAATGATGTTTGCCTTGCTGAAATTCAAGTTGTTCACTCTCGGTGACATAATCATCGACTTGCGGCAATTCGGCCTATATAGAAATATGACATCGAATAAACATCGAGAAATAGCCAAAAACTCAAAATGTTCAAAAATACATGAAATTTATACAGTAGCTATATGATGATTTTAGATGAATTTAGGTGCAAAAATTATTCCATTTGGAGTTTATAGGAGAGAGTTATAGTAGTTTGAAAATCAGATTTTCGGAAAAATGCTGTAAAATTCCCTTATGTTACTGTTCATCCAATTTTAATTATTTAGAGAAAATTTGTAGGGTAGTGGTGGGTATAAGGATTAAATGGTTAGAAATATAATAAAAATTTATGTTCAATAAAACTTGTATCATCTTATTTGGAGTTCAGATGAATTTTCTATGAATTTTTGAAGTTCAAACAATTTCTAGTGTAAAAATAATGTCTTACCGAATTGGATTCCAAACTTAAAATTTTCTGAGGCAACAACATGTTGAAAAATTATACTATGGTGAAGTATATTAAAAATGCAAGCTAACAAAATTGGTTTCACTCCATTTGGAGTCAAAATGAATTAGTTATGAATTTTTCAAGTTAAAAACATTTTCTAATGTAACAATAATTCAGTTTTTGGATCAATTTCCATCAACTATGTTTTCTGGGGCAGAACATATTTCAAACCTATTCCAAATTAAAATAAATTAATAATGAAAATTATCAAAATTTGTTTTACTAGATTTGGAGTCAATTTGAATTAGTGATGCATTTTTGAAGTTAAATACAATTTTCAGTGTACAAATAATTGATTTCTGGATTTTCTTAAGCATTTTATACTTTTTCTACCGAAGTATACCCTAGCCTTAGTCGCTAACAGTGGGGTCCAATGCACAGTGCGTTTTTCATTTAAATTCCCAAATTAAAAACGAACTGACACATGGGGCCCAACGATCATAGACTCAATCTGATGAACTGAGTCCACCACAACACAACGCACATGGCACTTAAGGGGCCAGGCCCACATGTCATCCACTAAAGATACCAGTTTAAAAACTCGTTTTCTGTTTGCGGGGTTCACATATAAGTGATTCACTAAGTACTTCAGACAGCTATTAATTCCTATAACCAATCATTAGCGGTTAATCATCGAGTTTGCTATAACCACGTTCGTACAGTGCCGGTCGGAGGACAACAAAAATCCCGAGTTCATTTCTAGGCTCACCGCCAGCGATGTAGTCCATGCTGGCGTGAACCAAGGGCATGAACGGGTTCCTAATAGTATTGCGCACCTATTGGGGGTGGTTACGGCGGCTGAGGTGGCCTACACCAGCGGCTAGCTGGAGAGGGGCAGGGATGTGCTTCAGGCAAGAGTGCATGTCATGACATAGCTCCGCATTGTGCCACTACGCGGGTGCCAAAGCTTCTACGAGATCTAGTGATGCTACATGAGCTAAGAAGAGAGGTCGGGGATGGCCGGAGTCGTGTCGGCGACGAAGAAGTCCACGGCGGCGAGGAGATAGGGGCTTCACGAGGAGAGGTCATTCTAAGCAAAACCAAAGAAAAAGAATGGTCAGTAAAGCTTCAGTGGAGATAGGGGATGCTCAGAGATGGAGCAATTGGGTATTGACTCACCCGAACGGAGTTGGGGACCAGAGGGTCCTTTCGGCCGAAAATGAGCAAGATTCAAATTCATGAGCTCCTGTGCGTCAAAGCAAAAATTGATTGAGGGCTTCTTTTAATCATGCTCAAAGACGAACGGTGACGTGCAAGATTGAGTTAGAAACTCACTAGAGGCACTATTGGCCAAAAGAGGTCGCTCGGTGCGTGCTCCGGAAGCTCCAATGGCAATGCGGTGTTCCGGCGTCTACAAGCGAAACCAAGGTCCGACATTAGCACAAATGGGCATGGTATTGAACGGAGAAGTGAGCGAATGCATTGGATTGAAGATTACCCGATAATGGAGCATGGGAGAGCTTCTTCTTCCTCAGACCCGAGAGGAAGAATGGTTGAAATGGAGGAGGGCGAGGGGTTATTATGCCTGAACAAGGACGGAAATGGCAACGACCCTAAGCGGCGAAGCATTGGATAGGTGGATGAGGTCGGCGGATTGACAGAGTCACTAGCGCGGCTCAGAGCGTCACGGAGACGTGGCGAGGAAGCTTTGCGCGAGCGCCAACGGGAGCTAGGAGAAGGACCTGACGAGTGGGTCCACTTTGTCAATGTCTCAGAACAGGCACGGTCGCTATGTGGTTTGGTCAGTGTGTTTAGTTGATTTAGTCCAGACAAGTCGAGTGGCTCGGTCGGTTGGGTTGAAACGTGGTATGGCTCAAGTCCAACAGTTGACGAGAGATTTAAATCAAGCCTAAGACTTTGACCAGGTGCTAAAAATAGCAATTAAAATTCTAAAATTAATCAAAGAGATTTCTGGGATAATCTAGTACTCATAAAAATTCTTAAACCTCACTGTTCAAGTATTATTTGCTTAGTTTAAATTCAAACCTAGAATAGGCTGTTGAAAGGAATTTGAATTTTCTGGGGGTTAATTGAGTTTCTTAATTTTTTAAAAAAAATTTATTCATGATAAATACTATAGTATTTGAATAAATTATTTCCCAGAGATGATCACATGTTTTTATTTCTGTTTTTATTTGGAGCTTAATTTTGTGTTGTAGGTTTAATTTTTTATTAAGATTTTTCAAGTTAATTTTTTATTAAGATTTTTCAAGTGCAATAATTAATGCAAATATTTCAAAAACAATATGTATGCTCATGAGATGCATAATAATTCCATTTATTAAAAATGAGGATGTGACACATTAAAAAAAGTTATAAAAGTATAGTATTATAAAAATGCTTTCTACGACAAATTCACTCTTAACATTTCATATATCCCAATTATATATTTCAGCGGTTTTGCTAGTTTTAAGTTGCCTGAAATTTTTTCTAAGTTTAAGTCACTTGTTGTAACCATTGGATTTGTGTAGAGATTGGTGTGTCATATGATTGTCATATAATTGGATATTGATCCAATGATGGCATATGATTGGATATTGATCCAATGGTCACAACAAATGACTTAAACTTAAGAAAATTTCAGGCAACTTATGAATAGACATAAGTTTTGACATAAAACATTAAGCATAAACAAAAATAGGGGGAAATTGAAAGGTGTATATGACTCAAATTTGTAACTGACAAGGTGGAGATTACCCACTTTCGGCCACCATCATGTCTGAGTACGCCAACAAGAAGACTCGTGGTGCCTTCATCGCTGCCATCTTCGCTATGCAGGTTACATATGAAATTCATATATGCCAATAAATCATCGGGACTGTCTATTCATAAGTTGCCTGAAATTTCTTAAGTTTAAGTCACTTGTTGTGATCATTGGATCAATATCCAATCATATGACATTCATTGGATCAATATCTAATTATATGACACACCAATCTCTACACAAATCCAATAGTCACAACAATTGATTTAAACTTAAAAAAATTTCGGGCAACTTAAAATTAGCAAAACCCTAAATCATATTGATATATAAATTGTTCTTACTTCCTAACTTATTCATAGTGTTGACGCAGGGACTAGGGAATCTTGTTGCTAGTGTTGTGGCCATAATCGTGTCCGCTGCGTTCAAACATGCGAGGTCGTATCGGCATGACCAGCTCGGGCAGGCCGACTACGTGTGGCGCATCATCCTCATGTTCGGCGCGTTTCCCGCCATCCTGACCTACTACTGGCGGACGAAGATGCCGGAGACGGCGCGCTACACGGCGCTCATCGCCAGGAATGCGAAGCAGGCCGCGTCTGACATGTCCACCGTCCTCCACGTCGAAATCAACGGCATGGAACACGAAGAAGCCAACGAGCTCGTCGCTAGAAGGGTAGGCGAGGAGTTCGGGCTGTTCTCCAAGCGGTTCGTCTACGTCCATGGCGCCCAGCTGGTCATAACCACCGTCTGCTGGCTCGTGCTTGACGTCTCTTTCTACTCGCTGAACCTGTTCATGAAGGACATCTTCTCCCAGTCCCACATCGGGTGGTTCGGCGACCCGACCACCATGAGCCCACTCGAGCAGACTTACAGGATTGCTCGCACGCAGGCGCTGGTCGTTCTGTGCGGAAACCTACCAGGATACTTGTTCACCGTCGCCTTCGTAGACCGTATTGGCCGCGTCAAGATCCAGCTACTAGGGTTCACCATGATGAGCATCTCCATGGTTGGCATCGCAATCTTTTACAAGCTCGGGGCCAACACCACGAATGGACGATTCGGCTTTGTCGCCTTGTACGCGTGCATCTTCTTCTTTGCCAACTTTGGCCCCAACTCGACCACGTTCATCATCCCGGTGGAGATCTTCCCGACGCGGTTGCGCGCGACGTGCCATGGGATATCTGGAGCAGGCGGGAAGGTTGGCGCCATCGTCGGCGTGTTCGGGTTCCTCCACTTCCAGCAGGTCCGGCAGGGCATTTTTATCTTGATGATCATGCTCACCGTGTGCAACATAGTCGGTTTTGTGCTCACCTGGTTTCTGCCAGAGCCTAAAGGAAGGTCACTTGAGGAGCTTAGTGGAGAGACTGAGGCAACGGAGACACCGGAAGACGCTGCCAGTATAGCTGCAGGTGTCGACGATGAAATCCATACTGTTTAATTAGCTAATCCTTAATTTAACACTAGTCACATACCCGTGCGTTGCAACGAAACATAAAATACTATATCTGCATATTTTCTTTTGCTTTACATATAATTTATCAAAACTTTAGGCCAACAATGATGTAAAGTTTCTATCAATTCCAGATAGTATATGTGTAATGATTTAATCCAATCATTAGCAAACTCGGTAATAATGTGATATCACATGTTCTAAATTCGCATTATTTTGTTTTCAGAGTTTAGAATTTATGGTATAATGAACCATCTACTTGAGCTCCATTCCAACGGACATGCTCGGCAAATACTCCAAACATTCATCTGGGTTATTGAGTACCAACATACATGATTATAAACATGAGCTAAAATTCCCATAAAAACCCATTGGTTTGCTATAAAAAAAAAAACAGGAAAGCATATAACGCTAGAATGAACTTGAAAACACAATCTGAATTATTTTACGCAAAACTCTAAAATAACAACACCAATATACTTTGGCTAAAAAACTAAACAATTTAATATCTTTAAGTCACTTTATCAGACTATTACTTACTGTCTTGAACCGCTCCTCAACCTCGAGTATTGGCGCCATTATTTCAACTAATCAGTTTGATTTTTTATCATCACTAACTCGTATAGACTCACCAACCATCCAATCAGTAATTACATATTCAGATTGCACATAACCGAAGTATGTATGGTACCTTGTGTATGTAAACCTCCTACAAAACATTGTTCAGCACAACGTCGTTAGTTTGGCAAGACTCATCAGCTAATGTGTCCAACAACTTGTCGCATTCAATGTAGCCACTGATGCCCTTGTTGAAGTAGAATGTGGATTGTGGTAACGGTGACGAGGTGCTCCTCACTGGACAACGTCTGCAGGTGGATCATTGTCGCCACGAACTCACCGTAGTCCAAGTAGTCACTACCATCCACAGTACCCAGGACATACAACTCAACTATGACATAAGGTTTCTTCACTTCTCAAAACGGCTATATATATGGAACACGCATTCCCCATAACAAGATGGCCAAAGAGGTTCAGATTCACAATGCAATATTAGCAGTTCAACGATAGTTAGGAAGCAAGCAGGCATTGTGAGACAATCGTAATCCTAAAAATAAATGCCTATAAATGGGGATAAAACATATTGTAGGATATTTCATGGGCTAGAAAACATAAAACCAGGTGATTAAACTTAAGATTATAGGAAAATGAAAAATTACACCACTATTGGAGCATTTCATGATAGCACAGCAGCTCACCTACCAAACAGGACCGGAAGAAGGTGCATATCTAAACAATGGCTGTAGATTATGAAAAAACAAAGGAGATACATTAGTAAACGACAGTAGTGATATCCTATACTCATGCTCTAGTTCCACCCTTTCTTGTTATTCTCCTACACTCAACCATCTACTTTTGGGTTTGAAGGAACATAACTACAAATATTGTTTCTACTTGTAAGTGTATGTTGTTCTGCTTGATGTGAATGCTAGCACTACTCCTTCAGCAATAGCACTATGCTTCTCCTACGTCGACATGAATGAACACAAACTTATCTTGGAGATGGGCATATGGCAATAGCTAATTTGAAGTTTTGTAATGAAGTTTCTTTTTATTGACTACGACATAAGTTAAGCTTAGTTTGAACCAGGTAATATAGATAACAAAAAGTGTAACAGATCCAGTACTATATAGATGTTATACTTCATTACAAAACTGCAGTACAATCTATCAGCAATTAAAGAAAGAATCTCTAAAAAAAAAGGAGAAAAAATGATTCAACAAATCAGAGCATTGGGGCAAAATATAAAAATGGATCTAGAATCTAGGTTACAAAAGAAAAGTCTGTAGCCAAATCATACAGTTCTATTTCCAATATACAATGATATGCAAGCCTATTGCATCTTACTACAGCATATAACTAATTTGTATACAGACTATTTGAGAAGAAAATTCCGTGACCACACAAACCTACATGTACTTGATTAATGCAGACTTGGACATAAATATTTCATCAAAGATGCATGGTCAGCATTCATTAGATCATTTAGGCTAAGAACATTTTATGAAAAATGCAAGATGATGCAAGCATTTGAATGAACCTGTGATATAACTCTACAACATCTCAAAACCCATCTTATCTTCAACAAAAAGACAAGTTCAGTGTCATAAAATTCAACCCAAAACAAAAGGCACAAGAACATGATGACCTGGCGCACCAACCCATAGTTCCATTTCTGGATAAGAGGATATTAGGCAAAGAAACAGGCATGCAAGCAAGACATAAAAAACAAATGTCCCCATCATATTCTTAATTTCAGTCCTGAACTTGCATTTGGTTCCATCATTTCCATCTGCTTACCGACAGCCACTGTATATAACCACAACTCCACAAGGTTGTTAACCTAAGTCTAAAGCTATACCAATCAGAATTCGGAATTTATCGCACCAAGATTTATTTTTGAAGGGACAATGACGTAACAAAGGAAGGGGAACTAAAGGTTTAACAAGAAACACAAACCAGTACTTCATCTCTTAATCAGAGTAGTGTTTTTCAGTATGAAACAGAGCATCACATTCACAGTAAGAAAAACATATTTATAGTGATACATAAAAGACTCCGTGTATGAGTAGTTCTATGAGTTGGAATAAGAAACGAAATTTGTATCACACTAAAACTCAACAATACTGATACACCTAAGAGATAAATTGCAAGTCGAGAATGTTGTTCAGGGAATTTGAAGGATGCACTCGTCCTCCAGCCGAACTGCAAAATGAGGAGGATTTCATGAAGTCCTACCTGCTCGAGCATCTCGACCATCCTTCGGTGGCATAGCGCCAACAGATCATTCATGTTCAACTGAATTGCAGCCTGTGAAAATGAACATAATATTGTTAATTATACGCAATCATTCCCTTTAAAACAGACACACAAAGAGTGATAGTTGAGAGTTGAGACACTTTTTAGACTCTTTTTTTAGATAGAGTTGACATTTACATAGAACTGGTACAGTCGGTGAGAAGGAATGCCATAGCATTAACTGTGAGTTACACATTGAGATCTCAATTGAAAAATCAGAGTTGCACACGAAGTCGAAGGAAAAAATCAGAGTAGCAAGGCATATTTGCCCAAGCAGAGAAATAAGGCAACCTTAATCGTTACATTCTGAAGAGAAATAGTCAGTGCATGGAGCCATGGATAGTTGGACACATTTAGGCAATAGAACACAAATACCTGCTCAGCTAGAGACGCCGAACGAGCAGCAGACCGGACTCCTAAATTAACAGAGTCGTTGAGTTTTAATTCTGATTGAATTAAAATACACACGTGTTAGGCATTCAAGCATCCTATCAAACACGTCTTAGGCAATAGAACACGATAATCGCTCGCTAGAGATTAGGAATGAGAAACAGATCGGACCCTTAACAAAGTACATAGTGAACAGCATGGAATGAGTTTGATTCTGTAAACTGAATTGAAATGCAGTGTTTGACACCATTCAAGCATTCCATGGAACAAGTGGAAGGCAATATAAGAAATGAAGAACAAAACCTGCTAAGAGATGACGAAGGAGCAGTAGACCTAACTTCATAGCAGGGTTGGCTGTCCTACGGCTTTGCTGGAAATGGCGGAGAAAAGAAAACGCACTCTCACCAGCCGTCATTGCCAGCGTCCACCTAGGCGCCATCCCCTCCAAGCACGGCCACGTTGCCCGCCAATTAATGCATTAATGAATTATTGCAGTCTAAAAATCTAAATAAATTCTATACACTACAACTATAAACCAGTGCATCGCGGGTATACATCAACAAATTCACCTTTCAATTTGGAAGGCAACAAGTTAAGGAAATGAATTAACCACAAAGTCACAAACCTTATCGACAAAAAAGTGATAGATCATTGTGCTCCAAGCGTCAACAACTCATAAAACTTCAGAAGTAAAACTTCAAATCTCACCGATGGATAACAGCTTCCGGAATTGTGTGGTGGCCTCCAGCTGCACAGTGCTGTCGTCCAAGAGCACCGCCTGCACCATCGCTGGCAAATCCTCCAACTGTGCACGCGCACAGAGAGATAAACATATCCAAAACCGTCAGATCGAGACACACCAACCACAAACCTTAGCAAACCGATCAGATCGGGGAGAAACGAGAGCGAGTGAGCGAGCGAGTGAGAGGGGAGCAAACCTTCTGCTCAAGCGCGGAGGAGTGGGCCATCTGCGGTGCGGTGGCGGCGGAGGGCGGGAGGCTGTCGCGGTGCTTCTTCAAGAGCTCTCTCACGGCGGCTCTGCGGATCTCCACCATGTTGTCCTCGCACGCGCGTTCTCCTCCGCCTCCACCGCCACCTTGCAAGAAATGCGTCGCATCTCCGCCGCTGCCGCCGCAGCGACATCATCGCCCTCGCCTCCTCACCCGCCGGCCCCTTCATCTCCAGATCAAGAACCCAACAAACCAAACACTGCAACAAACAACAACAACAAAAGAAGAAAACGAAGCGAAAAAAAAGATCCCAGAAAATCCGATCAGATTGCAAGAACCCGAACAGGATCAAGAAACCCAGATGGAGGGATGGCTAATCCGTGGATCGGGAGGGGGAATCGGGAGCAGGGGGTGAGGTGATGGTTGGAGGGGCACCAAGGACCGACGGCGCGGGGCCTGGAGTGGGATCTGGGGGCCTTGGCCGCCGTTGGAGCGGAGAGGGAGGGGGGGCTCCTAGGACCGGCTGTGCGGGGGAGCGGAGAGGGAGGGGGACGCAGGACCGGCGGCGCGGGGGAGTGGAGAGGGAGGGGTTTTGGGTGGTTGCGGTTTTGCGGAAGAAGCGGGGGGAATGGCATGGCGCGGTTGGAAGAAAGACGGGGAACGGGGAAGGGAGGACGGACTGTGACACGGGTGTGGGTGCAGTCCTCCCCACGTTTAACGTGGATCTGGTCCGTTGATCACCTGACAATCGGACGCACGAGAAAGGTGGTGGGAGGACGGACCACCACCAACTCGTATTTTTAAGTAGTAGAGATGTCTTCCTCTATTGTATATATCGGGCTTATGCAAATTGCTAGTACTCGCCTGACAAACCAACATAATTGCATAGAACATACTCTCTCCTGTCACAAAAAGAATAACATCTTGGAATCGACACGATCCTGAAAACACAATTTTGATCACTAATTTTTATTTTAATATAGTTATATAACCTAATGAAATTAGTTTTTGAGACAAACCTATACATATAATTTTCATGTGATAAATCTAAATATTAAGACATGTATCGATAGTCGAAGTTTAGGAAGTTTGACCGCATAGATCTCAAAATGTCACCTTTCTTGTATTATTGGTGAAAAATTAGAGTTGGCATGCATGTTGTCTTCTCTGCAGATGTTCACCTTGCTTGAAGCAGGGTTTTCAATACCAGAAGAGTTTTTTTTTTACCGGGGGACCGGTAAGGCAAAAATCAGAAATTTGAATTTTTCAGATTTTAAATTAGAAAAATCAAATTCAAGCCAAATCGATTTTTTTGGACAAAATTCATCGAAACCGATTTTTTCGGAACCGGTTTGTATTTTTACCGACCCCACCGGTAAATCCAATATCACCGATTTTCGGCTAAAATTCGGAACCATGGCTGGAAGCTGGAGCCGGCACAGGCCAGTTGTTGATCAATCTAAACCATAGATCAGAGGAAGTTTCAAGGAAATTTGCTTAGCTTGTATCCTCATGCCCAGATCGGAAATCGTCAGCTGGAACCACCTGATTGCAAGTTTGCAACAACAACAATTGTGACGATGCATTTCATTTTTGTGAGGTTTGTCACTCATGATCATATATTGATGATAAACATTTATGTCTTGAGTACTTGTGTACTAACAAATGGACAGTACTTGTGTATCCATTGGCAATATGCTTTGAAATAGATTGACATTCTGCAGGATTAGTTTGTGTGTCTAACCTTGACACCATATGATTCTCTTGCCGGGATCAAAGAGAAAAGCTGCATGAAACTAATGTGGATCAAATGAAGGATATTCACATCAAGTTATCAGGCACAGGCCTTCACTACTACACTTATAATATTTCTCAACAGTTAATAGCATATAGCCGATGGTATTATTCCTTGATAATAATTTTGTTTAAGTGCTCATTGATCATCTCGTCATTTATCATTTTGTCATAAATATTTTGTCGTTGTTTTATTTCATCTGTTGGGAAATATTTGGATTACACTAGAAACATGGTCGGCTATACGAGAAAAATCCTAAAGAGTAAAATAACCATCATCCAATTCACGAATAACCATCGGGAAAATTGTAGATCTTGTAAGAGATGTCATGTACGCGCTGAAGGACTGGCCAAGGAGAGAAATCAGAGCTTGAACATAAGTGACGGTCTTCCAATATTGAATATCACAAACTTGCTAAAATTGATTGTAAAACCCATGTACTACTACAAACGGGGAGATTGACCCCAAAAAATCAATTGATAACAAAATTCGGATCCAAAAATAAATAAATGATTCAAAAAAAAATGCTCATCACCTCCAGATCCGAGTATCCGACTAGGCGCCGTCTTGTCGGCGGCGCAGCGGCAGGTGAAGCGGCGCATGCGCCGGCGCACCACGTGAGAAGGCGCGGCGACGCGGGGGAGTGTGCAGAGGGGAAGGCGATTGGCGTCGCTGCCTGGTGGAGGAGGGCGAGGCAGCCATGGTGCGAGGGAGAACGAGCAGGACGCGAAGCGTGGGGATGGTGAGCAGGACGCGAATCCTTGGGGGCTTCCATCCAACGGCTCAGTCTCCGCGGAGCTCCGATCCAATGGCTCGTGCTGGCGTCCGTGGGATCCGGATCTCACGAGCGCCCACAAATTAGCCAATACCCAGCTTCATATCTTCAATGGAGTGGCTGATTTGGTTTCTCTCAAAAAAGAAATAATGGTTGTGGAACTGCCGCCTGCGGTAACTGAAAACGCGAAACCTCGTAAGAAAGACGAAATATTGCAAGGGGCCAGTTATTATGATGCTATGAAATATATAGGCCTGAAGTAGTTCTTGGGCCATCATCAATCAAGCCCAATATCTTGTGATACGAGACTGGGCCTGAATATGCGGGATATTTAACGATCAAACTTTTACCTGTAAACATTGTGCTTCTAACATGAGTGAGCAGAGAGATTGGTGCCATTTTGATGGGGAACAAACAATGGTTTGCGGTAGCACACGATTGTTCAAAACTATGAAATTGCCTAGCACGCCACCAATTACATTGAAATTATAAAATCAATCGAGAATCACACGTAACGCTACACCATTTCGGTGGATACTACTACACTATACTGGAACATTCACATTACAACCTTAACCATTTGGATTTGCAAACATCAGAATATCCTCACTGAAACAATCAAGCTGGTCGCGTACGCAAAGTCATGTACTCTGTTGTTGTTAGGATACGGGTAGGCTACACTAGCGTGTAATTAAAAATTATACCATGTAAATCAGGAAGTCAAGTGAGTAAGAAATCATAAATCGTTATCACTAAACGCGTAGTGCAGCGAAAGAAGAGTTGGAGCAGTCTAGTTTAATGTCGTGCTCGTTGATGTAGCAAAAGTAGTCGATCATCAATCGTCTTTGGCCATCGATCATCCTTGATCAGCACAATAGCGTCTCTACGGTATCTACACATCCAGAGATGAAACGTTGTGCATCGGTGTATTAGCACCAACACGCACAACAAGGCCTTCGGGGAGATGGTGGCTAGAGTTTTGGTGCGTGGTGCAACTCTTATCCTAAAAGCCCAACGCCTACGCTTATCAATGGCCCATAACGTATCCAACCCAAACTGGTTTGTTCCAGTACATTAAGTGTGTGACTTTGTATGTTCATGCATAATCGGTCGTGATCCGGAAACTCCTTTTTCTATTCACAAGTCGATAGTGCCACTACTACAAAACAGGCTATAGAAGACACTCCATCACAGACGGGTTAATTTGAATCCGCCGTGTTGGTCCTGTTAAGCGCAGATTTGCTTTCTTAGCCTATCACGCACGGTTATTACTAGTAACCGTCATGATATATGATTATCACGACGTTTATATACGAACTGCTTCAGGAAATATCACAAAGCGCTCTATTTATAAACCGTCGTGATAATCCCCATATCACGCAGCGGTTTATAAATAGAGCGCTTTGTGATATTTCCGAAGGTTCGTATATAAACCGTCAGATAATCTCCATATCACGCACGGTTTATTAATAGAGCGTCAGGATATGTCACTGACGGTTTTGTATATAAACCGCCTCGTGATAATCTCCGTATCACGAGCGGTTGATAAAGAGCACCGTCGTGACATATCACGACGGTTTTATATAAACCGCTCGTGATATATGCTATCACATGCATAGTTCATATTTGGAACTGTCAGTGATATCCTCGCTATAAATACCTTGAGTACCCTTGCCCATTCCCATTTGAGCCGCCACCTGATAAAAACCCATCAGCGCACGCCGACAGAGAGAGAGGGGAGGAGAAGGAGAGGAGAAAGGGAGGGAGAAGGAGAGGAGAAAGGGAAGGAGAAGAGAAAGAGAGGAGAAAGGAGGGAGAAGGAGAGGAGAAAGGGAGGAGACAAAGAATCGAATAGATCGATTTGGTATTTTCGTCGTGAGCTCGAGGGTAACATTCTTTATAACCCAATCGAGATATGGTAGAATATGCTAGCATCGCGTGTATAAGAGTCGAAGGGAGTAAACTTTTGTATCCGATGTAAGGGAATAGAATAATATTTTTCATTTGGTAGTTGGAATAATATTAAAGTTTCGTGAGGGGAAGGAAATGGAGAGAGAGAGCGGTTGAGAGAGATTTTATTAATCTAATTTGACACTATATATTTTGTTACATGTGTAGCGAGATGGACCGAAACCGGATGTATGGTGTGAACCGTGTGAGTCAAGAGTACATTAATGGCGTGGTTGCTTTTAGAAGAGCCGCGAAAGCGTGATATGTTGAAAAAGGGGATAAAATATATGTACTGTCCATGCATTGATTGCGATAATCAAGATGTTTACCAACTCGGCAGATAGAAGCACACTTGATTCAAGGGGTTTCAAAAAGGGTATACATGTTGGACCAAATCCACGTGAAGAGCGACAGGAAGTTAGTAATAACGACATCGCCGAGGAAGTCAACGATATGCCGGATGTCAACGATATGCCGGATGTAGACTGTGCTTTTGATGAGGATAGGTCACACGATGACAATCTGGATCAGATGCTACGCGATGCGTAAGAGAACTACGAGTGAGAGAGAGTTTTGTAAATTCGAAGCGCTTAATGGAGGACTCGGTGTGACCTTTGTTCCCCGGCCGCAAGCCGAATATACAAGGTTGTCAACCGTGATTGAACTGCTTAAATTAAAAGCAAGCAATGGTTGGTCCGATAAGAGTTTCACGGCGTTGTTAGGTCTCCTAGCGGACATTCTTCCGGAGGGAAACGTGTTGCCCAACACCACCTACCAAGCAAAGAAGGTTCTTTGTCCATTGGGAATGGAAGTAGAAAGAATACATGCATGTCCGAACGATTGTATCCTCTATCGTAAAGAGTATGCGGACATGCATGTATGTCCCGTGTGCAAAGCATCCCGATACAAGCGCCGAATACTTCTAGGTTGAAGCAAGGACCTCTCGCTAAGATGTTGTGGTATCCGCTCGTGATCCCACGCTTGAAGCGTTTATTTGCGAACTCAAAAGAGGCAAGATTGCGCGTTGGCACTCGAGGACCGTAAGAAAGATGGAAAGCTAAGACACCTCGCTGATTCGCTCAGTGGAGAAACTTCGATCGGAGGTTCAAGAGTTCGGTGCGAACCAAGGAACATAAGGTTAGGGTTGAGTACAGATGGAATGAATCCTTTCGGTAACATGAGCAATGACATAGCACTGCTCGTGAATCTATGCATGTACAACCTTCCTCCTTGGTCGTATGAAGCGGAAGTACATTTTGATGTCACTACTTATCCAAGGGCGAAACAACTGGGAATGATATTGATGTGTACCTAGCACCATTGCCGGAAGATCTTGTGACACTGTGGAACGAAGGGGTACAGTATGGGATGCGTATAAACGAGAGAACTTCACTTTACACGCCATGTTGTTCGCACCATCAATGATTTTCCGCCTCGGTAACCCGTCGGCTTCATACAAAAGGATCCAAAGCTTGTCCGCAGACCGCTTAGATGCTCAGAGAGTATATGGCTAAACAACTCACGAAAACTGTATACGCCACACCGTAGGTTCCTTCCTCGTGAGTCACCCATACCGGAAGATGAAGAAACAATTCGACGGAAATAAGGAGGACGGTTCACTCCAAGGGCTTTTAGAGGGAAAGATGTCTATGATATGGTTAAGGATATCGATGTTGTGCTTGGGAAGGGACGCCAATTAAGAACCCGTTAGAAGAACATCCGAAGAAGCGGTCAATTTTTGGGACTTGCCTTATTGGGAGCACTTAGAAGTTCGCCATCGCATCGACGCCATGCATGTGGAGAAGAATGTATGTGATAGCTTGATTGGTCTCTTCATCAACATTAGTGGCAAAACAAAGGATGGTGTTAACGCACGGAGAGACTTGGTCGATATGAACATAAGGACCGAGTTAGCACCGCAAGAGACGATACAGACGAACGCATTCTCCCCAAACTTGCTACACTCACAAAGGCCGAGAGATATGAATCGTGCGAGCTTGCATGGTGTGAAAGTCCCGTCTCGTTACTCGCTAACATTAAGAAACTTGTTTCTATGCAAGATTTGAAATTAATTGGTATGAAGTCACATGATTGTCATGTGTCGATGAGACAAATGCTTCTGTTGCAATTAGGAGTATCTTGCCGAACAAGGTCCGAGTAGCAATCTTGAGGTCGTGTTATTTCTTCAACTCAATTGCTCGTAAGGTCATCGATCCTCAAGGACTAGATGCTCTACAGCCGAGGTGGTGACGACTCTATGTCATCTTGAGATGTATTTCCTCCGTCATTTTTCGATATCATGGTCCATCTCATTGTTCACCTTGTGAAAGAGATAAAGATATGCGCCCGTGTTCCTACGTTATATGTACCCGCTCGAGAGGTACATGGGAATTCTCAAGTCCTACGTGACGGAATCAATCTCGACCGAGGGCGCATCATCGAAGGTTATGCAACGGAAGAGGTCATTGAGTTCTGCGTCGACTATATGGCTCGTGGATCCGATAGGTGTGCCTCTTTCGTCATGAGGGGAGACTTGATGGTATCGGGACCATCGGAAGGAAATCAATCACTCCGATCCGATACATACGCCAAGCCCATTTCATGGTCTTGCAACACATGACCGGTGTCCCCGTACATCGACGAGCACAAAGACATGGTACGCCAATGAATCCAAACCGGTCGGAGGTTTGATCATGAGAGAGCACAACCGCTTGGCTCAACGGATGGTTAAAGGTGCGAATCACGGGAGGTCATCAAGTGATGATACATTGCTATGGTTGGCACAAGGGCCACAATTTACAATTGTCACATGGCAAGGATATGACATAAATGGGTACACATTTTATACGACATTTCGGGATAGGAAGAGCACAATCCCGATCAGCGTGTCCGTGATAGATGCATTCGGCATCGGATGGGTCGAGGAGCTCGTGACTATGGGCAAATAGAGGAGATATGGGAGCTCGACTACGTGCTTTTCAAGATCCCCTATTTCGGTGCCGTTGGGTCCATCTCCACAGTGAAGGTTGACAAGCACGGCGTCACTACCGTGGACCTTGAACGTGTCGGATACAAAGACGAACCATTCGTGCATCGCTAATCAAGTTGTTCAAGTATTCTATGTAACCGACCAAGAAATAAGAAACGCCACGTAGTTCTTCATGGAAAAGAAGGATTGTCGGAGTTGAGAATGTAGTTGACGAGGAAGAATACAATCAATTTGACGAGTTGCCTCCTTTCGGAGATGGCATCAGCTCGACGAAGAACCCAAAGTGAGGAAGCTAGCTATATGCGCCATCATCATGAAGGGCTATATTTTAATTAAGAATTTAATCCATTGTAATTAATTTATTCTATAACATCATGTGTTGTGGACTTGTAATCTCTCATATATTTTGATATTGATGTCAATGTGGACGTTCATCGTAACCGACAATTGGTTTTTGAAGTAAAATGTGTTATGAGCTTGTCTTCATATATACTTGTCACCAGGTTCATTGTATTTGATAATTGTCTGGATCTATCACAGACGGTTCTATAATAGAACCGTCTGTGATATGAGATTATCTCAGACGGTTCTATTTGATATCCGTCTGTGATATCCCGACAAAACCAATAGGTAATCTGTGATAAAAGCTAATCACGCATTTGCTTAATACACAAACCGCTCGTGATATGAGTTTATCACAAACGGTTTAAATACCGCCGCTCGTGATATGGAACGTATCACGCATTTGTTATTAGATAAAGCCGTTTATGATTACTTATCAAAGACGGTTTTAGTAAAGAACCGTCATGATAGCGCTTATAAGGTGAGAACCGCTAGGTTTTCTCACTCGCCCTTTCCTCTCGCCGCACCATCGAAGTTTATCGCGCGCTCCTTTGCCTCCTCTAGGCTCCCGCTCACCGCCGCCTCAGACTCGACACTGCCGCCCGACCTCGCCGCCGCCCCGACTCGGCGCTCTCCCGATCACAGCAGCTTCTCCCGACCTCGGCGCTCCGACTTCCTGCCTGGGACCCAAAATGCAATTCTGGACCTCTATGTATTCTCGCACTAGTCCAGATCACGCTAGTGCACACAATGGTAACATAGGTGAATATCAATCCACACAAGCGAAATATAATATAAACGAGTAGTTTGAGTAACAACTTAGAGTTTTGACCTTAAGGTCGGGTTACAACTTATTAAGCCACGCAGGCTAACACTAAAGAAATACTGCAGCGAACGAAAATAAACTCGCAACTCCAATCAAAGACACCACGTGCAACCGATCGGGATCGATGACCTAGCGATCAACCTTCTTCCACAAACTCCTCGAAAGCGGCGAAGACTCCTCCACTTCAGAGGTTTGGACGCAAGTTTTACAACAAGCGTGAGTACACAACCGCATTGCAAATCATACCACGAATGCAATATACAGATGCAGGCTTATTCCAAAGGAATCGCTTCTGTGGTTATTTTGCAGAAATGCAACATTTGCAATTTAAAACAAGTAATAGATTGAAAGTATAATTTAAAACAAATAAGCAATATTAATTTAACAGTTGTTTTCACAAAGACACATAGCTAATCAGATTGATCCACACAGCCACATAGCTTATGCCACACAGCTGTCCCATACCCAAAGTTTTATGAACACTACCCCTCATGTGAAATCCCCGAGCATTGTCCATGACCGAGGACGCGGCTATTCGAATAGATTGTTTAACACTCTGCAGAGGTTTGTACACTTTACCCACACGATACAACTAGTGTAGCTAGCCCTGATCGTAACATAACAGTTCGGAAACTTCGTCTCAACATTGACGTTCTTATTCACACAGTCCCATATCACAAAGCTTAACCTATCCACCGAACCCCAATGTTGAAACTCCGTAACCTACTAAGTTAGGCTCACACTGACATGCGGTCGCACAAGATAGCTCAGCTCAATGGCGCACAAAGTTAAGTCCTTAATTGACCAAGGCAAGACTTCCGCTTTTCTAACTAAACCACACGATAAATCTCAATCACAAAGCCACCGGTTCACACAGATCCACCACTTGCCTCGCCTAAATCTTTTACCACCCGGTTGGTTTAGTGCAACACATGCCATCACGGTAATAGCACACAAGACACACGCTTTATCACACAGCTCCATAGTCACTTAGTCATATTTACTATTTGCAACTTACATGCGATGTGAGACTCGTAGCATGGCTAAGCAATTATACTCGCATCTAACCAACCCACGTTGGTGCTATAATATTACCAACTAATAACCAATCTAGGGTGACAAGGAAATATGACATACAAGGCCAAGGTGTGATAACAAATTTGGATAATAACTATGCCCAAAGCATTTAAATAAATAATTAAAGTAGAATGCAATACTTTAACACAAGGTAATTTGAAAACTGGGTTCAAGATAATCAAAGATATGACTTGCCTTGGAAAAGATCTATGTACTGGTCTTGAACTTGGTTGAAGCCTTCTTCGACGAAAACTCCCGAAGTATCGACGTCTACGCACAAACGATGCAAAACAACCAAAACAATTAAATAACAGAGGCAAAACAAACTCCAAAAATTAAATAAAAATAATAATTAGGTAGATCTCGAATTTAGACAAATTTAGAAATTTGAATGGGCTCAATCGGAGTTAGGATGCAAAAGTTATGAGCTTTGGAAGATTGAAAATACATAAAATGCTGAAAATCAAGATTTCATGAATTTCCGAATTATTTCTCCAAGAAAAATCGGATTATTGCGCCAACGACGTCATCCGAGGACGTTCGGACGGATGACTTTTGATCCGACAGGTGGGTCCCACCGTCGCTGGCTCGCTCACGCGGCGGACAAAGTCCACCGAGCCACGGATCTCGAGACCGGTGGATGCCCACGTGTGTACCCACGTGGGTCGCCACGTAGGTGACACGCAGCGCGCCGCCGATCCGGCGATGAGGTGGCCGCCACGCGGCCGCCACGCCAGTCGGCGGTGACCGAGCGCGGCGGGCGACAACGCGAGCGGCTCCTCGCTCGGCGCGAGTGGCACCGGTGTAGCCGAGACTATTGCGCACCTAATGGGCTAACTCGGGTGGTCGAGGTGCAACGAGGCGCCGCGACGAGCGAAGCGGCGCGAGATGGTGCGGCTTTTGCCGAACGAGTCGACGATGTTCCGGTGAAACGAGGCCACCGTGGTGTAGCCTTTGCTTGTGCGATGCGGTGGTGCGATGATGATGACCGGCGGCCGACGCACGGCAGGAGGGCTCACCGAGTTGGTGACGAAAGAACCCTAAAACCAAAAAGTGGCGCGCAGGATCCCTGGGTTGAGCTAGGTGGGGTTTCGATGCGGCTCAACAAAGTAACCTCGGGGCTTTTATAGGGGCCTGGAGGGCTAGGGTGGCGTGCGCGGCGAAACCCTAGAGGGAGTCCGAGACGGCACGGTTGATCTCGGGTTTAAAAGGAAACCGGATTTGATTTCAACCGAAACAGTACGGGGAGATAGGGGATAAGATTTGACACGCTTTCTAGAAAGGTTTTAGTTGGAAAGGATGTGTTGTCGGACGGAGCTAGAGCTCCTAGCAATGGCGACCGAGGCGAGCTCGCGCGAGGAGGAAGACGAGCGAGGAGGACGAAGGCCTGACACGCGGGACCCACGCGTCAGCGAGGAAGAGCGGGAAGGCGCGCGCGCGCGGAGGTCGACAAAGTGACCCACCTGTCGATCGGAACTACGCGCACAAGGCGAGCTAGGCTCGGGGTTGGGCTGAGGCCGAGAGGGGATGGGCCGGCTGGGGGTTTAGGCCCAGGCACTGTTTTGAGATTTTAATTAGTTTTTCTAATTTAGAAAATACCAGAAAATCAAATAAGCAAAAGAAAATAGCAAATGAACTCAGAAAAATTCTAGAAAAATCTAGAAAATACATCTGAGCACATAGAACCCAAATAAAATAGTTTTGGCTAATGTTCATGTTGGGATTATTCACTTTAAATGATTTTGATTGTAAAGTCCAATATTAAGCTTTTGAATTAAACTCAAATGAAATCCAAATGGTGAATTTTTCCCTACTAACTATTTAAAAGATTTTAAGTTCGAAAATTGGGATGTTACAGCCGCTCGACTTCGACCTGCGCTGCTCCGACTGTCATTGCTCCGACCACGCGCCACGCCTCGACTCCTCGCCGCCTCGACCGCGGCCGCTTCTCCCGACGCGCCCGACCTCTGCGCCGCTCGACCTCGGCGCTGCTCCCGACTCGTCGCTGCTCCCGACCTCGGCGCCGCCCGATCGCGCTGCAGACCTCCCGACCGGCCTCGGCGCCCCGCCTACGAGCCAGAGTTTCATTTTTGCTACTCCTTCACGTGTGTGAAAAATGGCATGTGGTTTGATAGCAATCGATACCTCATCGAATGAGAGCACATATGTTTCATGGAGATGCATGAATTGGTCTCATTATTTATCCGAATCGGTTATCGATTTGAACGGAGGTTCAATATTCGGGACTTGACTATAGATAGCGAGCATGCGCGCAGTAGTTGAGTGGTTCGATTGCTTTGCTTGACATCTCGCTACCCAGTTCGCTATATATATTTTTTCCTAAAAGAATTGTTTGCTAATTCTCGCTTCTACGCGGTGAGATGAATGGATTAATTAGTTCGCGTGAATGTTTGGGTTGTCGTGGTTGCTACTATTAGTGGAGCCATCGCTACATTGCTAATCGCTTGAGTCGGCGCTGCTCAGCTTATTCCATTAATTTGAGGTCGCTTGCGCTGCTTCCTAATTCGTGATGTGGGCAAATTGGTTGGTGGTTCTACCGTGGACTGGTTGTTGAGAAGAGTGGTTGGATTCTTATGAGAAGAGTGATCTTGGTTGAGCCATTACTTTGTTTCCTACCATCTAGGATCTTCATTGTCGGTTAGAGTGGACATGGGCGCTATGTCTAATGATATTTGTTGTATGAAAATTTTAGATATGACATACATGGACACTTTGCGCTGCTGTGAGTATTGCGACTTAACGTGCTCTGTCTCTTTGCATATATATACACTTTGTGCTAGTTGTTTTTGATCCGTGATTGAGATTGATATTTGAGACTAGCTCGAAGATATTGCAAAGAAATGAGTGATTCGGGTTTTGCTCGTGATGTTCATAGCCATATTCGATAATTGTTTCAATAATTAATTCAGTCTTTTGAGCTCTATAATTGAGGTAGCTACCTGTCTATGTGTGTTTGTTGGGGTCTGTGTGTCCACCGGTGTACTTAAAAAGTATCAAATAAATATCGTGTGTCTGCTTTCTTGTTCACAAAATAAAACATATTTTAAGGTATTTCAATAGAAATGGCACTGTGAGCACAATTCGTGCCTCTCACTGAGCTAGAAACAATTCCTCTTATGAGCAATTTGTTGTACATTCCAAATTTGGATACACTGTGGTGGATCGAAGCTAAATATTTATGTCTAGCCAATCACCATTCATACGCATACTATATATATTTTAACCCTCGCCCGGGCCCGGTAGTAATATATCTCAAACTAATTATATAGATAGCAAGTAAGCGAGATGGCGAGGCACCATCTTCCCCGCCGCCGACGCCGCAGATTGCAGAGGCACCATCTTCCCGCCGTCGCCGACGCCGCAGATGACAATGACACGAAAGCGAGATGGCGAGAGGAGAATCGAAGATGCTTGTGGGCGACCGGTCATTACGAGGTTAGTCGGTTGGGGTCCTCTCGCATCCCAAGAGCTCGCCGGCGAGATTCCGGACCATGTGCGTGATACTTGCAAGGCAACGGGTCCCCATCACCACACCAAGGTGGAAGGATCTCGACGAAAGAAGCGAGGCGCGCGTGGGACGTAACTATTACAAAAGTTCACTATCCCGCATGACATGGCACGCGTGGAACGGACGGCGATGCTCACGATCGATAAATCGTGGAGGTCGTTCAAGAGCATTCTTGTCACGGCACGTGAACACGGGTCGACGCCTTCGCAAGCACGGATTCTGACGCAGAAACATGGGACGCCTTTGTTGCTATGAAGACGACGCCAATTTAACGAGCAAAGTGCGCACACAAAGCTCTCCAGACACGAAACACTCATCCGCACGCACTTCGGCACGGCCGGATAAGCAGGAAAATATGATGAATGGGCGACAATGGAGGACAACGCGTTTCTCGATGTCACGCACCGCTCCCTAGCCCGGTTAAAAGCGAGGCAAAAGTCTCGTCTTGGAAGCATCTCTTTCACAAACCCGCAGATTTGAGGAAGTGTCTCAACGTTTGGTAAGTATGTCGAACTACCTAGTTAATAACTCCATATATAACTTCATAGTGTCTATAATAACATGATGACTTCTTGCGCGTGAATTGTCTGCCCAAACTTCCCAAGGCTCCTTCCATGTAGACAGGGAGAAGGATATACTCTCTACGGCCCTGGGAAACAAGGAACACCCGGGTCGCACGCGAGGTCTTGGGGTTACCGTACCATGGAGTCATGGATTCGCATTTGACTCACCGCACGCATGGAGTAGGAAGAGATCTAAGGCCGAGCGTGAGGACCGGTTCGTACATGATGACTGAACATTTTGAAGGAAAGCTGGCAGCATTGCAGGATCAATTGAATCAACTCCTCAGCCAGCAGCAGTCGCAAGCCGCCTCGCAATTTGGGAGCCGCCCCGCCGACATCGAGTAGCGTCGCGCCCACGCATACTCGGACATGACGATGTCCACTACCGATAGACGAGATCAAGGTAATGTACATGTATGGAATGCAGCAAAGATAGACCTATAGGACACTTTAGCTAATTGCGTATCGTTTTGTAGGAGCCGACGGCCTGCAAGCTCGTAGTGAGGTTAGTTGGGTCCATTTCTATTGAGGCCGCGCGGGGGATGGTGCATCCATACCAGAAGGGCAAGCAAAGACGGTGTCCGGGTGGCGCAGGGTTACACCAGGGTGGAGGTGGACATGGTACATGAACATTTCATGGCCGTCCCGCTGGAGATTCGCCCGAACGAAGAGATCACAACACTAGGGGATGTCGTGCATAGTTTTATCCAGTGGCCCAAGAAGGACATCGCCCTGACCCAAAGAAGATGCCGCGATCTCAACACCCACCATTCCTCTCCAACGGGACCCTCCATGACTCCACCTCATATTTCGCCTCGAAGGCCACCTTTTCGGTTCCCTTGAGAAGACATCGAAGGAACAAGAAAGCGTGTCACCGTGTCGTCCCGAAGTCGCCGCAAGAAGACGCCGCCAATGCTTAAGACCAAATCGGCGCCCTCAAGTCCGGCAAATCGGGAATATCCATGGCACATTCTCGGAAAACCGCTGTGCTCCCCGCAGATTAGGGCGTGCCGGATATGCTTGTCGAGCTTTGCATGCCCGGTACTTGGATAGGACCCAAAAGGAGGGTGCGAGCATCGAATCACCGTGAGATACGAGGATAAGCATTTCTTCAACGGGACGAACCACTTCGTCGTGGGCTTCAACGACCTATATGACCTATTCAACCTCGTTGGCCTTGACGCCGCTTCTACGATGTTGGACATCGTAAGTGCATACAATCAAGTTATACATTCACGTAATACCGATAAATATCACAACTCATTTCTTATGTACGATACATGATGAAAAATGTCCGGTCGAAAGAACCTGTGGGTTTCTCGACCCACATGTGGTATCATTGCAAACCATCCAAACAGACTCGTCCTTCGCCGAGAAATACATAACACGACATTGCTTCACACCGAACACGAAGTACATCGTGGTGCCCTACAACCGTGGGTAAGTGTCACTACTTGCTCTACTTTATACGCAGCACGAACTCAGGTTTAATGACTATAGTGACATACATGAGTAGGTACCACTGGATCCTTTTAGTCATCATACCAAAGAGGAACCATGTGATATACCTTGATTCCCTAATCCGCAACAACCACGACTTCAAGATTCTAGGAGGAATACTCGATGTATGCTCATTTCTTCATACATAACTCTATTTTAGTCTTCATTAGTTTGAAATGGTCGAGGATAAATTTTTGGAATCATGTAGGTCGTTCATCGACTATGTTGCCAACAAAGGAATATACGATGGAAAGAGCGCCCAACTAACACACAAGACAAAATTTCCGGTACGCGCTATAATACGATAATCCTATATCCTACTTCATAATAACGCATCTCGAACTGATATATGTAATTCTATTTTTGCAGTGCCGCCAGCAAAAAAATGATGAGTTATGTGCAATTTACGTTTGCCATCATATGGACCGAATCATTAGAGCTAGGAAGAAGGATCCCGAGGTTTGTGAATCTCCAAATAATTATTTTGTAATTATAAAATTAAATATATATGCATAACACTTTACTCTTGCTAGCAGTGGCTTGAATATAGAATTAGATGGACTCGTTGATAATGAGATCAAGGACATTCGAGGAAGCTCATGCTTTATCATATCGTAGATAATTAAGGACACCGGAGAATTTCACTCACGACCGAGCGCATCACCCGCCGGCACTTCTCAACCACCGCAAACAATTGACTCAATTGTAATCCAATTTATTTTGTAACAATACTTGAACAAATGTGATCTTTTGTAATTTATTTTGAGTAATGATCGATTGGTTTATCCGTGATGTATCCGCTTTTGTATGCTTGTTTTCAGAGGGCATGGCTAGCAATTCCGAGGCTAGCCAAAAATCAAGAAAATGTAGTTAGTTTAATGAACTATCACGACGGTTTTTATAAAAACAATGCAGTGAAGATAGAGTATCACGACGCGTTTAGTAAAAACGCGTCGTGAACTCGAGTATCACGAGCGTTTCTAAGTAAAAACGTCAGCGAACTCGAGTATCACGCATCGCTTCTAAGTAAAAACGCGTCGGAACTCGAGTATCGCGCAGCGGTTTTAACAACGAACCGTCTGTGATAATCTGACTTCATAGACGGTTTGTATAAATAACCGTCTGTGAAGACAGAGTATCACAGACGTTTTGTGACAATAACCGTCTGTGATAATCTGTCTTCACAGACGGTTATTGATAAAAACCGTCTGTGATATTCATATCACAGACGGTTTACTGACCGTCTGTGATAACCACCTGTTATCACAGACCTATTTTTCCAGACGGTTCGAAAACCATCTGTGATGACGGTTCCGAACCGTCTGTGATGGCTTTTTCTGTAGTAGTGTGCTTTCTAGCAAGAGATAGCGACCCCCCGAATACACATAAAGATCAAATCAGATGAACCTTCTTCAATATGATTTGTGACCAGGTCCCCATCACTTATGGTAAGTTTGTAACTCCTTACGACCAGTTCGTAACACCTTATAACCAATTTGTTAGCCAGTTTGTGATCATGTACGACTAGCTCATGACCAATTCGTATCTAGTCGGACTAAGCGACCTGGTTGCGTATTCTCTTGTTGCCTCATGATATCTGATCGAACTCGAGATGAGATATATGTTATCCATGGACTATTCAATCTTTTCTTGATCTAGTGATGGATAATTTCGTGTGGTCGACTCTTCAACCACTTGTAGCACGACTACGCGCTTCTTTTATGCGATCACATCGAGGGACCTACAGATATGTTCCCTATTATGCTAGGAGGGCCAGATCTTAAATTCGACCAGTCACATTGTAACATCCCCCAAATTAATAAAGAGGTTTATTATGCATCTCATTAGCATGCATCATGTTTTGAAACTTTTTATTTTAATATTGTACTTGGAAAATCTCAAAATACATATGCAACACACACTTTAATTTGAACTCCAAATTAAAAACTGAAATAAATGCTACTAAGGATCCTCTCGAAATAATTTATTCAAATACTATATTAATTATCATGAATTAATATAATTTTTCTCAAATTTTTGGAACTGGTTTGAACCTTAAGAAAATTCAAAAACCATTAAAAGACCTAGCCTAAGTTTGAATTTATATATTACAAAATATATTATGAACAGTAGGGTTTAATAATTTTTATGGACACTAGATATACCTAGGAACCCCTGTGAATTATTTCATGATTTTAGGAATTTTATTCCTATTTTTAAGCCCCTGATCAAAGTAGGGAAAATAATTTAAATACCAGTCAAAACCCTGCACTGTTCCTTGGGCTCGAGTCCGACCGCACCACCTGGCTCGACCTAACCTCCTAGCAGTACCGATTGGATCCAACCGTGATCGGCCGTCCGATCAAGATCACACGGACGATATTGACTTGATCCGACCGAGTCAACTAATCGCGCCTGGTCTGGACCCGACTCCGGTTCACCCCACCCCTGTCTCTGCCACACCGGGCCCACTCGTCAGGTCCGGCTTCAACCTCGCGCTGGCACCTCCACAGCAACACAGTGCCACATCGCGGCCGAGCTCTGCTGCTGCTCCGTCGACGCCGTGACGCACCGCCCAAACCAACCTATCCCCGAGCTCCACTTTCTAACACCGCCTTCTTTCCCGTCATCGACCGGGCTTAAACCCCACTCTTGCTCCCTCTCTGCCTCACTTTCCTTTTCACCGAGAAAGAGAGAGAGGAGGAGAGAACTCACCTCACGGCCTCCCGCGAGCTCTCAAGGCCACCGTCGGACTCCCCTCACCGTGCCGCACCCGTTTTTCCCGGCCCGAGACACTGCCATCCACAGAGTCGTCGGGGACGCCATCTTCTTCCTCGCCTCCGGTGGCCTCATCCCCGAACCTTGCAGGCTTTCCAGTGGGTTATACTCAACTTTGTCTTGTCCCTTGTGTTCGCATCATCCCTTGGAGTTGATTGGCAAAGTGGATTTTGTTTTGATGTCTTCCCGAGGGAGTTTGGACCCTTCTTCCCCAAGCACGGTGAACCGCCGCCGTCCGTGTTCCGGTTGACTCCGACCTCCTCCGTCGTCTACATTGAGGGCGCCACGTTCCTGGTATCACGGCGATTCCTATGCGCGATTTCCCGAAGCCCCTCGACGCCCGGAGCATCTTCTCCACGTGAGCCGCCCCGTCGTCTCCGCCTCCGACCGCCGCAAACCCACCGTCGACAACCACTGACCTTTCTGCCACCTGGAGCAAGTTCGCGAAGAGCTCCTGCACCTTCTGGTGTTGGTCGCGGGTCTAGGGACCAACCCCTCCGCTGGATCGCCCCGCACGACCGTGCCGGAGCTCGCCCGACAACAGCTCCAGTTAACTGCTGGTGTTAAGGTAATAATCGAATCCTTAACACTAACTTAGGTCTTAAGTGTTTGATTGACGTGTAGGTCCCACTGCTAAGGAACGTGATTAGAAATACGTTTAAGACTCTGAGCCTTTGACATGTGGGGCCGAACAACCGGTTAAGTGATTGTGTAAGTTTTGAGTGTACGCTTTCTGTTAAGGAAAACGTAATACTTTAGTTGCAAAATCGATAGTACGTTTTCATGCTTGGAAAACGCATTTCGTGAAATGCGCCAAAGATGTCTTCTACCGGGCAGGTCAAGGCTAACCAAGTCAACCTCGACTCAGACTTCTATCAGCCAACATGCGCTAGCGCGCAGGCGGTAGAAAAAGTTATAAATACATTAGGAAAATTCGAAATCTATTAATTTGTAAGCTGAAAAATATGTATAACTTTGAAAATACATAACTAATTCATTTTAACTCCAAAATGAGTGAAACCACTTCTGATAAATTTTATTTTTAATGAACTTTATATTAAAATTGGTTTCAAACATGTCTCTGTAACAGAGAGTGATATTTTGGATATTGATCCATTAACTCTATTATTTTTACAATAGAAAAAGGCTGAAAACTTTACAAATGCATAAATAATTCTTGGTAACTCCAAATACAGTGAAATCAGTTTTGATAATTTATATTCCAAATGAAATTAATTATAAAAATTATTTCAAGCTTACCACTGTTACAGAAAATATATTTATAGGAAAGTGATCCTAAAATGAATTATTTTTACACTATTAATGCTGATAACTTTAGAAATCAATAACTAAATCATGAAAACTCCGATTGGAGCAAACTCAACTGTTTTGAACTTGTAATAATATTGCCTATTTATCCATGTAATCCATGTACTCACCACTGCTCTACAAATTTTCACCTCATAATTAAATTACTTAAAAAGGACATATCGGAATCTGAAATTCAAACCACCTTAACTCTCATATACTAAATCAAAATGAAATGATTCTTTCACCAAAAATCATCTAAAATCATGACTTAGCTACTGTAGAAAAATCATGCATTTTTTAGCATCTTGATTTTTGGAGTATTTCTCGATGTTTATTCGGTGTTGTGCTTATATAGATTCCGAGCCTATTGATATTGATTCCTACGCCACCGAGAGTGAACAATTACTCTACCAGCAAGGCAAGCATCCTTTGAACTTTATTTTTGCATCATATTTGATCCCAGTTTTGTTAGGGTAGATGCAATGATAATTGCTTGCATGCTATTTTGATAATGTCGCTATTTTTGTGATGAATAGTTAGACACATCCTATTATCTTGTCATTGTGGCTAGCCATGAATTATTCCAGTACTGAAATGCTTATGATAGGATGTGTGAAACTATATTGTTCGGGTATGCTTAGCCATGCAAGTCTAGAACCGATAGTTTGATTGTCGGGAATAACCCGACAATTATGGGATAAACACAACTTTCTTTATATACTTTTGTTTCAGACCTTTGTATCTATTTTATGAGTTAAATTTTTATCATTTTAAATGAGCTTTTGGTCTGGACAAGTGTTGGTTAGTGATGGTGCTTTGTGCACGAGCATTGGGTATGTGGTTTGACTTGTCTGGACAATTAAGGACCGAACTTTAGGTTGTTGCAATTCAAGTAAAACTCGTGCTATCACACGCGGTATATGGGTGCCGTATGGTTAAGTAGGGGGAAGGCTTTGTTGTGTTGAGTCCCACGGTGGTGAAATTGTAAGGGCATGGGACCGTGAAATCCCGTGTTCCTTTTGGGCCGATAGGATGGGGGCGTTAACGTCTTGTGTTTCCTAGGAGATAGGATGGAGACGTTAACGTCTTGTGTTTCCTAGGAGCCATGGGTTGAGGGACTTAGCTCAATGGGATCTTCTTGCTAAAACGATCAGTATCTTGATTTACCCACCGCATACCATAGGAAGTATGCTATATTCGGAGGCATCCGGAGGCTTACTGGGCTAATCAAGTCGTGTGGGTAAAGTAGTACACCCCTGCAGGGTATAAATCTATTCGAATAGCCGTGTCCACGGTTATGGACGACCGCTTGAAATTTGTGGCTGCTTATTGTTAGACTTGGATTTAAAATTTGTGGTTATAACTTGGTATCGTCATGAATGGGATGTTCATACTTGTTGTTGTATCAAAGTGGACCGCCACTTTGTTTTTGGTATGATTCATTTATTATTGAATTTATCACTTGTTCACATGCTTTACTTCTACTTCAAATCTGATTTTGAAATGGCACTTGAAAAACTAGTATGTGTAGGTTGTTCAGTATTGCGTCGTTTTCACAAAATTAAGCCAATATGAGCCTTCCCTTGAATGACCTTATGCATGACTATTTTTATTTGTGTAAGACTTGCGAGTACTCTTTTGTACTCAGCCAGATGTTTGCTGGCTTTTACAGGTGAGGAAGATAATGAGGCCGACGAGCTTGTCGGTGTCGATTTAGGCGACACTGATGAGTAGTAGGCTATCTTTTAACTCCCAGTCGGTTGCCGATGGGTTATGGGGCATACCATTGCTGGCTTTTGGTTTATTTACTCGTTTCCGCTGCTACTTGATACGCTTATTTTGATTTGGCCGGTCGGCCACTTGTAGTAATTGTAAACTTGGAATTATGTTGTATGTCTTTTGTACTATTTATGTATGAAGGTTGTATGGATGTGATCAACGTTGAATGAGAGTATGGTTATATTGGTCGCTGATCTTGGGAGCCAATATAAGTCATACTCGCTGATCATGGCTTCCCATTTAACCCACTAAGTGTAGGGCTTGGCTTGTTGGAGAACCGACAATCATGTAGTGCTCGCAGAGGAGCGGCGCGCATGATCGTCGGGGCTCTAGTTTTCAATCAAGCCTCTCATTTAGGTTTAGTTAAGTTGGAATCCATTTATCGGAGACCCAGAGTTATGTCCTTAAGACCATGCTTAGTCTCGATCTTACGGAGATAATCCGGGGTCCCCACACACATCTCTCTATATGTTTCATAGTATATCCAAAAGTTACCTTTATAACCATTCAATTACGGAGTAGCATTTAGTAACCCTAAATGTACTGTTACACATGTAGGAAACTATGTTGATCTCACATCTAATGATTTATACATCATTATTGCTCAAGATCAACTGATGACATGTATAAATATAACAATCTCAATAGTATCTCAATTAAGCTGGATCAATCCAACATCATATTCTTTAACATGTGCCCATACTAATGATTCAATATCCTTATATGTATGACTAGGGAAACATGGTCATCTATCAATACATATATTGATTTATAAGTCACTAGTGTCTAGGGAAAACAATTTTGTTTTGAAAAAAATTTCGGAGGGAAACGAAACGAACAAAATTACCAAAATTTTGGAATTTTAGTTCAAAATTTTGGTGTGTTTTCCAACTCGACGAAATTTGACTAAATTTTGTCCAAAATCAAATTTAGGATGTAATTTGTACAAATTCAAATATTTTCAACTTTTTTTGAACAAATTGTAAAAATTTCGGAGGGAGGCGAAATCACCAAAATTTCTAAAATTTCAGTGAAATTAATTTCCCTGCTAGTGTCCCGACCAGTGATCCTTTTAGAATGATATCATAAAACTATTAAAGAGCTTCACCAACAAGTCACATACTTGCTAATCTTTATAAATGATTAAACATAAATGTGATACCGCCACCACCGTATTGCCCGCCGTTGTGACAGTTGCCATCTGACGAAGTGCCACTAGCGCGCCAGCCGGTGTTGTGTCTGCCATTGCCACTGCCTTTGTTGTTGGTGTAGAAGGCGGTGACTGAGGAGTAGTCGGTGCCACTATTGGTGGGTTTTAACTCCTGAAGAAGAAGAAGGTTGCGGGTCTGGAGGACACTCGGGAAGGGGGTCAACAATGGCACGAGGGTGGCCACGTTGTTGAACTTCAGATTCAGTCCCTTTGATACTATTGAGTACTAGGGTTTTGTCGATGATGGGGGACCCGACGTCGTTAAGGGCATTGGTGAGGGTCTTGAGCTTGTGGCAGTAGTCCGACACGAATCGGTTGCCTTGCATCAAGTTGCGGAACTCCTGGCCGAGGTAGAGAGCTCGGGCGTTTTGGTTGTCCCGGAAGAGCGCCTCGATGCGTGTCCAAATGGCGTAGGCCTTGGTAGTTGTTTCCATCACCATGTCGAGGATCTCATGGGAGACAGAGCCGTATAGCCAAGGGAGCACGGTGGAGTCGAGGTGGTTCCACTCCTCGTTGGCGGGTGGGGTTGCCGTCATGACGTGGCTGGCGAGAGTGAACTTGTCGACGGCCACCATGAAGAAGGTGCGCCACTTGGCATAGTTCGACGCCTTGAGGTATAGGGTTACCGGAACCATGGTTTTGATGTTCTGGATGGCAACGGTCTGGGCCCAAAGATGGGCGAGAGGATTGGAGGTTGCACCCTTGTCGTCACCCATGTCTGTCGGTGGTAGGAAGTGGGATCGAGGAGGATGTTGCGCCCTTGTCGTCACTCACGGCTGTCGGTGGTAGGAGGTGGGAGGGGTAGACGCGGCCGAAGGAGATGACCGAGGCGCAGGAGGGTGCGGAAGCTATGCGGTCAAGAACGAAGGCAATCTGATACCATGAAAGAATCGGAGGAAGTAGGCCACAATCTATGTCTTCCTTTTCTCATGTATATATAGCACATATACAATGATTACATGGGATTAAATCTCTGCTGATCCTAACCATAAATAGTCGGATTACATACTATACTTATCCTCCTAATTATGATTAGTACAGATTACATGACATGGCAAATATATTGCCGAACATGGCAGATATATTGCCGAACAGTATCTAGGATTGTCTCTACGGCATATCGCTAACAGCTTTCCCATACGTCTCTGACTCATCGTCGTCCTCGTTCTCGCCGGAGAGCTCCTCGAGCGACTTCCCCTTCGACTCTGGCACGAGGAACGTGAACAAGAACCCGATGACGTTGCACCCGGTAAGCACGAACAGAGAGTTGCGCACGCCGATGCCCGGCGGGTACCCGGCTTCCGTCTTCGTCGGGTCCGTGCTCTGCGCCGCGTACAGGAACCCGAAAGCCCCGATGATGGCGCCAGCCTTCCCAGCAGCCGCCGAGATGCCGTGGCACGTTGACCGCAGCCGCGCCGGGAAGATCTCGGCCGGCACGATGAAGGTGGTGGAGTTGGGCCCGAAGTTGGCGAAGAAGAAGGTGAAGGCGTACATGACGACGAAGCCGATGTGGTTCCCGGGAGTCGTCCAGTGGTGGTACGGGATGGCGAGGCCGAGCATGAACACCGTCATGAAGAAGAAGCCACCAAGCTGGATGACAAAACGGCCGATGATGTCGATGAAGAAGACGGTGAACCAGTAGCCCGGGATGGTGCCGCAGAGAGCGACGAGCGTCTGCGCACGGGAGATCTTGAACGTCTCCTCGAGTGCGTTCATGGTGTCCGCCTTGGGAAGCCACTGCACGGCCGTGTATATGTCCTTCTGGAACAGATTCTGCGAGTAGAAGGCGATGTCCAGAACGAACCAGCACACTGTCGTGCCCAGCAGGTGGTAACCATGGCGCCTTGCAAACTCCTTGGAGAAGAGCCCGAACTGCTCGCGGAGACGGAGCTCCTCTGCCTTCTGCTCCTCCTCGACGATCTCGACGTTGAGCACATTCGTCATGTCGGACGCGGCCTGCTTCGCGTTCTTGGCGACCAGCGCGGTGTAGCGCGCCGTCTCGGGCATCTTCATGCGCCAGTAGTAGGTGAGCAGCGCCGGGACTGCGCCGAACATGAGGACGATGCGCCACACGTAGTCAGCCTGCGGCACGGTCGAGCCGGCGGGGTCGTCCTTGTACGCCGGCGCGTCGAACCGCTGCTTGAAGGCCGCCGAGACGATGATGGCGACGATGCCGCCGGTGAGGTTGCCGAACCCTTGCATGGCGAAGACGGCGGCAATGAACGCGCCGCGCGTGCGCTTGTTGGCGTACTCGGACATGATGGTCGCGGAGAGCGGGTAGTCGCCGCCGATGCCGAAGCCAAGCCAGAACCGGAAGAAGCAGAGCGTGGCCATGACGCCCTTGGGGGTGGAACCCAACGACAGGCCGGAGGCGAGGCAGCAGATCACCATGAGCATGAGCGTCATGCCGTACACCTTCTTGCGGCCCATCTTGTCGCCGAGCCAACCGAAGAAGAGCTGGCCGGCAAGCGTGCCGCAGAAGGCGACGCCGTTGACGGCGGCGGAGACGTTGGGCGGGAGGGAGCCGGGCGTCTTGGAGTTCGGGTCGAAGTAGTATATGCGGCCGAGGAGCTTGGTGACGAGGGAGATGGAGAAGAGGTCGTAAGCGTCGGTGAAGAACCCCATGCCGGCGATCACGATCGCCGTGAAGTGGTACCACTGCGTCTTTGCGGCGTCGAGCGCGCTGAGCACCTTGAGCTCTCGAGCCATCTTGCAATGGTGGGGATGTAGTTGGTATCTTTAGAATTCAGCTTATGCATGGTATGAAATAAGTAGTGCAGGTATTGGTGTACTAATAACCAATTGACTGCTATACCTACTGCCAGGAATAGGGAATTCATGTGTGGGTTTTGATTAACGGAATTTCTTTTTACCGGAGGTCACCGCTAGGACCGATACGAGTGAAAATCAGAAAAATTCGGCCACAAATTTTTGATTCAAAATTTGAATTTTTTATGTTAAAACGGAAAAGAACAAAAAAATGTGTAGCTATGAGAGTTCGAACACAAGAACCGACCCTTCTTAGCCTATGAGCCTTACAACCAGAGATAAGTTTAGACATGGGTCCGAATTTCTTTTATATTTGACAAAAATTATGTGAATCCGATTTTTTTGGCTGGTTTGAAATTTAACCGAGTGTGGCTGATAGAACCGATTTTCAGCAAATTTTGTCCGAAATTTTGAACCCTGGCGTCAATTACTAGTTAGCCCACAAAGCAGTCTACATTCCATAGAGAACTAATTAACCTCGGAGTTAAGTGTTAAACTACAGTATTAGTACTCCACTAGCTACGAGAGAGAGCCCTTATTTTCTTTTCTGTCAAGCAGATTGAGAACCAAAAGTAATTGCCATTGGTCAAAGGAACTGAAGATTGAGAACCAAAAGTAATTGCCATTGGTCAAAGGGACTGAGACACGTGTGCGTGCTCTGATCCAGGTGATACTGTTTGCTTTTGGAAGTCAGAACTTATGCTTGAGAATACTCTTTTTAGTGTCCACTGAATCAAATCAATGACTTCAGCCGCAGCTGGGATAAAGTTTTCACACGGTGAGAAGCCTGTGTAATATCAGAAGGATCACTCTAGACCTTCCTAGCTACCCAACAATATCGTCCATTCGTCCTAAGAAGTTTCCTAATTTCGATCATGGCGCTGTCACTGGACAGATCTAATATAAGAGCAGAGATGGGGTCCTCCTGAATTCGGAGCCAAGTGCACCTGGCAATACAAGATTCGGACCTCAGTGCAGAACATGCAGAGAGCGAGTCATTAGTTCGTTACCACACAGCATCTGGGCAGCGATCGAACCTTGGCGATTTTCATGACTACTACTTTTCAACTTCTCGAATGGCCGAGAGAAGAAACTTGTCTTCGCCTTCTACGTGGCTCAAAAATGCACGATCAGGTGTCACCACTCTCCACTAAAATCATG
The DNA here is from genome assembly GCA_036346255.1 of Ampelocalamus luodianensis. Lineage (NCBI taxonomy): Eukaryota > Viridiplantae > Streptophyta > Magnoliopsida > Poales > Poaceae > Ampelocalamus > Ampelocalamus luodianensis. Next base: position 48,145,004 of record CM070624.1, read on the forward strand.
TGATTCCACAGATTTTTTTTTTTATTGTTTATTACTTGGAAAGCAAAAGCAAAATGTAAGAAGTGTATTTATGTTGCGATTCCACCAACTCTGATTGAGAACTATATGGTATCTTGCTGGTGACCTTGCAGTAAAGAGTGTACACAAAACTTCCTGTGATGTCTTTATTAACTTTTCAGAGATCCATGAAGGCAACTGATGAGTAATTAACCCGATTAAAAGACAAGAATGTAAACTACTCCGTCTGTTCTTTTTTACTTGATGTCTTAGAATTAGTGTCGTCAAACTTTCTAAATTTGACAGTCAACAGATTATTTGTCTTTAAAAGTACCTTCATACTATTATAATTTTGTTAGTACATCTTAATGTAATGTGATAAAAAGAAACAGTCAAGGTAATATCTTGGAGACAATGAGAAGTCTAAAACTGAAGTAAAAAAGAGCTGAGGGAGTCCTGAGCAACTCAGTTATATTAGCAGCAACTAGCTGTTGGGGTCATGCTTGTAGCAGTCAAGTTAGAAATGGAACTAAACCAGCAAATTCTGGACAGAACGAAAACCAAGGAAAGTATATAGCAGAAAAATAATCGAACAAACACGTACACGCACATACTTAAATTTACCATCTATACATCTAGGGAGTAGCACAGAAGAAGCTGATACCTGATGTTAACCAGTTTGCTCAAAGAAGAGGCTTCTCTACAAGCCAAGTGAGGGAGTGCACTTTGCTGAGTCCCTGACCTTGGTTAATTAGGTAGCTAGCAAACTCTGAAGAAGAGATGCCTAGCCCCGAGAGGAACACATGGATGGTATTTATAGGGCAGGAAACTAAACAAACGAGCTTGCAGCATGTTAATTCGCAGGTATTAGTCAGCTAGAAAGCAACATCATCGCCGCGTTTTCTTGGTCTCGCGATATGTGTGGTCCAAGTTAATACTTGCGATCAGTTAAAATAACCACGCATTTCTGTGGAAATTAGACGCAGTGCTGTCGACGTTACCCATCTACCAGTGATTTGGATTTGATTTTTCATTCTTTTCTTGAACAAGATTTTCATTCTTCTTATATATATATATATATATATATATATATATATATATATATATATATATATATATATATATATATATATATCGTTGATGTAATGGTGCGTTTCTGTTTCTTCTGTTGGGGAATATAAGAGACGACCTGCAGAACTGTCCCTTTTGTTGTTAAAACGTGAAAGTGCCTCCAATTTTTGTTTGTCAGTGTGTATTTTATATTCCAGTATAAATCCAAAATAATATAAAGGGAATAAACACACACGCCAAGCACTCGCTACTCCATCCATCCAAAAATATAGGGTGTATTTTATATTTTAATGCAAAATAAATGTGTTGTTTCCTCTGTACCCCTAATAAATATTCAGCTTTAATTTGTATTTCCTACGTGTATTCATTGAATATAGTACTTAGAAATATTAAGTAGGGGTAGTCTAGTCATTTTCAGTCTCTTTTGTCTGTGCGAGATAAAATGTGGCCTGTATTTTTGGACGGGTCGAGGGAGTATTATTCTAGCGATACATCATACAACATAGGATCCATTTTGGCTTCTTGGTGACCGATTATAATAATCTTGTTTAGTGGAACCACATTTAAATATTTCGGTTTCTTGATAAATATTTTTCTAAAGCACGTTGCAAATGCAAATGTTACTGCGTTTCGAATATCATTAGTTACGTTGTAGCAGTTAAGATAGGAAAAATCACATAAGAGGAAATATGGAAAGATGAACCACTAGATAGCATAATTTGTTAAATTTTAATCATCGCCGCGTTTTCTTGGCCTCGCGTTTGGCAACTATTGGGAAGAGGAATGGGAGTGCAAAGAAAATCCAGAGCAAACGGGCAGCACTGCACCAGATAGCAATTGCATCCCCTTGTAATTGACTTGAAAAACGCATATCGCCTTCCTGTGCGCAAACATGTGCACGATTTTCATTTTCATTTTATTTTTGCTAACAATCACCAACTTGTGTGGAGTCAGACCAACTCTCCATTCACTCAAAACAGATCAAAAAAAAAATGGGCTATGCTTCGGTGTACTTTTTTTTTTTTTAAAAAAAAAAAAAGATTTACGAATCTTAAAACGATGTAGGTAATATTAGACTGGGCAAATATAAAAAACTAAAAAAATAAATAAATAAATCAAAGATTTGCCCCTACCTAATATTCAACTCTATATCTATACCTAATATTGGATTTAAGATTCATACACTCCCCCCAAACACATCACTGACAAGTGTGGGCTCGACGAACTAGACCTGACAACGGTGTGCACTCCTCTTTCAAAGTTCGCAACTATTCTGCAAAACGAATCGTTCGTACGCTGTGAATGTGAGTGACGACAATTAAGCAAGAAGAAGCTAGCTTACATACATGATGCTACTTCTCCTTGGTTGCCAGTAGCTAGATTTATATGGATTCCTAGGAACTTAAAGTGCATTGTCAATGTCTGAGGCATGGACACATGCAGCGGTGAAAGCCTGGCATTCCTATTCTATTAGGAAGAAGGCATTGTTCGGGCTCCGGGAGGCATATTCCTTGGGAAGTTGGCATCACGATTCCAAGTCCAAGTATTCCCGTTCGGTTTTCTTTGGGAGGATGATGAGTAGAAGTTGCTGACTATGGCGTGGCGGGAAAGTATTTGCCCACGTTTTGCTGCGGCTTACTACAGGTCTACTGCTCATAGATTTGTTTATCTTCAGTGTTGAGAGTCTAACCCCCATTTATCTGACTTGAATTGTCAGTAATCTGTATAATATTTGTGAATGTTTATTTTTCGACAGGCCGGCAGGAAGATTTTCGGGCCAAATATATTAAGAAGGGGAGAACAAGTTCAGGAAACAAAAACAGAGATAAAACTCTCTGAAAAAAAACAAAAGAAAAACACTTTGCAGCCTCGAACAGCCGTACTAAAGTAGCACCACCATGTTACACAAAGGAGACTAAATAGCCGAAACACATCTGGCAGCCTTCCACGAGAAGATCTCCTCCTTGATACTCCAGAGCACATCAGTCGTAGGCCGGCAGCGTCCCTCAAATATTCTGGCATTACGCTCTTTCCAGATACACCAGTGAACGAGGATGGTCACCGTGTCAAAGTCCCGTCGGAGCGGTTTTGATATTAACTTGGTAAGCCACCAATCTTGGGAGCTAGACATTGCAGAGGAGGGGATCGGGAACTGGATGCCACTCCATGCCCTGAATCTTGCCCAAACCTCGGTCGAGAAGGGACAGTCGACAAAAAGGTGTTTGCAACTCTCGCCGGGGTGATTGCAAAGAGAACAACATCTAAGATTGGGCCAGCCGCCGTTGGAGATTATCGTTGGTGAGGCACTTCTCATTAATGACCAACCACATAAAAAACTTACATCGCGATGACGCTTTAGATTTCCAAATGCACTTCTGGCAAGTGAAGGTTGTTGACGCGGCGAAGAAGAGCTGATAGGCAGAACAAGCCGAGTACTTGCCGTCGACCAAGTGCCTCCAAGTAATTTCATCGTTCCTGCCGGCGTGGAGTGGAGTGCCGACGACAATGTCCCACAGCTTCAAGTACTGCGCCAACGCAAGCAGCGACAAGCCCCCCCCATCTGGTCCTTAGTCCAGGAATTGTTGGTGAAAGCCTCCGCAACAGACTTGTTCTTTTTTCTAACAAAGGAGAACAGGGCTGGCACGACATCGGTAACCGAGCGTCCGCCTTCGACCCATTGATCATGCCAGAAGCACGCGCATGTGCCGTCACCCAGCGGAATAGTCGTGGATGCCCTGAACATAGGCAGGATGTCAGCATCTTCGCCGGTCGTCACGCCATGCCATGGCTTTGGCTCGGGATCCCAGCTGTTCTAGTGCCAGCTAAGGCGAAGCGCGGCACTGAACGACGCCAGATCGTGGATACCCAGCCCCCCATATCGAAGCGGTCTGCAGACTTTCAACCAGGCCAGCAAGCAATTACCACCACTGATGGAGTTAGACCCCTTCCAAACAAAAGCACGACACTTACGGTTTATTAACTTGATCGCCCACTAAGGAAGCTTGAAGACCATCATAAAGTGAACTGGCAGCGCCATCAAGACAAATTTGGTAAGCACGACGCACCCACCCAGAGTTAGGAGTTTAGGTTTCCACACGGCTAACTTTTTCGAGAACTTGTCGACGAGCGGCTGAATGTCGCTCTTCCTGAGAGAGCGAATTGAGAGCAGTAGTCCAAGGTATGTGACCGGGAAGCGAAGCCGTCGACACTGCAACACGCCCGTGACCGCCGTCTCGGTCTCATCATCACAGTGAATGGTCGTGAGGGAGCTCTTGGCCAGGTTGGAGGTGAGACCAGATGCCCTGTCGAAGATGAACATCAAGTCCCTCACCACTTCACAACCTTGGGAAGAAGGGCTGAAGAAGAGCATCGCATCATCTACGTAGATGGAGACGTGCGGCTCTATCACTAGGTGACCGAGGGGGCTTAGGAACCCCTGACACGTGGCCCATCTCGCCGCAGCCTGCAGGACATCCATAGCCATGATGAACAGGGCGGGGGAGAGTGGGTCCCCCTACTACACTTCCCGTGCTAAGGATAGGGGTGGACCACGACCACCGTTGAGCAGGATCGACATGGTGGTCGTACGAAGGATGGCAGCGATCCAACCATGCCGTCTACTGCCGAAGCCAAGTTGCACCAGAACACTCAACAGGAACTCCCAGGATAAAGTATCGAAGGCCTTCGTAATATCAATCTTGAGGAGGATGGCGGGATTTTTCTTCCTATGTAGTGTCACCGCGGTGTTACAGACTAGCTTGAAATTTTGGTGGATACAACGCTTTGTAATGAAGGCTGATTGCACTAGCGATACCAATTTGCCAATTACGGGGGAGAGCCGTAGTGACATTAATTTGGTTATGATATTGGAGAAGCTGTGTATTAAACTGATCGAATGAAAGTCCTTGATAGCTTCTGGCTCGTCCTTCTTTCGAAGCAGTGTGAGGTTGGCGGAGTTGAGCTTGTGAAAGTTTTGAGTATTTTTGCTGTGGAATTTGGCGATAGCGTTCAAGAGATCTCCCTTGATGGTTGGCCAACAGAGCTTGTAAAACATCCCAGAGAATGTATCTGGCCCGAGTGCCTTCTTTGACGGCATCGCCACGATGGCGGTTCTGACCTCATCCTCCAGGAAGGGGGCTTAACGAACAGCAACTTCGGAGGGGAGGAGAGAAGGCAGGCTGAGCGCATGCAGCCTCAACAGGTGTGCTGCTGGCGCTGGAGAGCCCATGATCTCCGTGACGTAATCTCCCAACATCTCCAACTTGTCCTCTTGGCTTAGGGCGACGCGACCGCCATGTGAAAGTCTAGGGATAAGCTTCTTGTGGTGTCGCACATTGGCCTTCATGTGGAAGTACTTTGTATTGGCATCGCCCTCGCGGAGGTGCATGATGCGCGCATGCTGACGTTGGCGAATGCACTCCAGAGATGCCAGAGCAAGACATTTCCCTTTGAGGAGAGCGCAGAGCCTACGCTCGCCGCTGGAGAGAAGGTGATGGTCTTGTGCTTGATCAAGCCAATGAATGATCTCGTGGGTGATCTGGAGCTGCAGACCGAGGCGCAGCTTGGTGTCAAAAATGACGTACAGGTCCTCACTATGCACTGGCGACGACCATGTCGCGAGAACAACATCCTGGAAGCCCTCGATTCTGGTCCAAAAAGTCTCGAAGCGGAAGTGTCTAGCACAAAAATAGGAGTGTGGTAGTCCAGCATCATCGGGCAGTGACCCGAGATCGAGGAACTTAGAGCTTGCAGCTGGCTCGTCGGGTAGAGGTCATCCCATGAATTCGAGAAAAAAAAACCCTATCCAACTTCACCAACGTGGGACGCGACTGTTCACTGCTCCATGTGAAACGATGTCCAGCGAGTTGAGGGCATGCCGGAATTGAAGGGATATAGGTAGGCTACGCTAGCTAGCAATTCAAAAAATTTACCACGTAAACTAGAAAGCCAAGCAAGTAGAAGATCATAGATTGTTACCACCAGACGTGTAGCACGGCGGAAGTAGAGTTACAGTAGCCTAATCCAACATAGAGCGCATGATGAAGTGATCGTAGTCAATCGTCCAACGTCGAGCACGTCGATACAGTGGTCGTAGTCGATCGTCCAGCGTCCTCGCGAGTCGATCGTCTCCTCCAGCAACCTCTGCAGTTCCTTGTGAAGATCGCAGATCATCCTCGAGTGCAACAGCAACCGCAGTACGCCTCTCCGGTATCCACATGTCTAGGAAAGGAACACCGTACGCCGGTGTGCTAGCACCAAGTCGCATGATAGAGCTCTCTTGAGAAGATGGCGGCTAGGGTTTTGGTGGAGCGACTCACGTGATTCGTGTGTCTGTTATAATCTTCCCAATAGCCTCATGCATTTCCTTATATAGTGCCCATGACGGATCCTATCCGAACACGTTTGTTCCAACCCATTAAATGTGTGACCCTATAGGTTCATGCGTATTCGGTTGTGACTCAGAAACCCTTTTCGACCATGAGTCGTTAGGGGTTCCTAACAGGACATAACAATTCCCGAATACACACAAGTTATATCGGACGAACCTTAATGCAATATGATCAACGACTAGGTCCTTATCACTTATGACTAGCTCGTATCTCTATATGACTAGTTCATACTTAGTCATGACTAGTTCGTATATCCTTACGATCAGGTTTCGACCATTTAGTAATTATGTTCGACCAAACTACGACCAGCTTGCATCACCATACGACTAGTCTGTATCTTATAGAACTAAACGACCTTCTCGTGTATTGTGAGACCCTGGTTTATTAAGCTCGTAATACTTAACCTTTCACTGGCTCTAGTATTACAAACAAAATAACCCGTGTCTCGATGGACATGTGCTTCCCAGAAAATACAGCACACATACATCTTTTCAAAGGTATGCATCAATTCCACACATCATATTATAACAAGTCTAGCGAAAAACATACACAATAATAAGTTATTACAGAACAGCCGACCGGCCAAATGACAAGTATAAAGTATCAGCGGAAGCAAAAGATGCCATAAGATGGCTTAAACCAAAAGACGATCGGTTAGCCATATAAACCACAGGGCAACCGACCGGGCCGCCAAGCTAGTCGCCCCCCCCACACACACTGCCACAGCACAACTCACAAAAGTGAGGCCCTTTGGGCTCACCTTCTTTCTCTGCACACAACAAGCAATGCAGATGAGTACAAATATATACTCGCAAGACTTACGAGTAACAAGCCTATACATAGCTACATGAGAGCTAAATCCAAAGGAAATTGTTATATGGTTATTTGGACGCATAAAGCAAGTTTCATTTGCAATAATGTAAGAGATTGAAGGCAATTTAACAAACCAGTTTTTAATCATTGAAATAACAGCGAGTAACAATAAATAATCAAGTAACCACCTAGAAGTGGCTAACCCAATAGCCACCACACATAGCATGAATTCTTGATTCATACCACCCATCATGTTTTAAAATGTTGTAGTCTAGTTCTCACGGGGCGTTTCCGAGCGTGTCCATAACCTAGGACAAGGCTATTCGAATAGTTTTAACCTCGAGGGTGTACCAATGTACCACACTTGCATCGCTTTTAAGCCACAAGATTAGCACACTTCCAAAGGTATGCCGGCACGGCTAAGTCCTACGAGACATTTCCAATATTGCGTATCAACTACGAGTCGCTCGTATGGATAGAAATCCATACGCTTACATTGTAAAGCCGAAAAGACAACTACCCCTCGGGGTAAAGCTTTTCGGACAACTATAATGCTCCCACACATAACCATCTCATTTTACCACAACACAACACACACAAGCCCTCTTGCAACTCGTAGCCAACACACGCCAAAGTACTAAGTCAAGAGAGGTCTCATTTCCCTCTAGTGTGATTAGCACGCAAGAATGCTTGGTTTAGTGTAACAAGATATTCGGTCCTTGTTGACTCGGGCACCATTCCAGTCACACCAAAAAATCACACCATCATACCATTGTGCCCAAGTCCAAATCACTTTGTTTTCAGTTTTAGTTTTTGCAATTAAACATAGCACAAAACTGAAATATAGAAACATAGTAAGCATTTGTGTGATCAAGGTTATCGACAAGTCGATAACCGCCCATTTCTACCGATAGCTAAGCAACAAACTCGTAAACTACTAAGTGATAAGGGTTCATCCAACGAACCCAAAATCACAGCAAGATAAACCTAGGCTCAGTAGTAGAGGATAAATATTCGCCTACTGATAATGCATCTACTGGGTTAACTATCGACAATAGTTAAAACAAGATAGCAATGCATACGTAGAATTTGCAATCAACATATTAGAATTTGAAAATAATAGGAACAACATGATCAAATGAATGCTACATCTTCTTGCCTTGCTGGAGGGCAGAGTCTGGCTGCTGTGGACCAGATTCAAGATCAATATTATCTTCAGAACCTAACGTGAAAATGCGATAAAACCAATAAGAACGAAGAATACCAAATAAAACTCAACAGCAAAAGACCTCCAAATCTTATGAAATTTATACGGCAGCAAGGATATGATTTTAGATAATTTTAGGAACAAGAATCAAGTCATTTGGATTAAGTATGAAAAAGTTATAGCTAAAACCATTTCTCTGAGCCTGTTAATTCACCAATTTAATTACTGGTACTGTTCATGGCAAAAATTTCCAGAATGATCTAGAGTCTGAAATTTTTATAGTGGGTAGGTAATGGTATCCTAAGAACAGCAAAGTTGAGTTTACTCAATTTGGAGTTAAAATGAAATACTTATGATTTTTCTAAGTTGCAAAACTAGAACATGTCATTTTTCAGGAGTATGAACAGGAGCAAAACCTATTTCATATTAAAGTATATTAACAGAGGAAATTTACAAAATTGAGTTTGCACATTTTGGAGTTATACAGAAAAAGATATGCATTTTACAAGTTTCATGTTAATTTTGGGATATTCAAAATGACTGAAAACTAATCAATATTGTCTACAAGGTTTTCTCGCACAGAACAATGTCTAAATGCATTTTTAAATTAAATTTTAGTCAAACATGAATTTATCCCTACTGGAAACATCTAGAAAGGATTTAAAATGAAATAGTTGCGGATTTTCAAAGTTTAACACAATTTTTAGTTGTTTAATAAAAACTTACCAGAATTATACAAAACCTATTAAAAAAATGACGTGGACGAACGTGGGCCACTGATCGCAAATCGAACGACCCGCGCGCAAGGAGAATAGCGCACGCGCGCGATCAAAGAGAAGTTCACCGTTGGATCTAAATCCAACGGTCTACGAGGATTGGGACGTTCGGGGACGCGAACGGCCCAATCAATCTCGACCGCAGATCAACAGATGGATGGTTCTGAGCGCTGCGCACTCCGGGCGACTCGAACGGCCCAATCCATCTCAGCCGCTCATCGCGAGATGGACGGCACGCGCGATTTGGAGCACGGGTGGTCCGAACGGCCACGTGTTCTGTAATACCCTGAAAGTGTGTTAGGCATTAATCGGGAAAGATTAAATGAATCGGAAGAGAGTATTTGAATTGGGAGAAGGATTCTTTTAGAAAATCACCAAATCTGGAATTGAGAGGGGGTTTTCCGCGTTTATTTGGCAACCTGGGCTTGGGCCTAGGCCCATGTGGGGCTGGGCGGCCATAGGGGGGGAAGGCACCACCCCTCCCCCAAACCGTAGCCGCCCCCCATCTTTCCTCCCCCTCCATCCCTTTGGCCGCCACCTCCCTGTCCCCTCTCCACCTTGGCCGCCTCCCTTTGCTCCCTGCACCTCCCCCCTTGGTGTTCTTCCTGCTGCAGCCCAAGGACACCGCCCGCCGGTCTAGTGGAGGAAGAAGGAGGACGCCTGCTTTGTGGATCGCCAAGAAGAAGAAGAATGAGAGGAGAAAGGAGGAGGAAGATCATCTTCTCAAGGTTCTCCCGCCTACTTCTGGTTCTTTGCAAGGGTGGGAGCGTGGTCCTGTGGGCAGCACTCGTCGCGTCCCACCGTTCTCGCACGGTTGAGGCAAGTATTCGAGCTATAATATATGTATGCTTGCATGATATGATTGTGGTGTATATTGATCGTATTGCCATGCATGCCTGTTTATGAGATGAGTTATTTATTATTTTGATGATCGCTAGTTATGGTTAAAGGTTCTTCCGCATGTTGTTATTGCTTCCGTGCAATGAGAATATGTTGTATTCCCCGCATATGAAAATGTTATCATGGTGCATATGCATGTTGAGAGCATCAGTGCCTTGGTCACATGGTGACCAAGCACATACATTGAGGTCCCGTCATGTAGATGACGGGCTTGAGGTCCCCTACATTCGTGGAATGTGGGCTAATGAACAAAGAGGTCCCCATCATTAAGATGATGGGCAAAGGTCCCTATACATGTGGTGTATAGGTTATTGGTCCCTGTGCGGAGGAGCACGATGCAAGGGTATACAATGACGGTTGTATACCCGCATTACCGTAAAATGCGAAAGAGATAAAGTTCAAAGGAGCATTGCATTGGTTGCATATCATGAGTTAAATGGCTATGTTTAGTGTGATGTTAATTGAGGATCATCGATGCTATGTTTGTGTTATTGTTTATGACCTTGTTGGTACTTGCTGAGTCTTTGGGCTCACCCTTGCTTTATTGTGTTTTAGGTACCAGAGGCAGGAACGACATGCATGGGAGGGAATAGAAGTTGTTGCACTCACTACCTCACACTCTTATGGCTTTTGCCACTTAGCCCAATTTAGAAATAAATAAACTGTTTGGACATCACCATATATGGTTTTGGTTTGGGTATCTGATTATTTGTAATAATGAGGTTGCCAGTCTTGGTATGTTCATTTGATTATCATGCATGAATGAGTAGACTGGATTATGAGAAATTTTGTTAAGGGCCATGATTTATTGTTGAACTCTCAGTATAGCTGTTTAAACAAGGGAGATTCTGCCAAAAATTGGTAGTTTGTGCTAGAATAGTATAATTCCAGTAGTATTCCAGGCTCTTGGAGAGTTGGGGTGTTACAGATTGGTATCGTAATCGAGCGTGAGGTCCATGGTAAATAAATTGTTAAATTGACACACCGCGTACGCGAAGTTGGGGATGGGTCAAGCATTGCATTTACGTTTCCGTTGTATTGCTTTGATCATTTCTGATGTGAAATGGGTATGAATACTTATGGGTTGCCTTTAAGATTGTTATATTTGATGATAGTAGATGATGGGAGGGTTAGCTTGTGGTTTTAGCCTTGAGCTGCCAGGATTGCACCACCATTTGGGTTTCTTTGGGAAGGTTATTGTCTTCCTTGAGTTGGAATGGTTATTCTTGGTCTGACCCAGTGGATGAATTCTCTTGGGTCAGTGGTTATTTCAGTTGATGAGTGTACATCGGTTATTGTTGGCTCCTTAAAGCAAACATTTGTTCTCCCGAATGACGAGTTGTTTTGCTGTTTTTAAACATAGATGGTCTATAAGATTGATCTTTTACTTGGAACTTTGGTCAATGGAAGCTTTATTTTATTTGTCCTTACAATGTGAAAGCTTTGGCCCCATGCACTCTTTTCGGGATTTGAGTTGAAGTTGATACTTCTCTTTTATGAGAGGAAGCATCAAAGTTCTCTTGGCTATGTCGTGTCTTGGTTAAGTCGTAGATTGTAATAAAACAAATTGTTAGTGTTTTGGTTGCAATTGGTCCATCTTTGTTTTACAAAACAATTGTTGACTTGCCGAGTGTGAGCTATCTTTGCGACTTGCGAACGTTCTTTTCTTGAGAATCTTACCTTTCCTGTTGATGAAGGTTACTCGGGTGTCTGTTTGGTATTTTGGATATGGGAATTATCTTTCACAAAGTTCATTGAATAAAGTTTTGATTCTACTTATTTCTTTTGGAGTAGATGGAGTGTTGAAATTTAGACCCTCTTCATAGAGAAAGAGAGTGTCAATTCTCTTTTGCAATGATTTGTTATGTTAAGTGAGAATTTGTAAGTATGCATGATAATTGATAGCGGTTGTGATGTCATGTTGGATTAGTGGCAAGGTGCATGATTAGCCTTAACTAGTGTCTTTGGAAGTGAAATTGATTAAGTTGATGTTGTCTTCTACCAGTTCTTGATGAACTGTATATGAGTAGTGACTCAGAGTATGTCCACACCTATGTGGAGTCAAAAGAGATATCAAGAAGTATGGAACATTGATGAATTAGTCTGATCATTAAAAAAAATCGTTAGGTTGCTAAACTTGTTGGGTTCTTTGGTTCCCATGGATTAATTTAAATGTGTGGAAAGGGAAACTAGAGGAAATGCTAGATTTACATATTCACTAGTATGATTAGTTATTGGAATTGTGTACAACCGGTTGAATGGATTGAATATCGGTAGATCTAGAATTTATGAGAGGAGTTCTATGCAGTTCTTCTATATAGGATGACACGATGAATTGGGTTATAGTGTTGTTGAGACTTTTGACCGATAGAAGATTTCAATTTGTGAAGTTCTAGTGTATTTTTGCCAAAATTCAAATACGAGGAGGAACAGTTGAATATGTGTTTGTTAATATCCATGTGATTTGGGAAGGAAAGTAGGTAGCAATTAGATTTCATAATGAAGCCAGTTGATAACAACAATGGTTGTAGTATAACTGTGGTGTGTTGAAGTTTGATGTTGAGCATCGCTAAAAGTTGAATTGATATGATATAATAGGTGGCTTATGCCCACATGATTGTGAAAATATCGGATGATAATGTGTCCTTGATGAAAGATTTTTGGGTAGGACCTTTTCAATTGGGTGGTAGACCCCTTCCAAACTTAAGAAGTTGATGTAGTGGGGTAGTATGGTTTTGGTATACACTCGTTTTGAAGATGGGATGAAAAGGAAGTATGAAACAATTTGGTGAAACTTTGGAGGCTTTCTAATGAAATAGTTGATGACAAATATTCGTGTTCAGAGTGTATTATTCTTGATGTTAGTAAGATTATCTGCGAGAGATGGTGACTTGTGTGTGTGGTGATGATTCTTTTAGAAGTAAAGTAATTTGATCGTCTTTCGTAATTTGGATTTAGTAAAAGTGTTTCGAGTTTTGCGGTTGTGATTATTTGGACCTCTTGAATATTGTGGTGATTTAGTTTGATTCGAGCAAGTGACATGTCGAAAGAATTTTATTGGTTCTTAAGTTGTTCCTGTGATTTGGGTTTGAAGAGCCTATCATGTTTAAGCTAGCAAAGTGATGTAGTAATCACAGAGAATAACTTTCCTTGTTAAAGGAAGGAGTGAAGTATAAGTGTTTGAGATTTAAATCGTTTCGCATTTTGCAGTTTGTTTGAGTGTGCTTGAACCTTATGCAATTGTTCCATAAGGGTTTATCAATTTTCAAAGGGCATTACGTTTTTCTCTTTTGTGGTTTGGTATTCGCTTTTAGTAGGGTTTGAGCCCCCTACTGTTGACTTTCACTTATGTTTTTCGAGTTCTTTGCCTAAGTGACTATTTCCCTTGGTCCTGTGTTTACTTCAAGCAGTAAATGTCTTCATTTGCCTTTTCTTTTGAGGATTGATCCACCGATTCGTTTCACAGTGGTTTTTGAAGTGTTTATTCAATGTGGTTGTGAGACCTTGGATTGTAAGTTAATCGAGGAGCAGTGAAGGATGAACTAATTTCGTGTGTAATTCTTGGAGGGAATTTTATTTATACAGAATGTTTGCCTTTGAGGCTAAACTGATTGCATTATTGCAACTATTAGAACCTATGAAGATTTGTGAACCAAGATCCATTGTTCAATTCGGGTGGAACATTAGAATTTTTGGAAGGATGAGAATCTTGATCAATGTATTAGAGTGTCACGATTGAGTACCTTGCACGGTTGTGCAGATGAATTATGATGGTGTTGTAATGAGAGTAATATTAGCGAAGCAATCTGATCGTTAAAGTAACTAATGAGGTAGACAGGATGGTTGGATTATTGCCAGGAAAGACTTGGACTTAGTAAGTAACTCTTTAAGAGTTAGAATCTTTATAAAGATAATTGGGTCAAGAAGATGTTTTCATGTTCATGTTAGTGCGCGAGTATGTATGGACTGTGAGAATTTTAGGGATTTTAATCAGAGGTTTTCCCTATCTTCTTTATGAGAAGTTCATTGTAGGGGTCTTGGAGTTTAATTTGGGCTTTGCATTTTTATGCTAGGATTTGGGTCGCCCAATGATTATGTGTAGAGGAAGTAGATTAAGGGTGGATTTCGAACAGTGGGATGATTATTAATAGAGCCCTTTTTGATGAAGTATATGAATGTGAGAACCAGGAATTCCAAGTTGTTTATTCCTAAACGATTGAGGTGATGTGATTGCGTGTGTGAACTAATTTGAGATGCATTGGAAGTCATCTGTCAAATTAATCATGTCGATAGAGGAGTTGTTGAGAGAAAGTTTTGGTGGCGTAGATAGAGCCTTTTTACAGAGGTGTGGATGATGTATTTTGACTTGAGCGTAACGTTGAGAATGTCAAGTTAAGAGAGATGAGTTAGTGTGTTTTGCGATGAACTGTTACTCCGAAGTTGAGAGAGATTTTATTCATAAAAGAGATACTAAGAAATTCGATTCCCATTTGAGTATTGTGTTGTTGACCAATGTCTTTCGTAAGTTGAGTTTGACTCGATTTTGGTATGTGTGGTTCTTAACGGTTCAGGAAGAATAAAAGAAATGATGGATTTGGTTATTCGAGTGATTTCTCTTTTGGTGATCGTGGTGTTTATTTCCAAATTTTCTAATTTGAGAGGTGGAACGATAGTTCCGTGTTCTGTGTGAATGTCGTGTGGTTCGGTATCTTTGGGAAGTTTAACCCAAGATACATTGGCTTGTTCTCGCTATTGGCGTATCGCCAGGTCTGTCTCAGAGTCCGTGCGCGGAGTACGTAACATCATGTATGTTCTGGTGTTGAGTGAGTGTCTGGGAGATCCAGAGTCTGAGGTTTCGTTTGCACCGCTGACCATCGAGTGAGATCTTACCCTCGAGTCTTGTCCGATGAGTGTACTTGGGATGTCGAGTTGAGCGTTAGTCCAGACGTCGATTTACATCCTTGTGATGTGGTCCTTACTCCAAGAGAGAGGTCACTTAGGAAGTTGGAGTTTTGCGTACGTGAGCTTTAACCGGTGTTGTTCACAATGGGTACGTGGTTACCGTTGTTCGATCTCAGTCGTGGTTGTTCTTTCGCTTAAGCGTGTTTCGATTCGGGGTCGAATACTGTTAAGGGAGGTAGAATGTAATACCCTGAAAGTGTGTTAGACATTAATCGGGAAAGATTAAATGAATCAGGAGAAGGATTCTTTTAGAAAATCACCAAATCTGGAATTGAGAGGGGGTTTTCCTCGTTTATTTGGCAACCTGGGCTTGGGCCTAGGCCCATGTGGGGCTGGCCAGCCATAGGGGGGGAAGGCGCCACCCCTCCCCCAAACCCTAGCCGCCCCCCATCTTTCCTCCCCCTCCATCCCTTTGGCCGCCACCTCCCTGTCCCCTCTCCACCTTGGCCGCCTCCCTTTGCTCCCTGCACCTCCCCCCTTGGTGTTCTTCCCTGCTGCAGCCCAAGGACACCGTTCCTCGCTGCCGGTCTAGTGGAGGAAGAAGGGAGGACGCCCGTTTTGTGGATCGTCCAAGAAGAAGAAGGATGAGAGGAGAAAGGAGGAGGAAGATCATCTTCTCCAAGGTTCTCCCGCCTACTTCGGTTCTTTGCAAGGGTGGGGCGTGGTCCTGTGGGCAACACCCTCGTCGCGTCCACCGCTCTCGCACGTTGAGGCAAGTATTCGGCTATAATATATGTATGCTTGCATGATATGATTGTGGTGTATATTGATCGTATTGCCATGCATGCCTGTTTATGAGATGAGTTATTATTTATTTTGATGATTGCTAGTTATGGTTAAAGGTTCTTCCGCATGTTGTTATTGCTTCCGTGCAATGAGAATATGTTGTATTCTGCATATGAAAATGTTATCATGGTGCATATGCATGTTGAGAGCATACAGTGCCTTGGTCACATGGTGACCAAGCACATACATTGAGGTCCCGTCATGTAGATGACGGGCAGGTCCCCACATTCGTGGAATGTGGGCTAATGAACAAAGAGGTCCCCATCATTAAGATGATGGGCAAAGGTCCCTATACATGTGGTGTATAGGTTATTGGTCCTCGTGCCGAGAGGCACGTGCAAGGGTATACAATGACGGTTGTATACCCGCATTACACGTAAAATGCGAAAGAGATAAAGTTCAAAGGAGCATTGCATTGGTTGCATATCATGAGTTAAATGGCTATGTTTAGTGTGATGTTAATTGAGGATCATCGATGCTATGTTTGTGTTCTTGTTTATGATTTTGTTGGTACTTGCTGAGTCTTTGGGCTCACCCTTGCTTTATTGTGTTTTAGGTACCAGAGGCAGGAACGACATGCATGGGAGGGAATAGAAGTTGTTGCACTCACTACCTCACACTCTTATGGCGTTTGCCACTTAGCCCAATTTAGAAATAAATAAACTGTTTGGACATCACCATATATAGTTTTGGTTTGGGTATCTGATTATTTGTAATAATGAGGTTGCCAGTCTTGGTATGTTCATTTGATTATCATGCATGAATGAGTAGACTGGATTATGAGAAATTTTGTTAAGGGCCATGATTTATTGTTGAACTCTCAAGATAGTTTGTTTAAACAAGGAGATTCTACCAAAATTGGTAGTTTGTGCTAGAATAGTATAATTCCAGTAGCATTCCAGGCTCTTTGAGAGTTGGGGTGTTACATGTTCTTAGCCGAAGATCTAGAGATGGATGGCCCAAATCTATGTGTGCTTCGGGTGACCCAATCAACACATTGATCTCAGTCGTTGATCGTGAGATCGACGGTCGCTAGTGACGTGGAACCTTCGGGGGCCCGAAAATCCCACAAGATCTGGGCCGCAGATCTTGAAATCGACAGTCCACGCTTAGCACAAATAACACATGTGGATTTTAAGTGCGGGGGAGATTTAAGTGCCTGGTCCCACACGTCAGTGAGACAGGGAGTGATTAGGACAGCTAATAAATGCTAAACCCATTGATTAGTGATGATTAGCATTTAATGTGTCCTAAAGATTTCGCACAGAGAGGATTTTATGTGGACGGGGGCCCACAAGACAGTGACTCTAAGGGTTATTTCTGACACCCATTAATTGCTAACGATGATTAGCACTAATGAGCCCAAATTTTTGCCTTAATGACTCAGTCACTGTGGTTTAAGGCCTACGGGCCCACATGACAGTGACTCATGGAGTCATTTTCGACAGCCACTAATGCTAAGCACTAATTAACAATGATTGATTATTAATGATTTCTTAACGACTTAGCAGAGTGCCAGCGGGGACTTTAAGTGGCTGGGCCCACCGGTCAGTGAGACAGTGGGCCAGCTTAAGACATATTAATTACCACCAATGATTAACAATGATTAAGAAATGATTAGCAATTAATGATGTCTTAACGACAACGGCTCAGAGAGGCTCCCGCCCGGCAAAAACCGAGTAGCAAATAACGGCTTGTCGCCGGCGGCTCCGGCCACGGCGGCACCCACAAAGTACCAAAATGGGTTCGCAATAGCCTTGCGGACCCAATGGTGGTGACCTCGCCGGCGACAAGGACCCACAACGCCGGCGAGCCAGAAATTAAAGATGATGACAAAATCGGCCGAAAGCGAAAAATGATCAAAAGCTCCGCAACAGTCCAAAGAAGCGTGTGCCACATCATCTAAGGACTAATAAGAAGCTACATTGGCCAAGAAGAGCTTCAAAGATGGTCGGAGAAGGTTTGACCACGGTGGAGCTTGCCGGACCCGAGGAAGAAGATGTGAAAATAGAGACCTGAGCCAAAATGAACACCACTGGTGGTCAAAATAGCTTCATTAAAGCTTAAAGAAGGTCAATGAGCAATTAATTGCCAAAAGAACCACTTACCGGAGTTGGAGAAGAAAGAGGATAAAATCGGCCGAAATGATCCAAACTCAAAATTGGTCAATTCCTGTGAATGAAACCCAAAATTGAGTTAGGGGAAATGATTAGGGTACTAAGGAGCTCAAAAAGGTAAAAAAAGATTTGAAGAAGAACCACTGGAGCATCAAAACCCACAATGGAGCTTCATGGCCGAAAATGGTAGTTTGGATGTTTTTCGGTGTTTTGAGCTCTACAAGCTATGGGGAGCTGAGGGTGGTATAAAGGAACACCAGGAGGGGTTTTGGGAAGCTTATAAAGCTAGAGGATTAGGGTTTGGGCAAAAATGAAATGCTCGGGTGAGTTTGGTCCACCGCACTGCCATGGACCGAAAAAAAGAAATGATGGGGAGCAGGCTAGGGCATGCCTCCTACCGAAAGTGAGCCGCAGCACTAAATGCCCGACCAGCGAGAGATGAGGAGGGAGCAGGACTTAACCAGAGCCATGCCGCTCCCTGTTCATGCACAGCTCGAGGAAGAAGATGACTAGAGAAAGAAAAAAGGCTAGGGTGCTTGCGGGCTGTTGGATTTTAATCCAGCGGTTGAGATTTGCCCAAGGTTCCAGAGGTTTAAAACACTAGGAAAGATCGTGAGCGTTGGATCTACAACGGACGGTCACGATTGAATGGGACAACCGAGTGACCCGAACGGCCCATTTCACCTGGACGGTCAGATCTTGATCTAACGGCCCAAATGAGTTGGCGCAGTCGCGAGGTCCGAATGTTCTCGTGAACATGGGCCGTGTGATTTAAATCCAACAGCTGAGATTGAATGTGTGTTTTAAATGAGCCCGAGTGCAGTTAGTTGACTGAGCCAAGTCAAGTGGCTCGAGCCCGAGTCTGACTCGAACCCAACCGGTTTAGCTAGGGTTTTTAAAATAATAGCTGGAATTTGGGGATTTATTTGAGGTAGCAAAACATCTCCAAAATTTCTGAAATTTTTGCAGGAGCTTGCCAACGTAGAGGTTAACCTTGTGTAAAATTGTCAGAGGTTTTTATGCAGTGCATTTTTCTCCAAAAATTCTGCAAGGTTCTGGAATAGGGTTTTGACTGAAAGTCAAACAGGTTTGATTGCCCTCTAAAAATATTCAAACAATTTCTAAAAATTGTAAAATTTTTCGGAGGGGTTACATTCCATCCCTAAAACTTGGGAAAAA
Source organism: Ampelocalamus luodianensis (assembly GCA_036346255.1). Classification (NCBI taxonomy): domain Eukaryota; kingdom Viridiplantae; phylum Streptophyta; class Magnoliopsida; order Poales; family Poaceae; genus Ampelocalamus; species Ampelocalamus luodianensis. The sequence continues at coordinate 48,164,202 of CM070624.1, forward strand.
TATTTCCAAAGGATGATCACAAGATTTAACAAGATTGTTTTTGGAAGACAAGGTTTTGGATCAAAAGACTTGTGACTTTGTATTTCCATAATTCTTGTACAGGACTTGTTCAAAACATACAGGAAATACATGATGTAAGAAAAAGTTTTAATTTCTACTCATTTTCTTACATTTGAAACACAAGTCCAAAATTAGAATGTTACATGTATTCTCTCTTTGCCTCACGATATCTGGTTGAACTCCAAGTGAGATAATTTGTCATCCATAGACTGTTCAATACATTCTTGATCAAACGACGGATAACTTCACGTGGTCGACTCTTCGACCACTGGTGACATGGCCATGCACTTTCTTTATCTAAACACATCAAGGGGCCCAGAGATAACTCTCTCATTATGTTAGGAGCGGCAAATCCCATATCCGACCAGTCACATCCTCCGCGTGTTTCATAAAATACGCTACCTTTATAACTACCCAGTTACGAGTAGTGTTCGGCAACCCCCTAAGTGTACAATTACACATGTAGGAAACCATACTGATCTCAGGTCTAAGGATTATACATCATCATTGCTTGAGACCAACTGATGACACATAAAATCATAACAATCTCAATAGTATCTCAAGGTGGGTCAATGTCGGGACCCAAAAATGCAATTCTGGACCCTCTGTGTATTCTGCACTAGTCCAGGATCACGCTAGTGCACACAGCGGTAACATAGGTGAATATCAATCCACACAAGCGAAATATAACATAAACGAATAGTTTGAGTAACAACTTAGAGTTTTGACCTTAAAGTCGGGGTTACAACTTATTAAGCCACGCAGGGCTAACACTAAAGAAATACTGCAGCGGAACGAAATAAACTCTGGCAAACTCCAATCAGCACACCACAGGCAACCGACTGGGATCGATGACCTAGCGATCAACCTTCTTCCACAAACTCCTCCTCGCAAAGCGAAGACTCCTCCATACAGTAGGTTTGGACGCAAGTTTTACAACAAGCGTGAGTACACAACCGTACTCGCAAATCATACCACAGAATGCAATATATAGATGCAGGCTTATTCCAAAGGAATGGCTTCTGTAATACCCTAAATTATATTCGAAAGGATTAGTCGGGAGAAATTAATTAAATCAAGAGAAGGGTTCTTTTAGTAAAACACCAAATTAGGAAATGAGAGGGGGTTTTCCACGTTTTGTGGGCAACCTGGGCTTGGGCCTAGGCCCATGTGGGGCTGGCCGGCCAAGGGAGGGGGTGCCACTCCCCCCCCAAACCCTAGCCGCCCCTCTCACCCCCTCCCCTCTTTCCTCCCCACTCCCCCATTCGGCCGCCACCTTCCCCCCACCTCCTCCACCCCCTTGTGCTCCTCCTACCTCCCTCCACCTCCATTGCTGCTGGCCAAAGAGAAGAAGAACCTCCATTGCAGCCGGCCAAGGAGGAAGAAGAAGGAGAAAAGAAGAGAAGGGAGAAGAAGAGGGAGAAGAGAAGGAAGAGAGGAGAAGGAGGATCATCTTCGGGGCCTGCTCATCGTCGTCCAGCACGTCGTCAAGGGTAACGACGGGTTTCTTGTGTTGAGGGATGGTCATTAGAGGCGATTGCTAATAGATTGATTGGATCGGCTAAATTCTGTTCTCTGCTCAATTCTGTCCAGAATGTTGCGCGGCCAGTTTCATTTATTTATAAGCCGAATTAGGAGTTTTGGTCTCCTAGAGAAACGTAGATTATGTTCTTAGCTTTCAGTGGCCACCAAGATCACCCAAATCCGATTAACGGTCAGGAAGTTATGAATTTTTTAGTATCGCTGCCTGATAATTCTGTCAGTTTCTGGCAGTCTGTGGTAATTTGGTTAAAACTGCTATTTAAAAGGAGAATCAGAGGACCTCAATATAACGAAAAATGTAGGTAATTTCCATACCTTTTCATAGAGATAAAGAACACGAGATTTGAACTTTCGTAGCAAAAGTTATGATAGTTTTAGCGTACTGTCCAGAGAACCCGACGAGAATTCTATTGTCTGATGATTGGTTTGGTAGGGGAAGTTAAGGGCAGAATCAAAAGGGCTCCCCAACTAGGTTTATTTAGGCAATTCAATTACCTTTTCAGAGAGTCTAAGATCATCTTAATTGGACTCCTGAGCAGAAAGTTATGTATTTTAGAATTTGGCTATTTTCAGTGAGCACCAAAACGATCGCTAGAAATTGGAAAATTGGAAACGCTTGGGAGTTTAGCGAGTTCGTTTGTGTTGTTTTTATGCTTTTGGGTCCAGTATGTTGGCCTTAGATTGGGATATCTTTATGTTCAGGTGGGAGCGTGATCCCAGGGGCAGCGCCCTCTTCGCATCCACCGTTCTATACGAGTTGAGGCAAGTATTCGGGTTATAGTGTATTTTCGGTTGTATGATAAGATTGTTGTGATTGCTTGCTGTAGCCTTGCACGAATGTTAGTGTAATGAGTTTTCCTTTTATCTTGATGAATGCAAGCTATGGTTAATGTTTCCCTTGAGCGTTGCTAAATATTACATGTTGTTATGTACATGTTAAATTATTGGGTATGAAAGATGTGGGCATGGGGCAATTGCATGTTTCAAACGTGTTGGAGACTTGGTCATATATGCATGTTTTTGATATATGATAGCGAAGTAAGGTTGCTGGCATGTTGTTTATATCGAGATTGGTGAATGCTCCAAGTATGATTATGCTCTATTCATGTCCGGTGTTATTGTACTTGGTAAATTGATGATGAATAGATGTTGCGCATGTGCATATAGAGATCATCTTTGCTTGGTCACGTGGTGACCAAGTATGCATTCGTTGAGGTCCCGTCATGTATTGACGGGCTTGAGGTCCCCACATTGGTGGAATGTGGGCTATGAGCAAATAGGTCCCCATCATTCGGATGATGGGCAAAGGTCCCTATACATGTGGTGTATAGGCTCTTGGTCCCCTGTGCGGAGGCACGAGCAAGGGTATACAATGACGGTTGTAAACCCCGCATTACGGTAACATCGAAAAGAGATAAAGTTGAAAAGGTGCATTGCATTGGTTGCATTCACATGAGCATGAAGGCTATACTTTGGTGGCTTGTTTATCTTGGATTGTTGATGCTATGAATGATGATTTGCTTAGCCTTGTTGGTACTTGCTTGAGTCTTTGGGCTCACTCTTGCTTTGATGTGTTTTAGGTACAATGGCAGACCTCGCATGCATGGGAGGAGTAGATGTTTGGATGCACGCACTACCACTCAATCTTAAGAATTACTTATGGTGGTTTGAGTTTGATTAATCAGAATAATGAGAATAGCAAATTTTGGTTATGTTTATGAGATTATCCTGCATGCTTGAATGAACCTGATTATGAAGATATTGATAAATGCCATGATTAATTGTTGGAACCTCGGTATAGCTGACTATACAAAGGAGGTTTTGCCAAAAATTTGTAATTGGTCTTAGTTTAGTTTAGTTTAATTTAATTTTAGTAGCATTCCGGGCTCAATCTTTGAAATGGTGTTCTGACAATGGTTATTTTGCGAAATGCAACATTTGCAATTGAATACAAATAATAGATTGAAAAGCATAATTTAAAACAAATAAGCAATATTAATTTAACAGTTGTTTCCATAAAGACACACAGCTAAACTGATTGATTCACACAGCCATATGATTGAGATCACACAGCTCCCAATCCCACATTTTATGAACACTACCCCTCATGTGAAATCCCCGAGCGTTGTCCATGACCGAGGGCGCGGCTATTCGAATAGATTGATTAACACTCTGCAGAGGTTTGTACACTTTACCCACACGATACAACTAGTGTAGCTAGCACTAATCGTAACAAAACAGTTCGGCAACTTCGTCTCAACATTGACGTTCTTATTCACACGATCCCATATCACAAAGTTTAACCTATCCACGAACCCCAATGTTGAAACTCCGAACCTACTAAGTTAGGCCTGTCACTGACATGAGGCGTCGCATAAGATAGCTCGGCCAATGGCGCACAAAGTTAAGTCCTTAATTGACCAAGGCAAGACTTCCAGCTTTTCTAACTAAACCACACGATAAATCTCAATCACAAAGCCACCAGTTCACACAAGATCCACCACTTGCCTCGGTCTAAATCTTTTACCACCCAGTTGGTTTAGTGCAACACATGCCATCACGAGTAATAGCACACAGCACACACAATTTTATCACACAGTTCCATAATCACTTAGTCAATTTCATAATTGCACTCACATGAGATGATGACTCATAGCATGGCTAAGCAATTCTAGTCAGTCTAACCAACCATGTTGGCAATATGTTAATACCAACTAAATAATAAATCAATCTAGGCGACAAAGATTAAGGTATACAAGTAGGCAAGGTGAACATAACAGCTTTGGATCAATAACTAACCCAAAAGCAGATTAAACACATAATTAAAGTAAATGCAATAATTCAACACAATATAATTTGGGAAAACTGGGATTCAATATGATCAAAGGTATGACTTGTCTTGGAATAGGTCTATGTACTGGTCTTGAACTTGGTTGAAGCCTTCTTCGAAAACCCCAAGTATCACGTCTACGCACAAGCGGGCAAAACAACCAAAACAAATAAATAACAGAGGCAAAACAAACTCCAAAAATTAAATAAAAATAATAATTAGATAGATCTCGAATTTAGACAAATTTAGAAATTTGAATGGGCTCAATCGAGTTCGGATGTAAAAGTTATGGCCTTTGGAAGATTGAAAATACATAAGATCTTTGAAAATCGGTATTTCATGAATTTCCAATTATTTTCCTAAAGGAAAATCAGATTATTATGAAGCGACGCCACGAGGACGTTCGGACGGGTGATATCGGCCTGACAGTGGGTCCCACTGCCGGTGACACGCTCACGGTAGATCAGTGTCTCCGAGCCTCGGCTCGAACCGGTGGGCGCACCGCGTCGTGCTCACGAGGTAGCCACGCGACGCGACACGCGCAGCGGCAATGATGATGGCAAACGACGTGGGCGGCCACGCCGGCCGACAAGCGGCGGCGCTCTCGACCGCCAGCAAAGAACGACAGCGGCGCTCGGAGGTCCGATGGTACGAGCGGAAGCCCTTGTTGTTGCGAACGATGGTGCACTCACGGCGGAGAGGCACCGGAGATGGCCGCGGCGGCGTTAAGCGGAGGAGCAGCCGGTATTTGTCGGATCGGAGTTCCGTGAAGTGGACAGCACCGGGAGGTTGCTTATGCTCGTGCGATCTTGGTGGTGCGATCGGCGTGCTCGGCTGCGCATCGGACGCGGCGGAAGAGCGGCCCGAGACCTTGCGGTGGAAACCAAAAACAAAGAACGGCGGGCGCCGAGGGCTCGGGTGATCTAGGGTTGGGGGTTCTGATGCGGGGAGAGAGGCGATCCTCGGGGGCCTTTTATAGGGAGTCGGGAGGGTGCAGGGAGGCGGCGGCGGCAAACCCTAAAAAGGAGTCCGAGGTCGGCACGAACTCGATCTCGCGTTTAAAAGGAATTCGGGATATGATTTTACTGGAAATAGGAACGGGGGGATAGGAGATAAGATTTGGCAGCGAAAACAGGGAAGTTTTAGTTAGGAAAGCTCGTTGTCGGATTGAGCTTCTAGAAGCTCTAATGGCGGGCGCGGCACCGACTTCGGACGCGGGAAGAAGCAGGGAGGCAGCGACCTCGGCGGGCCCACAGCGGCGCAGAGGCGGCAGCGTAAGAGGCACGCTGGAGCGCGGCGGGAGGCTGGCCACACTGGGTCAGCGTGCGGTAAACAGGAAATGGGCCGGGGAGATTAGGCCCGAAAGGATTTCCGAGATTTTAATTAGTTTTTCTAATTTAGAAAATACCAGAAATTCAAATAGGCAATAGAAAATAGCAAATGAACTCAGAAAAATTCTAGAAAAATCTAGAAAATATATCTGAGCACATAGAACCCAATTAAAATAGTTTTGGTTATTGTTCATGTTGGGATTATTCACATTAAATGTTTTTGATTGTAAAGTCCAATATTAAGCTTTTGAAATTAAAATCAAATAAAACCAAATGGTGAATTTTTCCCTACTAACTATTTAAAAGATTTTTAAGCTCTGAAAATTTGGGATGTTACAAACCTCCCCCCCTTAAAGGAATCTCGTCCCCGAGATTCAGGCTAGCTAGAGAAAAGATTAGGGAACTCGGCCGGCTCTTCTTCACGCTCACACGTCGCTTCTCCTCCGAGTGGTTGCTCCAATCGACCTTGCAAAAACGAGCAGACTTGCTTCGTGAGGCGCTCACGACATCCAAGATCTTGACTGTTGCTCCTTGTAGGTAAGATCCTCTTTCAAAACAATTGATTCCAACGGGCTTGCTCTTCGCACACGAAGACACTTCTTCAATCATGAGACATGAAAGACATCATGTACTCCTGCTAACGACTGCGGTAGCTCCAATTGGTAAGCAACTTCCCCACGGCGTTCCAAAATCTTGAACGGGCCAACATACCTGGGGGCAAGCTTCCCTTTGGCATGAAACCTTTTGACACCTCTGAGCGGGGTCACTCGAAGAAAGACAAAATCTTCTGGCTCGAAACTGAGATCTCGACAGCGGTTATCAGCATAACCCTTCTGCCTTGACTGGGCTATTTTTAGCCTTTCCCTGATCATAGCAACCTGTTCTTCTGTCTCTTGGATGATATCTGGCCCGAACACCGACGCTCAAATTGCCTCGACCAATTTAACGGGTTCGCAGTACGCGCCATACAAAGCTTCAAATGGCAACATGTAACAGCCCTAACTTAGGGTTTGTAGTTCAAATATAAAATTTTGAGGAGAAATAAAAACTTTTGTTGTCTCTTCAAATCATTTGAAAGTTTCTACATTTTTCTCTAGCAATTTCCATTTTCTAGAATTAAATTCTTGTGAATGGAAATTGTTGTCATCAAATTATTAGCCTTCAAACTTGTGATCATCCTCTGAAAATATTTTTCCTAGCATCTTGATCATCTGATATACCTCTCTGAATTATTTCACAATTTTTATATTTTATTTGCTATTTCAAATGGCCAAGTCAAACTAGTTGGAAATCTGGTCAAACCCTAGGTCAGCATGCTTGTGAATTTTCTGCAGAACTTCTCAGTGTATAAAAAGTTCTGGAAAATTTATGAAATGTTGCTCTCTGTCTCTGGTAGCTACCATAAAAATTTCAAAATTTTTGGAGCCCTGAAGCTATCCCTAAAAATTTCCCAAAACCTTCTCTGTCTTTTAAATCGAATTCTGAAAACACTGTTTGTCGGGCCCGAACCACACTTGGGCTCGAGTCCGACCGCACCACTTGACTCGGTCGCACCGCCTAGCTGCACCGCGCGCGAGTCCAATCGATCGTGACCGTCCGATGCAAATCGAACGATCCACGCTTGCGTGTCAACCGACCTGTCCAATGCATACACCAATCTCACCGTCCATCTTTGATCCAGCGGTCGATACATTCTTGATCGAGTCTAAGCAAATCGCTCGCACCGCTTTGTTTCGGCCGGGACATGTGGACCCCACCTGCCAAGCATCGTCCTCGCCTTCTCGCGTCTCACCGAGCTCACGGCCACTCGCGCATGTGTGCCACGACGCCGTCGCCGCCACGCCGTGGACGCGTGTCCCCCTCCGAGGATCGCGAAGTCCATCTACCCCGGTGGTCATTCATTCTTCCTCGCATTCATTCGCGACTTCTCCGTCCATCTTTTAGCTTCTACGAGAAAACCCGGCGCGCCACCACCTCGTTGCCGCCGTGCTTCCACAACCCGCCTCCGTCTTCCTTGTTCAACGCCCTCCATTTTGCCCAACCGGGTCCTTGACGTCCGATGGATCACCGGGCGGTATCATCGTTCTCGCCTCCCGCGATCTCGGTCCCGTGAGCTCGTTTGCGACTGGTGAGTTTCTAGCTCCGCCACCTAGTCCCTTAGGATCGCATTGATGCACTAAGTCTAACGGTAACCTCATTTTCATCTTTGGTGCATCGTTGCGGGCGTGCGACCAATTCTTCCAAGCTCGGTTTCGCCGCTGTGGAAATTCCGCCACCTCGGGCCTTCTTCGCCGGCGTTATCGTGTGCTTCTTGCTCCTGGTGTTGAGGCGGCTTAAGCACACCTTCCGAGTCTTCTAGAAGTCTCAGACGCCTTCTTCGTGCGAACCGTGTCTTCTTCTCCGCCGTTCGCCGCCACCGCGGCATCCCCGTGGGTCGCGTCCACCGTCATCGAGTTCGCAAGATCTTCGCGGACTGAAGGTATCACCGCCGCCGAAACCCTTTGGTTAGCTAGATCGATTCGCGCCGCCGCCGCCGTCCCGTGCGTGCTGTGAGCCGGCGAAGTTTAGTTATCGCTAAAGCGGATTCGTTAAGTCTCGACTTGTGGGCCCTCTGTTAAATCGCGTTTAGAAATCCTTTAATCCACCGTTATTTGTTCTCCGAGTCACCGCCATGTGGGTCCATCTTTGCCGATTAGGGTGTGTAGCTCTGGTTATACGTTTTCTCGTCGGAAGCGTATTTCTGTGTGTGTATGCTAGAAGTACACCTTGATAAGTCAAAGACGTATTCTTAGAATACGCCTTCGACGTCATCTTCGGCGCGGTGGGCTCATTACGTCAAGACGTTCGCGCGAGCCCGCTGTCGATTAATCCGGGCTAGGTGCTACTGGTAGGAAAAGATTTAAATGATTTGGTATTTCTGAAATGTTTTTCTGTTGAGCTGTTAATCCAATTAAACTTGTAAAATGCATAACTAATTCAATTTTTATCTAAATCGCATGAATCCAGTGCTGATAATTTTCATTTCAAATGTATTGTTTACTAAAATTAGTTTTATCCATGTCTCTGTAGCAAAAATCTGTTAATTAACAAAATGATGTCTTATGTATCTTCTAAATTAGAAAATGTATATCTCTTTCAATATTTGTCCAAATCCAGTGAAACCAATTTTGTAATTGTCATTTTTTTAATGTACTAATTATTAGGATAGGTTATATACACTATTTCTGTTCATGAAAATTTGTTAAGCAATTAACTAGTGTTTTGATGTGTTTTTAGCTTTGGAAATTCATAGAAAATTCTTAATAACTTAAAATGAATTGTTCTCTATTTACAAATTTTGTTATATCGTGCTTAAGCTCTTTGTATGAGTTTTAGTATGTTTGTTTGTTGTTGCATGTTTGAGTTTTGTTGGTGTTATTCGTTCTTATTATTTGCTTTGTTCAATCGTTAGGATTAGACATTTGCGTAACCACGAGAACGACCCTCCGCAACAAATTGAGCAACATGACATCCGTGCAAGCGATTTGATCATGATAATCCCAGTATTTTAAAGTCTAATATTTTGTTTCAGCTGTATGTATGCATTGCTTAATTTGTGTTAAATTGATTAGCTAAATCCGTAGCTGCATATCCTGTAGTCAAAATATTGATCTCTACTACCTGAGCCTAGGTTATTTGCTGTGATTAGAGGTCGCTGGATGATCTCTTGTCACTTAGTAGATCCGGGTCAAATTGCTTAGACATGCTTAGTATCGGTAGAAATGGGCGGTTATCGACTTAGTCGGTAACCTTGATCACACAAAATTTACTATACCTTTATGTTTTAGCATTTCTGCTATGTTTAATTGCAAAACTAAAAATGAAAACAAAATAATTTAGACTTGGGCACAATGGTATGTTGGTGTGATCTATTGGGTGGATCGAAAGGTGCCCAGCCGATTAAGGACCGAGTTACTTGCGCCACCGTCTTGAGCATTTTGCGTGCTAACCACACTAGAGTATATGGGACCTCTCTTGACCTAGTACTTTGGCGTGTTTTGGCTCCGGGTCGCAGGAGGTCGCAGGAGGGACGGAGGTGGGAGCATGGTAGTTGTCCGAAAAGCTTTATCCTGAGTGGGTAGTTGTCTTTCGGCTTTACCATGTAGCGTATGGATTTCTATCCATACGAGCGGCTCGTAGTTAATACACAATATTGGAAAAAGTCTCGTAGGACTTAGCGTGCCCAGCATACCTTCGAAGTGTGTTTTGGCTTAAAGGCGGTCCAAGTGTGGGTACATTGGTACACCCCGCAGGTTAAAACTATTCGAATAGCCTCGTCCTAGGTTATGGACACGCTCGGATACGCCAGTAAGAACTAGACTACAACATTTAAATTAAAATTTGATGGGTGGTACGAATGCGGGATTCGTGCTATTGTTGTGGTGACTATTGGGATAGTCACTTCTAGGATGTTTTATCTCTATTCTTTTGTATTATTATCCGTGATCGTTATTTCAATCTTAAAATGAATTGCAAACTTGCCTTTAAATCAGATTACATTATTGCAAATAAAGTTGGCTTTATGCAAATAAAACATATGGCCTCCACCAAATAAGCTCGCATGTAGCTTATGAACAGTGCCGCTAGTTCACACGTCGGTCTTGCGGGTACAAAGACAATCTTTGTACTGGGTGCTTTGCTTAATGTTTTGTTGCAGAGGAAGAAGGTGAGCCCCAAGGGCCTCACTGTGTGAGTCGTGTTGCCGCTTTCGTGACGACTAGACTTGGCGGTCCTGGTCGGATGCCTTGTGGGTTGGAGGCACGATTGGCTTTGTTTATAGCCATCTTATGGCACTTTTGCTTCACTGCCGTTCTTGTTTATTTTTGTATCTTGGCACATCGGCCTTTATCAGTAATAACTATACTATTTGTTTATCTTCCGTTTGGTAGTGTAATGTTTGGACTCTGTGTTTGGAATGGAATTGATGTCTAATTTTGTACCGAGGTGTGTATACTGCTTTTTGGGAAGTATACATATCTCGAGGACGATTTATTTGATTTGTGATGCTAGGACCGGTGGTTGGTTAAGCATTACAAGCCAAATAAATTGGGGTCCTCACAGAGTTGGTATCAGAGCCATTCTGACCGTAGTAACCCAAGCATAGTCGTCCTTAGGATATTTTGGAAGGGCCTATTTTCAAAGTATCAACGGGGTTTATAAAAACCTAGGCAGATCCTCAGATTTTACTCCTTACCTATCTTAGCCTTCTACTCTCATCTTACTCTAATTTGAGTTTTAAAACTTGGTTTCTCTCTTTCCTTTCAAAAGATAGTTAGTTACCAGGTTAAATTAGTTTTGGGAGAACCGTGGAAGATTAATCCAACTAAAAATTGTGGGGATAATAGGGTAAGGTGTAAACTGAGTTAAATGGGTGTTTAAATTTTGTTGGTTGGACGTTACCCTGCTTTGTGTTTGTTTTTGGACTGTTTTCAGTGAACTTTGGGCTTTCTTGCTCTTCGAGTTGTTGCTAACTTGTCTTAGTGAAACAGGATGGCCGGGAGAACGCGCGGCAGTCAGCAGGCTGGTCATGATGAGGAGCTTCCTCCTCCTCCGACCATGGCTGAGGTTCTCGCTCAGATCGAGCGAAACCGCATGGACCAGACGCGCATCTTGGAGGTTATTGCTAGGAATACCTCCACTCCTGCCGGTGGTGGCGGCCACCAGACTCGCGGGGGACTTGCGGAGTTCCTCCGTATGCAGCCGCCGACTTTCTCCCGCTCTGAGGACCCTCTCGATGCGGATGATTGGCTGCGCATGGTTGAGCGAAAGCTCAACATAGCTCAGTGCCAGGCGCAGGATAAGGCACTCTTCGTGTCCCACCAGCTTGAGGGCGCGACACTCTCATGGTGGGAGAACTATCTTGCCATGCAGCCCGCGGGCCATGTGGTCGCGGGAGGAGTTCGATCGGCTTTCGTCGCCCACATCCCGGATGGCCCGATGAAGTCAAGAAGAAGGAGTTCCTCGCGCTCAAGCAAGGGCGCAAGTCCGTGACGGAGTACCGCACGAGTTCAATCATTTGGCTCGTTATGCTCCAGGGGAGGTGGCCTCGAGATGAGGCTAAGCAGAGAAGTTTATGGATGGCTTGTCCGAGGAGCCGCAGGACAAGCTATCTATTGTGGACTTCTCGACTTTCGAGCCTTGGTAGATAAGGCCATTGTTGCTGAAAGATAAGGCAAAGCGTGGCGAGTCCCAAGCGCAAATGGGAGGCACATCGGTCTACTCACACCACCTCACTCGTCCTCGGTGGGCCACAAAGCCAAATGGCCCTTATTTTGCTCCACCGCGCGCGAGGCCATCTGCACCTCCTCGCCCACCGCAGCCGTGTTTCAGCCACGTGCGCTGCGATCCAAGCAGAGGCGGCCTCCGCAATCCGGCCGAGGTTACTTGTTTTCGCGCCACAACAAGGGCCATTATGCGCATGCTCGCCTCGAGTGTTGCGCAGCCCCTCGTCCTAATGGAGGACGCGGGCGGGAGTGGTCACCCACCGACCGAAGGTTATCCGTAAGACCCAGTGCGGCAATGGTCGAGTCAACCACCTTTTAGCCGAGGAGGCTCAGAGGCGCCGATGTCGTGATGGGTACACTTCTTGTTAATTCTCGCCCCGCTGCAGTGATATTTGATTCTCGAGCATCGCATTCTTTTATTTCAAGATCATTTGCTGCTGCTAGTGGTCTTCACCGTGTTCCTTTGGGAGTTCCTTTGCTCATCCGCTCTCCGGTCTGAAATGAGAGCCGATCTTGATGTCGGGATGTTCCTATCATAGTCGAGGTGGGGTTTTGGCAAACCTTATTCGCTTCGATTCGTGAGCACGGATGTGATTCTTGGCATGGATTGGTTGTCCCAACACTTGGGGCAAATCGATTGTGCCAGAAGATTGTCTATCTCACCAAATTTCTTCAAAGTGGCAGTCGATTTTTCTCCGCAGCTGCAAGGGTCGCACCTTTGTGCACTTGTAACCAAGCCAGCCTTACAAATTCAAGATGTTCCCATAGTATCTGACTTTGTGGATGTCTTTCCTGACGATTTACTTGGGATGCCTCGGTTCGAGATCCGAGTTTGTCATTGAGTTGCTTCCCTGCATCGCCTCTATCTCAAGGCGCCAGATCGGATGCCTCCCAATGAGCTAGAAGAATTGAAGAAGCAGCTTGGTGAGCTCCAAGCAAAGGGTTTCATCCGTCCCAGTTCATCTCCTTGGGGTTGTCCGGTGATCTTTGTGAAGAAGAAGGACAAGACTTTGCGCATGTGTGTTGATTACCGTCCTCTCAATGAGGTGACGGTGAAGAACAAATATCCTCTGCCCCGCATTGATGATCTGTTTGATCAGTTGACTGGAGCCCAGGTGTTCTCAAAGATTGATTTGAGAATGGGGTATCATCAGGTCAGGATCAGATCTGAGGATATTCCGAAGACGGCTTTCACTACTCGTTATGGTCTGTACGAGTATACCGTCATGTCTTTCGGTCTAACCAATGCTCCAGCTTTGTTCATGAACCTTATGAATTCAGTATTCATGGAGTATTTGGATAAATTTGTGGTGGTCTTTATTGATGATATTCTTATCTATTCCAAGACTGAAGCAGAGCATGCTGAGCATCTGAGAATTGTTTTGGGCAAATTGCGGGAACACCAGCTATACGCGAAGTTCAGCAAATGCGAGTTCGGTTGAAGGAAGTGGCATTCTTGGGCCATGTTCTTTCAAATGGAGGCATAGTCAGGATCCAAGAAAGTCGCCGATGTTCTATCTTGGGGTCACCAAGTCGACCAGCGATGTCGCGGAGTTTTCTTGGTTTAGCAAGCTACTACCGCGCTTTATCGAGAACTTCTCCAAGATCGCAGCCGATGACCGAATTGCTCAAGAAGGACAAGAAGTTTGTGTGGTCCTCTGCTTGTGATGAGAGCTTTGAGCTCAAGCGTGGTTGACTTCAAGCCCTTACTCTTTCCCGATATCCACAAGATCTTCGATATTTATTGCGATGCCTCTCGCCGTGGGACTTGGATGTGTTCTTATGCGAGAAGGCAAGGCGGTTGCCTATGCATCCAGCAGCTTGAGACCTCATGAGCTCAACTATCCCACCCATGATCTAGAGCTTGCTTTGTGGTTCATGCACTCAAGATTTGGCGGCATTATCGATCGGTAACTGCGTGAGGTGTATTCCACCACAAGAGTTTGAAATACTTGTTCACTCACCGATCCAACCTCAGCAGAGGAGATGGCTGGAATTGATCAAAGATTATGACATGAGTATTCGTATCATCTGCAAGGCCAATGTGGTTGCCGATGCACTTAGCCGAAAGGTGTATTGCAATACTGATGATCCAAGAGCAAGAACTGCACTTCTTGCGACTTTCAGCGTCTCAACTTGGGTTTGGTTGAGCATGGTTCCTTGCTGCCTTGGTGGTGCAACCAACCTTGGTGGATCAAATCAAGGCAGCACAGCAATCAGATGATGGTGTGGGTAAAATCAGCGAGTAACATCGAGAATGGATCAGCCAAGTGTTTCACGAAGATGAGCACGGTGTTGTATGGTTTGGGCAGCGTCTTGTGGTCCCAAAGGTCCCGAGTTATGGATTTGATTCTCCAGAGGCCCATGATTCCCCTGTCCATCCATCCGGGGCCACTAAAATGTACCAAGATCTCGCCGAGATTACGGTGGACTCGCATGAAGCGCGAGATTGCGGGTTCGTTGCCGATGTGACATATGTTGTCGTGTCAAGGCCGAGCATCGGCCCAGCGAGTCTTCTTCACCCTTGCCTATACCGTAATGGAAGTGGGATTACAGAGGCATGGATTTTATCACTGGTCCGCCTGCATCTGCGGGGAAGGATGCATTATGGGTTATCATTGATCGATTGACGAAGGTGGCCCATTTCCTTCTTCGGGCGATCAAGATTGATGTGAATCGCTTAGCGGATCTTTACATATCCCGCATTGTGAGTGCATGGTGTGCCACGAACGATTGTGTCGATCGTGGTTCTCTGCTCACCTCTCGGTTTTGGCATAGTCTGCAGAAGCCATGGGGACCGTCTTTCGCTCACCACCTATCATCCCGATCGATGGTCGACGGGCGCGTCAACCAAGTTCTTGAAGATATGCTCAGGCTTGTATTCTTTCCTATGGAAAGAATTGGGAGAAGTGCCTACCGCTTGCGAGTTCTCCTACAACAACGGCTTCCAGCTAGTCTTGGTATGGCACCATTTGAGGCTTTGTATGGGCGTCGCCGCAACACCGTTGAACCGGTCGTAAATCGGTGAAAGGCGGTTCTTTGGCCCGAATTCCATCAATGAGGCCGAAAGTCAAGTGCGCTTGATTCGTGAGCACTTGCGCCGTAGCTCACCCGAGCGAGAAGAGCTATGCGGTCGGCGTCGTCGTGAGTGAGTTTCCAGCCAATGACTTTGTGTATCTCAAAGTCTCACCTCACGAAGGGTCATCGCTCGTTTGGCGTCAAGGGCAAATTGGCTCCTCGGTATGTCGGACCCTACCGCATCATCGATAGAGTGAGCTGTTGCTTACAAGTTAGACTTGCCACTACACTTGAGGGGTGCATGATGTGTTCCACGATCGCAATTGAAGAAGTGCCTTCGTGTTCCCGTGGAGGAAACGCCATTGGAAAATATCGATGTGCGGGAAGATCTGTCTTATCGTGAGCGCTCGCTCAGATCCTCGAAGAAGCTGAACGCGAACAAGGAACCGTGTGATCAAGTTCCTTAAAGTTCAGATGGTCAAACCACTCCGAGGATGAAGCCACTTGGGAGCGGGAAGATCGCCTCCGAGCAGATTACCCGCCCTTCTTCTCTCAGCTGATCGTAATCTCGCAGATTCCTGTAAGGGGGAGATTTGTAACAGCCCTAACTTAGGGTTTGTAGTTCAAATATAAAATTTTGAGGAGAAATAAAACTTTTGTTGTCTCTTCAAATCATTTGAAAGTTTCTACATTTTTTTTCTAGCAATTTCCATTTTCTAGAATTAAATTCTTGTGAATGGAAATTGTTGTCATCAAATTATTAGCCTTCAAACTTGTGATCATCCTCTGCAAATATTTTTCCTAGCATCTTGATCATCTTATATACCTCTCTGAATTATTTCACAATTTTTAGATTTTATTTGCTATTTCAAATGGCCAAGTCAAACTAGTTGGAAATCTGTCAAACCCTAGGTCAGCATGCTTGTGAATTTTCTGCAAAACTTCTCAGTGTATAAAAAGTTCTGGAAAATTTATGAAATGTTGCTCTCTGTCTCTGGTAGCTACCATAAAATTTCAAAATTTTTGGAGCCCTGAAGCTATCCTAAAAATTTCCCAAAACCTTCTCTGTTTTTAAATCGAATTCGAAAACATCGTTTGTCGGGCCCAACCACACTTGGGCTCGAGTCCGACCGCACCACTTGACTCGGTCGCACCGCCTAGCTGCACCGCGAGTCCAATCGATCGTGACCGTCCGATGCAAATCGAACGATCCACGCTATGCGTGTGCAACCGACCGTCCGGTGCATACACCAATCTCACCCGTCCATCTTTGATCCAACGGTCGATACATTCTTGATCGAGTCTAAGCAATCGCTCGCACCGCTTTGTTTTCGGCCACATGTGGACCCCACTGCCAAGATCGCCCTCGCCTTCTCCGCGTCTCACCGAGCTCACGCCATCAGCGCATTTGTGCCACGACGCCGTCGCACGCCACGTCGTGGGCGCGTGTCCCTCCCGAGGATCGCCGTAAGTCCATCTACCCCTGTGGTCATTCATTCTTCCTCGCATTCATTCTCGCGACTTCTCCGTCCATCTTTTAGCTTCGCCGGAGAAAACCCGAGCGCAGCGCCACCACCTCGTTGCCGCTCGTGCTTCCACAACCCGCCCCGTCTTCCTTGTTCAACGCCGCCCATTTTGCCCAACCCGGTCCTTGACGCCCAGTGGATCACCCGGGTGGTATCATCGCCTCCGCCTCCGGCGATCTCGGTCCCGTGAGCTCGCTTTGCGACTGGTGAGTTTCTAGCTCCGCCACCTAGTCCCTTAGGATCGCATTGATGCACTAAGTCTAACGGTAACCTCATTTTCATCTTTGGTGCATCGTTGCGCGTGCGACCAATTCTTCTCAAGCTCGGTTTCGCCGCGGAAATTCCGCCACCTCGGGCCTTCTTCGCCGGCGTATCGTGTGCTTCTTGCTCCCGGTGTTGAGGCGGCTTAAGCACACCTTCCGAGTCTTCTAGAAGTCCGACGCTTTCTCCGTGCGAACCGTGTCTTCTTCTCCGCCTCCGCTCGCCGCCACCGCATCGGCGTCCCGGTCCGCCACCGCCATCGAAGTTCGCAAGATCTTCGCGACCTGAAGGTATCACCCGCCGCCGAAACCCTTTGGTTAGCTAGATCGATTGCGCGCCGCGCGCTGCGTCCCGTCGCGTCGGCGAGCGCCGCGCGGTTTAGTTATCGCTAAAATCGGCTTCTGCGGTCTCGACTTGGGCCCTCTCTCATTAAATCGCGTTTAGAAATCCTTTAATCCAGCCCGTTATTTGTTCTCGAGTCACCGCCATGTGGGTCCATGCTTTGTCGCCGCTTAGGGCTGTGTAGCTCGTTATACGTTTTCTCACGGGAAGCGTGTTTCTGCGTGTGTGTATGTTAGAAGTACACCTTGATAAGTCAAAGACGATTTTAGAATACGCCTTCGACGCCATCTCCGCGCTGGTGGCTGCTCGGTCAAGACGCGTCAGCGGGCGCATCTGTCGATGTCGCGGGGCTAGTCGCCGGTAGGAAAAGATTTAAATGATTTGATATTTCAAATGCTTTTCGTTGAGTCATTAATCCAATTAAACTTGTAAAATGCATAACTAATTCAATTTTTATCTAAATCGCATGAATCCAAAGTACTGATAATTTTCATTTCAAATGTATTATTTACTAAAATTAGTTTTATCCATGTCTCTCAGAGCAAAAATCTGTTAATTAACAAAATGATGTCTTATGTATCTTCTAAATTAGAAAATGTATATCTCTTTCAATATTTGTCCAAATCCATGAAACCAATTTTGTAATTGTCATTTTTAATGTACTAATTATTAGGATAGGTTATATACACTGCTTGCTCATGAAAATTTGTTAAGCAATTAACTAGTGTTTTGATGTGTTTTTAGCTTTGGAAATTCATAGAAAATTCTTAATAACTTAAAATGAATTGTTCTCTATTTCGAAATTTTGTTATATCGTGCTTAAGCTTTGTATGAGTTTTAGTATGTTTGTTTGTTGTTGCATGTTTGAGTTTTGTTGGTGTTATTCGCTCTTATTCGCTTTGTTCAATCGTTAGGATTCGACATTTGCGGTAACCCGAGAACGACCCTCCGCAACAAATTGAGCAACAAAGATCCGTGCAAGCGCTTTGATCATGATAATCCCAGATTTTAAAGTCTAATATTTTGTTTCAATTGTATGTATGCATTGCTTAATTTGTGTTAAATTGATTAGCTAAATCTGTAGTTGCATATCCTGTAGTCAAAATATTGATCTCTACTACCGAGCCTAGGTTATTTGTCGTGATTAGAGGTCACGGATGATCTCTTGTCACTTAGTAGATCCGGTCAAATTGCTTAGACATGCTTAGTATCGGTAGAAATGGGCGGTTATCGACTTAGTCGGTAACCTTGATTACACAAAATTTACTATACCTTTATGTTTTAGCATTTCTCGCTATGTTTAATTGCAAAACTAAAAATGAAAACAAAATAATTTAGACTTGGGCACAATGGTATGTTGGTGTGATCTATTGGGTGTGGTCGAAAGGTGCCCGAGTCGCTTAAGGACCGAGTTACGGCGCCACACGTCTCGAGCATTTTGCGTGCTAACCACACTAGAGTATATGGGACCTCTCTTGACCTAGTACTTTGGCGTGTTTTGGCCCGGTCGCAGGAGGTCGCAGGAGGGACGGAGGTGGGAGCATGGTAGTTGTCCGGTGCTTTATCCTGAGTGGGTAGTTGTCTTTTCGGCTTTACCATGTAAGCGTATGGATTTCTATCCATACGAGCGGCTCGTAGTTAATACACAATATTGGAAAAGTCTCGTAGGACTTAGCCGTACAAAGATACCTTCTGGAAGTGTGTTTTGGCTTAAAGGCGATTACAAGTGTGGGTACATTGGTACACCCTCAGTGGTTAAAACTATTCAATAGCCTCGCCCTAGGTTATGGACACGCTCGGATACGCCCCGTAAGAACTAGACTACAACATTTAAATTAAAATTTGATGGGTGGTACGAATCTGGGATTCGTGCTATTGTTGTGGTGACTATTGGGATAGTCACTTCTAGGATGTTTTATCTCTATTCTTTTGTATTATTATCCGTACTGTTATTTCAATCTTAAAAATGAATTGCAAACTTGCCTTTAAACGTATTACATTATTGCAAATAAAGTTGGCTTTATGCAAATAAAACATATGGCCTCCACCAAATAAGCTCGCATGTAGCTTATGAACAGTGCCCTAGTTCACACGTCTGTCTTAAGTACAAAGACAATCTTTGTACTCGTGTGCTTTGCTTAATGTTTTTGTTGCAGAGGAAGAAGGTGAGCCCCAAGGGCCTCACTGTGAGTCAGTGTTGCCGCTTTCGTGGGCGACTAGACTTGGCGGTCCCGGCCGATGCCTTGTGGGTTGGAGGCACGCGATTGGCTTTGTTTATAGCCATCTTATGGCACTTTTGCTTCATTTGTCGTTCTTGTTTATTTTTGTATCTGGCTTTTGCCGGCCTTTGTCCGTAATAACTATACTATTTGTTTATCTTCCGCTTGGTAGTGTAATGTTTGGACTCTGTGTTTGGAATGGAATTGATGTCTAATTTTGTACCAAGGTGTGTATACTGCTTTCTGGGAAGTATACATATCTCGAGGATCAGTTTATTTGATTTGTGATGCTAGGACCAGGTGGTTGGTTAAGCATTACAAGCCAAATAAATTGGGGTCCTCACACAACATTTGCAGACTGGCTTGATAACTGTTGTTGTACGAGAACTCTGCATACGGCAAACTTTTATCCCATCAGGTAGCATTCGCTAGAGCGCAAGCTCTCAGCATATCCTCCAATATCTGATTGACTCTTTCAGTCTGTACATCTGTCTGTGGATGATATGCAGTACTGAAATTCAGATGGGTACCCAATGCTTCATGCAAACTCTGCCAAAAGCGAGAGGTGAACTGAGATCCTCGATCTGACACTATTTTCCTGGGCACTCCATGCAAACTGACAATTCTGGCCATGTACAACTCCGCAAGGCGATCTCCTGGGTACGTGGTTTTGACTGGCAGAAAATGTGCGACCTTGGTCAATCGATCAACTATTACCCGGATCGAATCGTAACTCGATTGGGTCTTGGTAAACCGGTGATGAAATCCATCCCGATTTCTTCCCACTTCCATTCTCGAATCTTGGCGGTTGCAGAAACTCTTTGGTCTCGTGTTCGCCTTTATTTTACGACAGTGTCGCACAAGGCCACGAACTCTGCGACTTCCCGTTTCAAATTTGGCCACCAAAATTTATTCTTAACATCTGGTACATCTTGGTACTTCGGGGTGAATCGAATACTTTGAGTCACTGGGCTTCCTTCAAGATCAATCGTTTTAGACCGTCGATATCTCGTACACATGATATCGACCATTAATCCAGAGTATATCCGGTTATCCCCGTGAAATCTTTAAATTTTCCTTCGCCATTTTGATCTTGATCTCGACAACACGGGATCCTTTGGTTGTGCTTCACGAATCTGCTTCTCCAAGGTAGACGTGTATTTCCAAATTGGTTATAAATCCTTCTGACACAACTTCTAGCCTTAGCTTTTGAAATTCTTCATAGAGTTCTCGGCAACTTTCTTTACTTCCAAAGCATTACAAGAACTCTTACGACGAGCGCGTCCGCAACTACGTTGGCTTTTTTCGGGATGGTAGTGGATTCCAAGATTGTAATCCTTGATCAATTCTAACCATCTTCTCGCCTCATATTCAGTCCGATCGGTGAAGATGTACTTTAGGCTCTTATGATCTCGTGTAGACTTCCACAACGATTACCGATAAGGTAGTGACGCTAAATCTTTAGAGCATGCACCACGGCACTAATTCCGATCATGAGTAGGGTAATTCTCTTCATGTGGTCTTAGTTGTCTTGATGCATACGCAACTGCTTTCCCTTCTTGCATCAGGACACACCCTAGTCCTTGACGCGAAGCATCACAGTAGATATCGAAGTCCTTCCGGATGTCTGGTAGAATCAACACTGGGGCTGTGGTCAGGCGTTTCTTTAACTCTTGAAAACTTGTTTCACAAGCTGGGGTCCAAGTGAACTTCTTCTCCTTCTTCAACAATTGCGTAAGAGGCTTAGCAATTGAGGAGAATCCTTCAATGAAGCGGCGGTAGTAACCCGCCATTCCCAAGAAACTGCGAATCTGGGTTACAGTCTTGGGCTGGTCCCAGTGTAACACTGCTTTTACTTTTCCTGGGTCAACTGCTACTCCATCGGCGGTCATCACATGGCCAAGGAAATCCACTTCCTTCTTCCAAAAGTCACACTTACTGAACTTGGCATACAACCGATGCTCCCTGAGTTTCTCCAAAATTAACCTCAGGTGTTCTGCGTGTTCCTCCTCTGATTTGGAATAAACCAGAATATCGTCAATGAATACCACTACAAACTTGTCCAGGTATTCCATGAAGACTTTGTTCATCATGTTCATGAAGTAAGCTGGGGCATTTGTCAGCCCAAATGACATGACCAAGAACTCATAATGTCCATACCGCGTTGAGAAAGCGGTCTTTGGTATATCCTTAGGGTAGATCTTCAACTGATGGTAGCCCGATCGCAAGTCGATCTTTGAGAACACTCCGGCTCCCTTCATCTGGTCAAACAGATCATCTATCCTGGGCAATGGATACTTATTCTTGATAGTGACCTCGTTGAGAGAACGGTAGTCGATACACATCCTCATGCTTAGTCTTTCTTCTTGGACGAACAAGACGGTGCTCCCCACGGTGACGAACTTGGTCTTACGAAACCTTTCTCGAGAAGTTCTTCAATCTGCTTCTTCATTTCTGCTAACTCGTCAGCTGGCATTCGATAAGGTCGCTTAGAAATTGGCGCTGTCCCTGGCACTAGATCAATGACGAACTCGATGTCACGATCTGGTGGCATTCCGGGTAACTCTTCTGGAAACACATCTGGGTATTCTCTGACTATTGGTACATTCTCCATTGCAATGGTCTTGGCCGTTTACTAGCAAGTGTCCTTCACGAACTGATGTGGCTAGAAACTCCACTTTCCTTCCATCAGTACTCTCAACCGTTACGGCTCTTCGGCCACAATCCAGCACAGCTTTGTGCTTGGATGGCCAATCCATGCCAAGAATGACATCTAGGGTTTGGGTGTCTAGAACAATTAGGTTGGCTAGAAACTCAACTCCAGCTATGAGTAACTTAGCTCCTAAACAACCCCACTCTAGAGCTTAGCTCTGCTCCAGGCGATTGAACTAATAGAGTATGCTTAAGTTGTATGGCCTCCAACTTATTCTTAGTTGCAAAAACTTCAGACACAAAAGAATGTGAAGCTCGAATCAAATGTAGGCGATGCGGTATCGAATTAACCAGAACTTACCAAGACGATGTCCGGTGCTTCTGTGCTCCTTCGTGGTGGCGTGGTTGACACGGCCTCGGACCACGGACCGTCCCTCCTCCGGCTGGTTGGGGGCTTGAAAGTTCTCGTTGGTGACCCGGTGCGGTGTCTTATTTGGTGTAGCTCCAAGGTTGAAACGAATCGAGTGATCGTTCTCTCTGTGGACACCGACGGCGCATGGCTTGGTTGATGTTAGTATAGCACACCCTTGGCTCTGCGACTTGTTGATTTGTTGGATTAGCGTTGGTGGTCTTTGGGAGTGCGAGTGTTCGAGCAACCGGGCGAGGTGCTTGAGGTTGGTGCAGTGTCTGGCGGAGTTCTCGTGGAAAAACCGGTTGAATCTGCGGTGGCACTTGCCCTTGCTCTCTGTTGGAATTGCCGGCCTCCCATTTGGATCATCCTGCGTTTGCGATTGTCTTCCAGTTCCTTGCGCTTATCCTCCATGACTAAAGCTTTATTGATTAGTTCTTGGAAGTCAGGGAAGGTATGTGCAAGGAGATTGACTCAAGTCGATGTTCAACCCTTCAGAAACGACTGGCGAGCCTTGTCTGTGCAACATCTTCTGCGAGATAACGAGCAAGTTGTGAGAACTTGTTGAGATAGTCAGACACTGACAAGCTTCCTTGATTCAGGGCATGAAATTCATCTTTCTTTAGTTCAATAATTCCTTCTGGTACGTGGTATTGGCGGAATGTTGTAGAGAATTCCTCCCAAGTGATATTCTGTGGTGCCTCATGAGCGGCGCAGAAGTTCTCCCACCATTCTGCTGCGATGCCCTCCAACTGGTGAGAGGCATAGAGAACTTTTTCATGGTCGCTGCATTGAGTGATCAGCAGCTTTCTTTCAATCACCCAAAGCCAATCATCAGCTTCCACGGGTGAGACATGTCCAGCGAATGTTGGTGGACGGGTCCTCATGAATTCTGCCAACTTAGAAGGTCCTTGGTGGCCATGAGCACCGGGGCTCCACAGGGGTGATGGTTGTTGTTATTCCGCCACTTATAGCTTGCATCGGTTCATCATGGCATGCATCAACCGTGTCTGTCTGCCATAAAGACCCAAAGTTCTGAGATCCATGAAGGTGCTGGTGTGGAACTGCTCTCCCTGCCGGTGTCCACCACTCGCGGTGCCGGGTACCAACCACTTGCAACGGTCTGGCGAGTTGTAACCATCTGGCGAAGCTCCAAGGGTTAGATAAGGTAGCAAGCATGGGGTGAGTTAAGAACTAAGCGGGGGATTGGTTAAACCCAACAACAACTGAGAGAACCAAAAGCAACTTTATTACTTAAGAACTTAGTATGGCTTGTAACAGATGCCTAAGGGCCTTTGCAACTCATACTCACACTCAAAGAAAATAGCGAACCTAAGCACACAATCTAACGCCTAAAGGGCGACACAACTAGGCTTAGACTGACGCGGCTTAACACACTAAGCCTCAACTGCGAACCTAGGCCTTAGCGAACTCAGTCGCTGAGGTAACCTCCACAACCACGGCTGTGCTCCTGCCTGTAGACCTTGAACATCTTTGGCATCTTCGCAAACGATCCCGGTGCCCTGAATCGGTGCAACAGAACAGCGCCGATGGCGCGACAGCTCCTCACGCTCGCCCACTTCCTCCGGATCTTCCTCGATTCTTCATGTTCTTCTAGATCTTCTTCCTCTTCTTGGTCCGCTGGTGGTGGGCGCCCATTATCTCTTCCAGATAGCGATCTTCTTCTTGACAGTGCGGGCTCTGTAGGCACCGTCTGATCGATCGCCATCATCTCCATGGATTCCTCTTGGCGACGACGCATCGGGCGAGGTGTACCATCGTGGCATCTTCTTCTCCTCCATGGATGGATAGTGTGCAGTAGCTCCACGGCGGCCGCCTGGGTGGTAGCGAAGACGGTTCCTTGCAACTCGCGCATGTAGATGTGGCAGATCCGAAGCATGGCCAGCGCGACGATTCTGTATTCCTTCACTCCAGTGATCCTCCCGACGGAGATGTTCAGTGGTGGCTTGCCTTGGTGTTCATCCCGGCGTAGATCGTCTGCGACGATCGTGCCCGCTTATGTCCATCCACCATCCAGCTTGTTTCCTCGACAAATGGACGATCAAAACCTCCAAGTACTGCGAAGCTTCCAAAGTTCGCGGCGTAACCTCCACAACGCTCACCATAGGTCCTGAAGGTGGAGGCATCCGTCCAAAAGACAGAGAGAGGTAAGAACAACTTAAAAAAATGAGAGAGGGGAAAATTCTTAGCAATAGATGAGTCTAGAGAGACATGAGAGGAGTTAAGCAATAGGTTACTTTTGCAAGTTGGTTTTCTTTTAGAAAATTATTTGGACTCTCTAAAACGGCCGATCTAACTAAGGTCAAGACCTCTGATCGAAGATGGCTCGATACCACCTCCGTCGGGACCCAAAATGCAATTGGACCCTCCGTATTCTGCACTAGTCCGAGATCACGCTAGTGCACACAATAACATAGGTGAATATCAATCCACACAAGCGAAATATAACATAAACGAATAGTTTGAGTAACAACTTAGAGTTTTGACCTTAAGGTCGGGTTACAACTTATTACACGCAGGCTAACACTAAAGAAATCTGCAATGAACGAAATAAACTCGCAAACTCCAATCAAGACACCACAGCAACCGATCGATCGATGACCTAGCGATCAACCTTCTTCTACAAACTCCTCATCAAAGCGGTGAAGACTCCTCCACTTCGTAGGTTTGGACGCAAGTTTTACAACAAGCGTGAGTACACAACCGCACTCGCAAATCATACCACGAATGCAATATATAGATGCGGAGCTTATTCCAAAGGAATGGCTTCGTGGTTATTTTGCAGAAATGCAACATTTGCAATTGAATACAAATAATAGATTGAAAAGCATAATTTAAAACAAATAAGCAATATTAATTTATGATTGTTTCCACAAAGACACCACACTAAACCGATTGATTCACATGACCATATGATTGAGATCACACGCCTCCCAATCCACATTTTATGAACACTACCCTCATGTGAAATCCCCAGCGTTGTCCATGACCGAGGACGCGGCTATTCGAATAGATTGATTAACACTCTGCAGAGGTTTGTACACTTTACCCACACGATACAACTAGTGTAGCTAGCACTAATCGTAACAAAACAGTTCGACAACATCGTCTCAACATTGACGTTCTTATTCACACATCCCAAATCACAAAGTTTAACCTATCCACGAACCCCAATGTTGAAACTCCGTAACCTACTAAGTTAGGCTGTCACGGACATGAGGTCGTCAAAGATAGCTCAGATTCAATGGCGCACAAAGTTAAGTCCTTAATTGACCAAGGCAAGACTTCCGCTTTTCTAACTAAACCACACAGATAAATCCCAATCACAAAGCTACATTCACACAAGATCCACCACTTGCCTCGGTCTAAATCTTTACCACCCAGTTAGTTTAGTGCAACACATGCCATCACGAGTAATAGCACACAAGACACACGCTTTTATCACACAGCCATAATCACTTAGTCAATTTCATAATTGCACTCACATGAGATGATGACTCGTAGCATGGCTAAGCAATTCTAGTCGGTCTAACCAACCATGTTGGCAATATGTTAATACCAACTAAATAATAAACCAATCTAGGCGACAAAAGATTAAGGTATACAAGTAGGCAAGGTGAACATAACAGTTTGGATCAATAACTAGCCCAAAAGCGCTTAAACACATAATTAAAGTAAATGCAATAATTCAACACAATATAATTTGGGAAAACTGGGATTCAATATGATCAAAGGTATGACTTGCCTTGGAATAGGTCTATGTACTGGTCTTGAACTTGGTTGAAGCCTTCTTCGTGAAAACCCCGGTATCGACGTCACGCACAAACAAGCAAAACAACCAAAACAAATAAATAACAGAGGCAAAACAAACTCCAAAAATTAAATAAAAATAATAATTAGATAGATCTCGAATTTAGACAAATTTAGAAATTGGAATGGGCTCAATCGGAGTTCGGATGTAAAAGTTATGGCCTTTGGAAGATTGAAAATACATAAGATCTTTGAAAATCGTGATTTCATGAATTTCCCGAATTATTTTCCTAAAGGAAAATCAGATTATTGCGCAAGTCGACGTCACGAGGAGGCGTTCGGACGGGTGATAGTCGGCCCGGCAGGTGGGTCCCACTGCCGCTGACACGCTCACGGTAGATCGAGTCACCGAGCCTCGGGCTCGAAACCCGGTGGATCGTGCCGCGACGCGTCGACGAGTCACCACGCACGCAACACGCAGCGGCGGCGGTGAGATGGCGGCCGATGTGGACGGCCACGCCGGCCCGACAAGCGGCGCGCTCGACCGCACAAGAACGGCGTAACGGCGGCCCGGCGAGGTCCGATGGTACCGACGGAAGCCCTTGTTATTGCGAACCCGATGGTGCACTCACGAGCGCGAGGCACCGAGATGGCCCGCGGCGACGTTAAGCGGAGGAGCAGCGGTATTTGTCGGATCGGAGTTCGCGGTGGACAACACCGAGGTTGCTTATGCTCGTGCGTCTTGGTGGTGCAATCGGCGTGCTCGGCGCGATCGACGGCGGCGAAGAGCTCACCGAGACCTTGCGGTGGAAAACCAAAACCAAGAACGGCGGCGCGCAGGGCTCTCGGGTGATCTAGGTTGGGGTTACGATGCGGGAGAGATGCATCCTCGGGGCCTTTATAGGAGTCGGGAGGGTGCAGGAGGCGGCGGCAAAAACCTAAAAGGAGTCCGAGGTCGCACGAACTCGATCTCACGCTTAAAGGAATTCGGGATATGATTTTACCGAAATAGGAACGGGGATAGGAGATAAGATTTGGCAGCGAAAACAGGGAAGTTTTAGTTAGGAAAGCTCGTTGTCGGATTGAGCTTCTAGAAGCTCTAATGGCGGGCGCGACACCGACTCGGACGCGGGGAAGAAGCCGCGCGGAGACGACGACCTCGGCGGGCCCACTGGCAACGGAGGAGGCGATAGCATACGGGGCGAAGCTGGTCAGCGGGAGCTCAATACAACGGCTGCGCATGTAAACAGAAATGGGTCGGAGATTAGGCGAAAAGGATTTCCGAGATTTTAATTAGTTTTTCTAATTTAGAAAATACCAGAAATTCAAATAGGCAATAGAAAATAGCAAATGAACTCAGAACAATTCTAGAAAAATCTAGAAAATATATCTGAGCACATAGAACCCAATTAAAATAGTTTTGGTTATTGTTCATGTTGGGATTATTCACATTAAATGTTTTTGATTGTAAAGTCCAATATTAAGCTTTTGAAATTAAAATCAAATAAAACCAAATGGTGAATTTTTCCCTACTAACTATTTAAAAGATTTTTAAGCTCTGAAAATTTGGGATGTTACAGTCAATCCAATACCATGTTCTCCAACATGTGTTCACATTATTGATTCGATACCCTTATATCCATGACCAGTGAAACATAGTCATCAATCAATACATGTGCTCGTCGATAAATCACTAGTGTTTCAACTAGCGACATTCGGCCAGGGATACATTTAGAACGACATCATATAAGTTAAATAAATTCACCAACAAGTCACGTACTTGTAAATCTTTATAGCTGATGATTCATTCAAGAAACATAATAACATTTATTCAATAACTCATAAATATAGACGTGATACAATCATCTCTATGATTGCCTCTAGGGCATATCACCAACACCTAGACCGTTCTATCCATATGAACCGATCTAGGTTACCAGACCTGACCAGTAATAGATCCAATCTACTACTACCACATATCAAGTATATGCGATCGATCTAGATCAAAAACTACGCAAGATGGCTCTAATACCACTAAAGGGATACAGGTAAGTTACGCTAGCTGGCAATTCAAAAATTCTACCATGTAAACCAAGAAGCCAAGCAAGTAGAAGATCACAGATCGTTACCACCAGACGCGCAGTGCAGTGGAAGTAGAGTTGGAGTAGCCTGATCCAATATAGAGCACATGATGAAGTGGTCGTAGTCGATCATCCAACGTTGAGCACATCGATGCAGTGGTCGTAGTCGATCGTCCATTGTCCTCGCGAGTCGATTGTCTCCTCCAGCAACCTTTGCAGTTTCTTGTGAAGATCACGGGTCATCCTTGAGCACAACAACAACTGTAGTAGATCCTCTACGGTATCCATACGTCCAGGAAAGGAACACCGTACGTCGGTGTGCTAGCAACAAGTCGCACGGTGGGGCTTTCTTAAGAAGATGGCGGCTAGGGTTTTGGTGGAGCGACTCACGTGACTCGTGTGCCTGTTACAATCTTCCAAATAGCCTCATGCATCTTTTTATATAGTGCCCATGACGGATCCTATCCGAACACATTTGTTCCAACCCGTTAAGTATGTGACCCTGTAGGTTCATGCGTATTCAGTTGTGACTCAGAAACCCTTTCTGACCATGAGTCGTTAGTGGATCCTAGCAGGACATAACGATTCTTGAATACACACAAGTTATATCGAACGAACCTTAATGTAATATGATCAACGACTAGGTCCTTATCACTTACGACTAGCTCGTATCTCTATATGACCAGTTTGTACTTAGTCATGACCAGTTCGTAACTCCTTACGGCCAGATTTCGACTAGTTAGTGATTATGTTCGACCAAACTATAACCAACTAGCACCACCATACGACTAGTCTATATCTTGTAGAACTAAATGACCTTGTTGTGTATTCTCCCTTTACCTCACGATATCTGGTTGAACTTCAAGTAAGATAATTTGTCATCCATGGACTATTCAATACTTTCTCGATCAAGTGACGGATAACTTCACGTGGTCGATTCTTCGACCACTAGTGGCATGGTCATACACTTTCTTTATCCGACCACATCGAGGGGCCCAGAGATATCTCTCCTGTTATGTTAGGAGGGGCAAATCCCATATCTGATCAGTCACATTTCTCTGCATGTTTCATACCACATCCGAAAGCTACCTTTATAACTTCCCAATTACGGAGTAGAGTTTGGCAAACCCTAAGTGTACTATTACACATGTAGGAAACTATGTTGATCTCAGGTCTAAGGATTATACATCATCATTGCTTGAGACCAACTGATGACACATGAAATCATAACAATCTCAACAGTGTCTCAAGGTGGATCAATCCAACCCTATGTTCTCTAACATGTGTTCACGTTATTGATTCGATATTCCTATATCCATGACTGGTGAAACATAATCATCAATCAATACATGTGCTAGTCGATAAGTCACTAGTGTTTCGACGAGTGACGTCCGACCAGGGATACATTTAGAATGACATCATATAAGTTAAAGAGCTTCACTTACAAGTTACATACTTGTTAATCTTTATAACTGATAATTCATTCAAGGAACATGATAACATTTATTTAATAACTCATAAATATAGACGTGATACAATCATCTCTATGATTGCCTCTAGGGCATATCACCAACAGGAATCTGCTCATTAGCCTTTGGTTGATACAATGAGTGTTCTTGTCGGCGGGTTTGCAGATCAAGTTGAAGTCACCATTGAGTATCAACAGGAGCTGGACGTTGGCTCCGATGGTGGTCAGCTCCAAGATGAAGCGGACCTTGTCCGCCTTCAACTGCGGCCCATAGACAGAGGTGATGTACCATTGGGCATCATCCGCCATGGCCCTAACATTGGTTGAGATGGTGAACTCTCCTTTCTGAAAAGACGATAGTGTTACCACATCTGAGCGACATGCTACAATAATGCTGCCGCAGGTGCCATCCGCTGGGAGATAGTCGAAACCATTGAAGCCGGTGTCGAGAGTTTGAGTCACATTATTTTGGTCAATAGTTTCTAGTTTAGATTCTTATAGACATACAATATCCGCATTGGCTGACTGGATGAATAAATGAATTACGTTCTGCCTAGCCTGGGAGTTAAGCCCCCCCACGTTCCAAACTAGATCATCAAGGTTTGACGCCATGGATAACAATGCAGCTACAACACACTCACTTGACGCGGCAGGCTAAGTTTACGTCGGCGCCTCCTTAGGCTGGGCGAGGGCTCGAGCATCCACCTCTCCGCCATCATCCTCCTCGAAGTTGTCCTCACAATCGAAGAGCACCACCACCACTCTCAGATGATGTGGCGCGGGAGGCTTGGAGAAAAGATCAAGGTATTCCTTCAAGGCTTTGTTGGAGACCTTTTCTTTTTCCGCGACAATGCCCCAACGATGCATGAGCACCTCCTATGCCCGCTGGACTAGAGTAGTTGCTCTGCCGTCAGAGGGGCCGGAGAGGCATGAGCTCTGGCGAGGAGTGAAATCCGGCGAGACCACGTTCCGCCTCCTTCTTGGTGCCGGCGTCGCGGGAGGCGACATAGGAGGGCGCGCGCCCAACAGAGAACAAGGGTAGCTGACGCAGAGCTCCTCCTGAAGTTGCAAGACTAGCTAGCCTACCATGACCATCTAGCCTGTGGCACGGGCAGGCCGTCAAAGCTCACCTTGGACTGGTGCTGACATGGCCCGAGCAGACTCCACCGACCCAGAATGCACCAAAGACGCAGCGTTAGGCTAGGACGGGAGAGTTTCTTGTGAAGCCACCGCTTCCAGGTCTAGTGCAAGAGAGGCGACCTGGTCAACCTGGGGGAACCGACTGTTGTCTGTGAGACCCTAGGGTATTTAGCTTGTAATGCTTAGTCTTCCATTGACTCTAGCATCACAAATAAAATATCTCGTGTCTTAGGAAAATGTATACTTCCCAGAATTGCGGTATACACACTTTTTTACAAAACAATGCATCAATTCCATACAAGTTCCATACAACCGAACTAAAGCTTTACAAGCAAAAGATATACAATATAGTTATTACAAAAGGGAGGCCGACCAGCCAAGAACAAGCTAAAGAGCTAAAAGAACAGCGGAAGCAAAATGTCATAGGATGGCTATGAACAAGAGCCAACCAGTTTTCCATACACCCACAAGGCAATCCGATTGGGCTGCCAAGCTAGTCATCCACACCGCAACAAAACTCACAAAAGTCAATCCCTTGGGGATCAACCTCCTCTGCAACAATTAAGCAATGCAAATGAGTACAAAAATGTACTCGCAAGACTTACGAGTAACAAACCTAGATATTACTGCATGCAAGGTTAATCAAAGGAGAGGGCTAAAGGTTCATTTTTAGCATAAAGCAGATTTTATTTGCAATAAGTAATAGATTGAAAGCAGTTTTAACAATCTGATTTTATTTGCTCAAATAACAGCGAGACAATAATTAATAACAGTAAGACATCCTGGAGATGACTAACCCAATAGTCATCACAACAATAGCACGAATTACCCATTCGTACCACCCACATCAAGTTTTAATGAAAAATTATAGTCTAGTTCTTGCGAGAAATAACCAAGCATGTCCATAACCTAGGACGAGGCTATTAGAATAGTTTGAACCCTACAGGGGTGTACCAATGTACCCACACTTTAGACTGTCTTTTTGCCAAGCTATTAAGCACACTTCCTTTAGTATGCCGGCACGGCTAAGTCCTACGAGATATTTCCAATGGACTGCATTAATTAAGAGTCGCACGTATGGGGCTTAACCCTTAGTGATCCACCGGTGACAAAGATCACAAGGACCCATACGTTGAGTCCGAAACACCGGCCCAGCCGAAGCAACTGCGAGTGCTCCTGGGTATGGAGGACCTAGAAAGGAACCAATCCCTCTCATCCCAAACGAACATTTTTCTCTATAACTACCACCAGCGACTCATTAATTAACACCTCCCAAAGTACTAAGTCAAGAGAGGTCTCATATCCCTCTAGTGTGGTTAGCACGCAACATTGCTTGGATCAATGGTGCAAGTAACTCGGTCCTTGATGACCTAGGCACCATTCCAGTCACACCAAAAGATCACACCATCACACCAATGTGCCCAAGTCAAAAACATTTTATTTTCAGTTTTAAACTTTACGAAATAACAAAGCATAAAGTGCTGGACATAATGTAATAGTAAGATTTTGTGTGATCAAGGTCATCGACTAAGTCGATAACCGCCTAATTCTACCGGTAACTAAGCATTGCTAAGCATCATATCGAAAAGACAATAAAAGAGTATAAATCATTCACCAGGCTCTAATTCACCAGTGAGAATATTAACTTAGGTTTGTGACAGGGATGGATAATTTTAGGAAAACAATACAATAGGATTAGCTACCTCAAATCGACAAAATTAACTTTGACACAAAGAAGCATGCATACATATTCTTTATAAACAAGATATTAGACTTTAAAAGTAATGGGATCAATATAATCAAATGATGCTACATCTACTTGACTTGCTAGAGATCACGTGATTGCTGCAGAGGATCACTTTCGCACTCAAGAATTTCTTCGGAACCTATCGCAAGAAGAAGAAAATCCAATAAGAATGACGAACACCGAAAAAGACTCAAAACCCAAAGTCATCCAAAATCCATGAAATTTACACAGCAAGTAGAGCATGATTTTAAATGAATTTAGCAGCAAGAATCATTCAATTTAGACTAACTATGCAAAAGTTATAGCCTAAACAATTTCAATCTGCTGGAAAATTCAAATTTAATTGCTTTCTATTATTGTTTGTAACATCTCAATTTTGGACTTGTGTTTCAAATGTAAGAAAATGAGTAGAAATTAAAACTTTTTCTTACATCATGTATTTCCTATTTGTTCTAAACAATTCTGGTAAAAAGAATTATGGAAATACAAAGTCATAAGTCATTTGATCCAAATCTTGGCTTTCAAAAACATTCTTGTCATATCTTGTGATCATCCATTGGAAATCTTTTTTTCCAAGTTCTAGGGATGGTATGTTACCCCTCTGAAAAATTTCACAATTTTTAGAAATTGTTTGAATATTTTTGGAGGGCAGTCAAACCCTATACCAGAACCTTGCAGAATGTTTGGAGAAAAATACACTGTATAAAAACCTCTGACAAGTCTACACAAGGTTAATATCTAAGTTAGCAAGCTCCTGTAAAAATTTCAGAATTTTTGGAGTTGTTTTGCTATCTCAAATAAATCCCCAAAATCTCAGCTCAAATTAAAAACCCTAATTCTGGTTTCACTGCTCCTCAGTGCGGGCGGTCTGCTCGAGCCACTTGACTTGGCTCGACCAACTAATCGCACTGGCTCACTTAAAACGCGCATTCAATCTCGGTAGTTGGATTTAAATCGCCCGCCCACGTTCGCGAACGCCGACCTCGCGATCGCGCCAACTCATTTGGACCGTTGGATCAAGATCTGACCGTCCAGATGAATTGGGTCGTTCGGGTCACCCGGTTGTCACCTCCAATCGTGACCGTCCATTTTAGATCCAACACACTCGATCTCCTCTTTTGTTTTAAACTTCAGCAACCTCGGGCAATCTCGGCCGTTGGATTAAAATCGGACCGCCCACACTCGCC
The DNA here is from genome assembly GCA_036346255.1 of Ampelocalamus luodianensis. Classification (NCBI taxonomy): domain Eukaryota; kingdom Viridiplantae; phylum Streptophyta; class Magnoliopsida; order Poales; family Poaceae; genus Ampelocalamus; species Ampelocalamus luodianensis. The sequence continues at coordinate 48,198,049 of CM070624.1, forward strand.
CTGGCTTTTCTCTAGTCATCTTCTTCCTCGAGCTGTGCGTGAACAGTGCGCGGCATGGCCTCGGTCGTGTCTGCTGCCTCGACAACATCTCCCTGGTTGGCATTTAGTTTGTGTAGGTGCTTTCGGCCGTAGGCATGCCCTACCTTGCACCCCATGATTTCTTTTTTTCGGTCCATGGTTGTGCTATGGACCTAGCTCACCCGAAAATCTTGTTTTGTTGCCAAACCCTAATCCTCCAGCTTTATAAGCTCCCCAAAACCCCTTCTGGTGTTCCTTTACACCACCCCTAGCTCCTTCTTTGTTTGTGGAGCTAAAAATACCAAAAATACCAAAACCACCATTGTTGACCTGTGGAGCTCAATTGTGGATCTTGGTGCTCCAGTGGTTCATCTTTAATTCTTCTTGTACCCTTTTGAACTCCTTAACCCCTTTGCATTTCCCCTAACTCAATTTTGGATTTCATTCACAGGATTTGTCAAATTTGGGGTTTGTTCAAATTCAGCCGAATTTACCCCTTTTCTTCCTCAACTCCGGTGAGTGCTTCATTTCTCAATTATTTGCTCATGAAGCTTCTATGAGCTATAATGAAGCTATTTTGACCACTAGTGGTGTTCATTTTGGCTCAGGTCACTATTTTCACATCTTCTTCCTCGGCTCCGGCAAGCTCCACCGTGGTCTAAGCTCCTCCGGCCATCTTTGAAGCTCATCTTGCTTAAGGTAGCTTCTTATTAGTCCCTAGAAGTCGTGGCACCCGCTTTTATGGACCTTTGCGGAGCTTTTTGCCATTTTCGTGTTCGGCGGTACATGCTTCCACTTTTCTTTTCCGGCTCGCCCGCGTTCTAGGCCACCGCCGTCGGCGAGGTCATCACCATCGGGTCCGCAAGGTTATTGCGAACCCATTTTGGTCTTTAGGTTGTGCCGCCGTGGCCGGAGCCGCCGGCGACGAGCCGTTGTGTACGCTCGGGTTTTTGCCGGACATAGTCGTCACTGAGATTTGTCGATTAGGACAGAGATTTACTTATTAAATGTTAATCATTGTTAATCATTGAGTTAACATTTAATGACTATCCTAAAAGGCTTAATGGGTCACTGCCATGTGGGCCCCCACCCGCTTAAACCCCCTCGGTGCGAAATCATTAGGACACAATTAATGCTAATCATCACTAATCATTAGATTTGTAATTAATTGCTGTCTTAAATCGCCTCTGTCTCACTGACATGTGGGCCCATGCATTTAAACCTCCCCGCGCACTTAAAATCCACATGTGTTATTCGCGAGCATCATGGACCGTTGATTTCAAGATCTGCGGCCTAGATCTTCGGGGACTTTCGGGTCCTTGAACGTTCAAAGACGCTCTGGACCGTCGATCTCGAGATCAACGGCCCAGATCTGGTGGCCGTTCGGACCACCCAAAGTGCGCAGCGCCCTGAGCCCTCCATGTTGAGATCTACAGCTGTGGTTGATGGTGGCGTTCGCGTCGCCCGAATGGCTCAATCCACTGGACCGTTGGATCTAGATCCAACGGTGAACCTCTTTAAGGATCGCGCGAGTGTGCTATTTCTCCTGCGCATGGGCCGTTAGATCTTGAATCAAAGGCCCACATTTGTCCACGTCATTTCCTTTTCGTTAAGCTTTGTTTTATTTCGGTAAATCGTTATTTGCCAACTGAAAATTGTATTAAGACTTTAGAAACTCATATCTAATTCATTTTAAACCATTTTTAGATGATTCCAACTGTATTAAATTCATGGTTCACTAAATTTTAATATAAAAATGCATTTAGACCTGTTCCTGTACCAAAAATTTTGTAAATAATATTAACTTGACTTCAGCCATTTTAGAATATTCCAAAAATTGAATTGAACCTTGTAAAATGCATATCTTTTTCTGTATAACTCCAATCTGAGCAAAATAAATTTTGTAAAATTCCTCTGTTAGCATACTTTAATATGAAATAGGTTTTGACCATGATTTCACTTCTTAAAAATGATATGTGCTAGTTTTACAACTTAGAAAAATCATAAATATTTCATTTTAACTTCAAATTTGGTAAACTCAACTTTGCTGACCTTAGGATGTCATAACCTACCTACCATAAAAATTTTAGACTTTAGATCATTCCAGAAATTTATGCTATGAACAGTACTAGTAATTAATTTAGTTGAATTAATAGGCTCAAAGAAATAATTTTAGCCATAACTTTTTCATACTTAATCCAAATGACTTGATTCTTGTTCCTAAAATTATCTAAAATCATACCCTTGCTGCTGTATAAATTTCATAAGTTTTGGGTAACTTTTGCTGTTGAATTTTATTTGGTGTTCTTCGTTCTTATTGGTTTTTTCGTCTTTTTGCGTTAGGTTCCGAAGAAATTATTGATTACGTGAGTGATCCTCTGCAGCAAGAAAGTGATCTCCAGCAAGGCAAGCAGTGTAACATCATTTGATCATATTGCTCCTATTACTTTTAAAGTCTAATATCTTATTTGCAAAACCTAAGTATGCATGCTTCTTGTGTCAAGATTAATTTTGTCGGTTAGAGGTAGCTAAGCCTATTGCATTGTTGCCCTGAAATTGTTCACCCTTACCACTGCCATAGGTTAGTATCCTCACTGGTGAATTAGAGCCCGGTGAATGATTTATAGTCTTTTATTTATCTTTACGATATGATGCTTAGCAATGCTTAGTTACCGGTAGAATTGGACGGTTATCGACTTAGTCGATGACCTTGATCACACAAATTTATTATGATCATATGATTCAGCCTTTGTGCTATGTTTATTATGAAAACTAAAAATGAAAACAAAATGATTTGGACTTGGGCACAGTGGTAAGATGGTGTGCTTTTTGGTGTGACTGGAATGGTGTCCGAGTCATTAAGGACCAAGTTACTTGCGCCACCGTACTGAGCAATTGGCATGCTAACCGCACTAGAGGGATATGGGACCTCTCCTGACTAAGTACTTTGGAGGGTGTTAATTAATGAGTCGCGTGGTGGGTTGTATATTTAACTATATGCAACATGGACATGTTTGTGGGGAGGGGAGCACCTGCCGAGGCCGGTGTCTCCTACTCCGCGTATGGGTCCTTGTGATCCATATTTCGTCGGCAGATCACTAAGGGTTAACCCCCATACGTGCGGCTCTTGATTAGCTCGATCCATTGGAAATGTCTCGTAGGACTTAGCCGTGCCGGCCTACCAAAGGAAGTGTGCTTCATAGCTTGGCAAAAAGGCGATCCAAGTGTGGTACATTGGTACACCCCTGCAGGTTAAAACTATTCGAATAGCCTCGTCCTAGGTTATGGACACGCTCGGATACGCCTCGTAAGAACTAGACTACAACCTTTTAAATTAAAACTTGACATGGGTGGTACGAATGGGTAATTCGTGCTAGGGTCGTGATGGCTATTGGGTTAGTCATCTCCAGGATGTCTTTATGTTATTACTTATTGTATCGCTGTTATTCATGCAATTAAAATTCAGATTGTCAAAAAATTGCCTTCAAATTATTATCTATTGCAAATAAAACTTGCTTTATGCTGAAAATTAACCTTGAGCCTTCTTCTTTGATTAAAGCTTGCAGGTAGTAGTAACTAGGTTTGTTACCCGTAAGTCTTGCGAGTACATTTTTGTACTCATTTGCTTTGCTTAATTGTTGCAGAGGAAGAAGGTGATCCCCAAGGGATCAACTTTGGTGAGTTTTGCTGTGGTGTGGACGACTAGCTTGGCGGCCCGGTCGGTTGCCCTGTGGTTCTGTGGCTAACCGGTCGTCTTTTGGTTAAAGCCATCTTATGGCACCTTTTTGCTTTCGCTGTTATTTGATACTTAATGTATTTTGGTCGGTCGGCTCTTTTGTAATCACTTTATATTATGTATGTCTTTTGCTAGACTTGTTATATTGTGATGTATGTAATTGATGCATGATTTTGTAACGGGGTGTGTATACTGCATTTCTGGGAAGTATACATATCTCGAGGCTTGATTTATTTGATTTGTGATGATCGGGTCAATGGAAGGCTAAGCATTACAAGTCGAATAAATCGGGGTCTCACACGCATTACAAGCATTACATCTTGTATTTCATGTATGTCCTAAACAAATCTTGTAAAACAAATATGGGAATGCAAAGTCACAAGTCTTTTGATCCAAAACCATACCTTCCAAAAACATTCTTGTCAAATTTTGTGATTATCTCCTGAAAATATTTTTCCCAAGTTCTAGGGTTGGTGTGTGACCCCTCTGAAAAATTTCACAATTTTTAGAAATTGTTTGAATGCTTTTGGAGGGCAGTCAAACCTGTTTGACTTTTAGTCAAAACCCTATTCCAGAACCTTGCAGAATTTTTGGAGAAATGTGTACTGCATAAAAACCTCTGAAAATTTTATACAAGGTCAGTATCTAAGTTAGAAATCTTCTGTAAAAATTTCAGAAGTTTTGGAGTTATTTTGCTACCCCAAATAAATCCCCAAAGTCCAGCTGTTATTTTAAAACCCTAAGTCAAAGGGTGTTGGGCTCAAGTCAGACCCGAGCCCGAACTAGTTTGTAACAGCCCCAATGTTAGAAACAGTAATTAAATGTTTTCTGAACAGTAATGATGTACTGTTCATAGCATCACTGTTCATTTTTACAGATTGGGCATTATGTTACAAATTAAAACCTTCTTTTCCTAGGCAAAATCCAAAGTCTTTTTAAAGTTTCAAAGAAAATACAAGTTAATGCTTGTATTTTGACTGGGAAGTAATTTTATCAAAGCCTAGATAAATTATCTGGCCCAAGAATAATTTTTGTGGATTTTTAGAAATTATTTTGTCTTGGAGAAAAATATTTGGCTTTAAATAAACCTATTCGGCTAAGGTAGTTATTTATATATTTTTATAAAGTGAAACTATGATTTTAGAAATTTATTTGGGAATTATATCATCCCAGTAGCCTCCTGGCAAAATTTCATGATTTTACAAATTTAATTACTATTTTTAAAGCCCAGTTAAACTTTTAAATATTGGAATAGAGTCCGTCAACTATTCCGTCTAAACTCACCTTTTGCAATCGTAGCGATCGAGTCTAAGTGCATTAGGTCTAAATCGTACAACCGGCCGCACCCAACACGTTCGGGCACGTGCCCAAACCTCCGAAAACGTGAGCCGTCGATTTCTTGATGGATGGCGTGATGCGCTCCACGCATAAAGCACTTTCCACCGCTGGATCTTCATCCAACACCCTCCCATCTTAACTCAAAACTCTAACGCGCCTCCAAACCTCCGCGTTGGATCTTAATGAACGTGTCGATTCATTGTGCCGCTGGTCACCCGAACATCACATTGATCGAGCCATTGATCTAATCGACGGTCTAGGTGATTGTGCCGCTCGGTCACCCGACCTCAACCCAATCTCCACCGTCGATCCTAAATCCAACCGCGCCGCTCTTTTCGCTTTTTGAACTCAAGCGCGCATTTATTCCCTCGGCCGTTGATCTCCATCCTACGGTGCCCTTCTTGACCGCGTGCGCTTAGGGCCCGATCTTCATAGGACCGTTGGATTCTAATCCAATGCTCCTCTTTGAATGTAATCTTGGGTTACCCGAGGCTCCATTAAATCTCCACCGCTCGCTTGAGATCACACGCCCATATTAATCGATATCGCTTAAATTCTTTTAACCCTCTATTCATCGTAGCCGCCATTTCTAATCGGACGGCCGATGTTCTTTCGCGTGTTAGAGTCGCGCAGGATCATGGTGACATTGGGACCCACATGTCGATGTTGCCTCTCTTTCTCTTTGCCTCTGCGTAAGGCCGCCATTTCAGAATAGAGGAGAGGATTTATCCAAAGATTATGCAACTAATTTTTGGATGTTTAGCCTAAATGGACACCTCATCAACTCTAGACCCTTCTCCTTGCCTCGTAGCTCAACCTCTATATATAACCCTAGCTTTTTGAGTCGCCATTGTTGACCACTGGAGCTTATCATCTTCCATTGCTGTCCAAAGGAGTTTCTTGCTCCTACCCTTTGCTTATCCATCCTAGATGCTTGTTTCACTTTGTGATATAAGCTTAACATCTTTGTAGGTTAAACCCGAGCTTATTTCTCTATTGATCCAACTCGGTTTTAGGGACCTTCATGCTTTCCTTGGTGCAGTGAGTTAAAACGTGAGTTTTGTTATCTTAAGCATCTTAGGGACCTTAGCAACTCACATGAATCATTCACTTGAATGTCAATAGCTCCAACTTGCCTTAAATGAAAAGTTAGTTTTATAACTTTTCGGTCTTTCATATCGTTCTCAAGAACTAGGGTTTCTCTGTCAACTTGTCATCCTATTTAGGTCTCAATCGAACCCTAGCAAAGATAATAAGTTGTTCTTTTAATTCTTGTTATCATCCATTTATCTTGAGAGCAGAGATTCGCCTCTGTCTTCTTTTGTCGGTCTAACCGACAACATGAGTTTTCTTTTAGTTTCGTAATCGACCTATTAGGGTTAGGTTAGGTTTAGACTGGGTATTATTTACCTAACAATTATTCTAAGATTCCATTTAGAATCTTTTGAATATTCTATTTTCATTAACTCAAAGTTCATTATCTGTCTGCTTTGATTCTTTTCAAAACACAAAACCGCAACCTTGGTTTAAACTCTAGTTTCATTATTTAAAAGTTGTATATGATAACATGGGTTATCATCACTATTAGGTAGTTATGACTTAAGCATGCTGTTAGACATGCATTTCTATATTGATCATACATCATTCTTTCAATCTGTACTTATTGTCAATTTTGAAATTTATTGGATTTTATTGCCTCTTATAGAATCTGGTTCTTACGAGGCTTTTGACACTATTTCAACAACCCGAGCTCTGCACAAGAAGTTTATTATTATCAAGGCAAGCATCCTCTTTGCACCATGTTGATCCCAAATTTTCTAAAATAGCTTTTCTAAATACAAAGGACATCTGTTGCATGCTATTTTTCCGAAATACAAATATGGATTTGTATTAGTTAGTTATGACTCGAGTAACGTTGTGGATTACCTTAATTATGACCATACACTCAACCCTAGAGTAGTAATCGTATACTATAATACATATTTTCAGAATTTGCTTAGACATGCGGTCTAGATAAGATTTAGTGTTTGACAAGATTAACTTGTCAAACAGGAGCAACAAATAAATTTTAGTTACTTCAATTCTTTGTCCGTTTCTTTAAATCGAATTGCATTTTAAATTTAAATTGATCTCGACAAGAGGATGCTAGTGATGGTGCTTTTGTGCACGAGATTGGGAATTGTGGTGGACTTGTCGGACCAATTAAGGACCGAACTCGACTATTCAATTCAAGTCCCCTACGTACTTCCACATGCGGTGTATGGGAGCCGTTGGTTAAGTAAAGGGTTAAGGCTATTGAGTTGGAAACAGGAGTAAGGACATGTGTATTGATCTTGTATGGCATAGATGCTCGTCTTTGACCGCGTTGTATGCCATGTGAGCTTGTATGTCAATATCGATGTTCTTAGAAGGGTGAGGGCGTATATGCGTTCTATCACATGTACGTACATTAAAGATGTCGATTGCAAACTAGTATGGGTAGCGAACCCTACGCACTTCTTTTGTTTGGTTCGGCATTCCTGACGCAACATGTGTGCCCCGGTTAAGCAGATGCTATCAGTCGTTGTTTAAGCGAGATCAGTTCACACATGGGTATCCAACTCAATAGGGTTAGCTTGTTGAAAAATACCAAATCTTAGTTTCCCCGGTCGGCATACCAAAGGAAGTATGTCATCATTCAGAGGCATCCGAAGGCAACGGGCTGGCTAAGTCGTGTGGGTAAAGATGTACACCCTGCAGGGTATCAAACTGTTCGAATAGCCGTGTCCACGGTCATGGACGATAACTTGAATTGATGTCACCTGTATAGAGTTTTGATTTACAAATCTGTTTCGGTTTACGTTCTCGCATGAGGGAATTCATGCAATGTACTGTTTTTAATTATTTCATTTACTTACTGTTCTAGTCCAACTTTGATTTATTAAATGGCTTTGTCAAAATCTAGCATTTGTAGGTTAAGATGTACTGCTTTATGCAAAATTCAACCATTATACCTTCTTGTTGCAACCTTATGCATGTATAAATTCTACTCCTTTGAATAGGTTCTAATAAACACTTTCTTTTATTAGTTTGTGTAAGTCTTGCTGAGTACCTTCCGTACTCAAGGTGCTATAACCTAATGTTGCAGGTGAGGACGGTTATTTATATGAAGTGCCCGTTAGCGTCGATCAGGGTGACGCTAACGAGTAAAGCTACTTCTTTCCTCCACGCAATCGCCTGCGGGTGGATGGGGCCATTGGTGGATGTTGCCGTTTTATTTTGCTTCTGCTGTTAAACTTTTTGTAGTGACCAAGTCACATGATAATGTAGTACTAAACCGAAAGTTGTATACTTATATTTAATTATTTAAATGTATGACTTGTATGTGTATGATACAATGTTGTTGAAGGATATATGTGCAATGGTCGTTGATCCTGGGAACCATTGTGAGACATATATCCGGGGAGCCTGAATATTGGATCTGTCACTTATTAAACTTATGCTTTTACTATGATCCTTACCAAAGGAGCAGCACTGTTCCTTAAGTAAGAATTATGCTACAGTATAAATTTAATTAATTACATTTCCAATACACCGGGTGTCCACATAATTGAATGGGTTGAACCCAACCGCCTAATTTCACCAGCGGGCCAGCCAAAGGGCACGTGGCATTTCCGCCGTTGGATTGCTATCGAACAGCCCGCGTTGATTGGGCCGTTCGGACCTCACGGTAGCACCAACTCATTTAGACCGTTGGATCAAAATCCAGCCATCCTGATTCGTTGGGCCGTTCGAGTCGCCCGAGTGGCTCAATCAATATCAACTGTTGAAATCCTATCGGATGGCTACGATTGAGTGGGAGCGTTTGGAGACGCCGCACTTGAGATTCAATCTCAACCGTCCGATTAAAATCCAACGCTCTCGATCTCCCCTTCTCTTTTAACCTCTGGAGCTCCGGTGTGATCTGAGCCGTTCATTTTCAATCTAACGGCTCACGAGCACCCTAGCTTCTCTCTGGTCATCTTCTTCCTCGCGCCGTGCGCAGCACAGTGGGCGGCATGGTCCTGGTCAAGTCTTGCTCCCTTGTCACCTCTCTTTGGTCGGGCATTTAGTGCATGCGGCTCACCTTCGGCCGAAGACATGCCCTACCCTGCACCCCATCATTTCTCTTTTCGGTTCATGACTATGCTATGGACCAAACTCACCCGTGGAGCTCGTTTTTGCCAAACCCTAATCCTCTAGCTTTATAAGCTCCCCAAAACCCCTCCTAGTATTCCTTTACACCACCCCTAGCTCTTTCTTTGCTTGTGGAGCTCAAAACACTAAAAATACCAAAACCACCATTTTTCGGCCATGAAGCTCCATTGTGGATCTTGATGCTCCAGTGGTTCTTCTTCAAATCTTTTTATACCCTTTTGAGCTCCTTAGTACCCTAATCATTTCCCCTAACTCAATTTTGGGTTTCATTTACAGGAATTGACCAATTTTGAGTTTGGATCTTCTTCGGCCGAATTCACCCCTTTTCTTCTCCAGCTCTTGTAAGTGGTTCATTTAGTAATTACTTGCTTTTGGAGCTCCTCTGAGCTATAAGGAAGCTATATTGTTGATCTGGTCTCACTCATTTGCCCATATCATCATTTTTCACTTCATCTTCCTCGGCTCCAGCAAGCTCCACCGTGTTCCAAGCTCCTCCGGCCACCTTTGAAGCTCATCTTCGTTGAGGTAGCTTCTTATTAGTCCCTAGACGCTGTGGCACACGCTTCTTTGGACTGTTGCGGAGCTTTTGATCATTTTTTGCTTTCGGCCGATTTTGTCACCGGCATTAATTTCTGGCTCGCCGGCATTATGGACCGTTGCTGCCGGCGAGGTCATCACCATCGGGTCCGCAAGACTATTGTGAACCCATTTTGGTACTTTGTAGGCGCTGCCGTGATCGGAGCCGCCGGCGATAAGCCGTTCTTTTCCGCTCGGTTTTTGCTGGACAGGAGGCTCTCTGAGCCGTTGTCATTAGGACATCATTAATGGCCTAATCAATTTTAATCATGGGTGAGTAATAAATGGTTGTCTTAATTGGCCCTCTGTGCCACTGCCAGTGGGCCCAGCCACTTAAAAAAAACCCCGTTGGCACTTTGTCATGTCCATAAGACATCATTAATGCTAATCATTAGTTAATCATCAGTAATCATTGTTTAGCAATAAATGCTTGTCCTAACCGACATTTGCGGTCACTGCCATGTGGGCCCGTAGGCCTAAAACCGCAGTAACAAAGTCTTTAGGACAGAGATTGGGGTTATTAATTACTAATCATTGTAGTAATTAATTGCTGTCCTAAAGCGCTGATTGTGCCACTCTCAGGTGGGCCCCCGTCCACTTCAAACCCTCTCTGTGCGATATATTTAGGACACAATTAATGCTAATCATCACTAATCATTGGATTTAGTATTTAACAGCTATCCTAAATAGCCTGTGTGTGACTTACATGTGGGCCCGCGCGATTAAAACCCACATGTGTTATTTGCGCGTATCGTGGACCGTTGATCTTGGGATCAACGGCCCAGATCATCGGGGACTTTCGGGTCCCCGAACGTTCCAAGACGCTCTGGACCGTCCATCTCTAGATTTGCGGCTCAGATCGCGGGGCCGTTCGGACCACCCGAGCTCCCTACCGCGCTGGATCGTCCATCTCACGATCTGCGGCTGAGATGAGTGTGCCGTTCGGGTCGCCCGAAGAGCGCAGCGCCCTGAGCCCTCCATCTTTTGATCTGCGGTCGTGATTGATTGAGCCGTTTGGGTCCCCGATCGTCCCAATCCACGTGGACCGTTGGATTTAAATCCAACAGTGAACCTCTTTAGGATTGCGCGCGTGCGCTATTTCTCCAGTGCATGGGCCGTTAGATTCCGAATCAAGGGCTCACGTTCGTCCACGTCGATTCCTTTTTGATAAGCTTTGTTTTATTTCGGTAAATCTTTATTTATCAACTGAAAATTATATTAAACTTTGAAAACTCGTAACTAATTCATTTTAAAACCTTTTTAGGTGATTCCAGTTGGGATAAATTCATGTTTAACTAGAGTTTAATATCAAAATGCATTTAGACTTTGTTCTATGCTAGAAAATTTTGTAAATAATGTTATCTTGTTTTCAGCCATTTTAGAATAATCCAGAAATTAATGTGAACCTTGTAAAATGCATAACTTTTTCTGTATAACTCCAAAATGTGCAAACTCAATCTTGTTAAATTCCTCTGTTAGCATACTTTAATATGAAATAGGTTTTGATCATGATTTCATTTCTGAAAAGTAACATGTGCTAGATTTACAACTTAGAAAAATCATAAGTAATTCATTTTAACTCCAAATTGAGTAAACTCAACTTTGCTGACCTTAGGATACCATTATCTACCTAGCATAAAAATTTCAGACCTTAGATCATTCTGGAAATTTATGCCATGAACAGTGCTAGTAATTAATTTAGTTGAATTGATAGGCTAAGGGAAATTGCTTTAGCTATAACTTTTTCATACTTAATCCAAATGACTTGATTCTTGTTCCTAAAGTTATCTAAAATCATAACCTTACTGCTATATAAATTTCATAAGATTTGGATGACTTTTGCTGTTGAATTTTATTTGGTGTTCTTCGTTCTTATTGGGTTTATCGTCTTTTCGCGTTAGGTTCCGAAGAGATTATTGATCTTGAATCTGATCCACAGCAGCCAGACTCTACCCTCCAGCAAGGCAAGCAGATGTAGCATTCATTTGATCATGTTGTCCCTATTATTTTCAAATTCTAATATATTGTTTGCAAATTCTATGTATGCATTGCTATCTTGTTTTAAACTATTGTCGATTAGTTGACCTATTAGATGCATAATCTGTAGGTAAATATTTATCCTCTACTACTGAGTCTAGGATTATTTACTGTGATTTTGGGTTCGTTGGATGAACCCTTGTCACTTAGTAGTTTTCGAGTATGTCGCTTAGCCATGCTTAGCTATCGGTAGAAATAGGCGGTTATCGACTTGTCGATAACCTTGATCATATAAACTTATTATGATCTCTTTGTTTCAGCTTTGTGCTATATTCAAATTGTAAAAACCTGAAAATGAAAACAAAACAATTTGGACTTGGGCACAATGGTAAGATGGTGTGATTTTGGGTGTGACTGGAATGGTGCCCGAGTCAACAAGGACCGAACATCTTGTTACACTAAACCAAGCATTCTTGCGTGCTAATCACACTAGAGGGTATGGGACCTCTCTTGACTTAGTACTGTGGCGTGGGTTGGCTACGAGTCGCGGGAGGGCGTGTGTGTGTTGTGTTGTGGTAAAATAAGATAGCTTATGTGTGGGAGCATTGTAGTTGCCGAAAAGCTTTACCCCGAGGGTTATTTGTCTTTTCGGCTTTACAATGTAAGCGTATGGAGTTCTATCCATACGAGCGACTCGTAGTTGATTTACAATATCGGAAATGTCTCGTAGGACTTAGCTGTGCCGGCATACCTTTGGAAGTGTGCTAATCTTGTGGCTTAAAGGCGGTCTGAAGTGTGAGTACATTAGTACACCCCTGCAGGGTTAAAACTATTCGAATAGCCTCGTCCTAGGTTATGGACACGCTTGGGAAAGTCTTCCAAGAGTTAGACTACAACATTTTAATTAAAACTTGATGGGTGGTATGAATCAGGGATTCATGCTATGTTGTGGTGGCTATTGGGTTAGTCACCTCTAGGTGGTTACTTGTTATTTATTATTACTCGCTGTTATTTCAATGCTTAAAAACAGATTTTACCAATTGCCTTTAATCTATTACATTATTGCAAATGAAACTTGCTTTATGCGTCCAAATAACCATATAACCATTTCCTTTGAATTCAGCTCACATGTAGCTATGTATAGGCTTGTTACTCGTAAGTCTTGCTAGTACATTATTGTACTCATCTGCATTGCTTGTTGTGTGTAGAGGAAGAAGGTGAGCCCGAGGGGCCTCACTTTTGTGAGTTGTGCTGTGGCAGTGTGTGGGACGACTAGCTTGGCGGCCCGGTCGGTTGCCCTGTGGTTATGGCTAACCGATCGACTTTTGGTTAAAGCCATCTTATGGCACATTTTGCTTCCGCTGTTATTTGATACTTATGTCTTTTGGCCGGTCGGCTGTCTTGTAATAACTTTATATTATGTATGTCGTTTGCTAGACTTGTTATAATATGATGTATGGAATTGATGCATGCTTTTGTAAAGATGTATATGTGTTGCATTTCTGGGAAGCACATGTCCATCGAGACACGGGTTATTTTGTTTGTGATACTAGGGCCAATGGAAGGCTAAGTATTACAAGCTTAATAAACCAGGGTCTCACACGAACGTTCAAAGAGATCTGAGACACAGATCTAAACACGGACGGTCCACGATCACCTAGGCGCTACACACGCACGCACAAGGTTTAAATTGCGTAGCCCACAAGACAGTGGTGGTAGCCAAGGGTGGTCTGGAGGGTTGTCTTTGCAAAATACCAACAGGGTGGTCTTTGCAAAAACACCGAAGGTGGTCTGAGGGTGGTCTTAGGGAGGTCTTTGGGGTGGTCTTTGCAAACAACACAGGGTGGTCTTTGTAAAAACACAGAAGGTGGTCCAAACAAGGGGGAGGTCCGAGCGCTTCCGAATATCTCAGCGGTAGACAGGAGATCCAACGGTTAAAGAGAAACGCGCCCAAAGGACTGAGCCCGAGTGCGCTAAGAGGTTGGGTTCAACCGTGAGACTCGAGTCTGACTTGAGCCCAACAGTGATTTTGACCAGGGTTTAGAAATTTGAGCTTGAAATTTTGACGGATTTTTAGATAGAGCTACACAACTCCAAAATTTCTAAAAATTTTACAGGAGGTGCCCAACTCCAGGATTGACCTAGTATAGAATTTTCAGAGGTTTTTATGCAAAGTATTTTTCTCCAAATTTTTTTTAAGGTACTGATCTAGGGTTTGACCCAAAGTCAAACTGGTTTGACTGCCCCTTTAAAATATTCAAACACTTTCGAAAAATTGTGAAATTTTTTGAGAGGAGCCATACAGCATCCCTAGAACCAAGGAAAAATATTTTCAGAGGATGATCACAAGATTATCTAGAAAAGTTTTCAAAAGAGTCAAGACTTGGTTAAAAGAGGTTGGTGACTTTGAATTTCCATAATTCCTTTACAAGAATTCTCAGAAAATTCATACGACAACAAAGTGTAAAAAAGTTTTAATTTCTACACATTTTCTTATATTTGAAACACAAGCCAAGACTTGGGATGTTACATTGTCCCACCACCAAACGTCTCTAGAAGGACCCCAAGTGCAACGCAGGGACATTCCACCTCCAGAATACCACGTATTGGGCAAATACCATCTGATGTCCCCCTAGTTTGGCGACCAGAGCTGGAAGTTGCGAAATCGACGGCTGCCGTGCCACCAATGGGTTCGTAGGAAGCCGCAGTAGTGAAAGCTTTGTGTAGCGAGAGGGGCGGCGCTACTAGAGACAGCTGGACGGCCCCGAGGCCCTCGTCGAGGACCTCACGGGGCGGGTTGTGAGGCCCTCTCCGTAGGAGATGAGGGGATTCACTGTAGGCCACCTTGGGCGGTGAACGCGGCTTGGAACTGGCGTTAGAGCGAACTGCCGGCGGTGTTGCAAGGCACATAGCGGGCGGCGCGTGGAGAGGTTCCTCGAGGGGCGCCTTCGGCGTCGACACAGCCGTGAGGATGACGCACAACGCCTCTCCGATAGCCAAGTCATCCATTAGGGTAGGGGGAGGCGCTGACGTAGCCAGACAGGAATCATCATCAGCGGGCGCGGGAGGTGGAAAAGATACCGGCGCGATGGCGAGGGGGCACTAGACAACTGGCGACCGAGGTCACCCACCAAGCCCACAGCGCTGCTGAAGAGGTGGCAGCCGCCCACCTCGTCCATACCCCAGCCCGTGCCGTCTAGGAAAACAGGGGAACTGGTTGAGTCTGGAGAGATCTTCATCGACGCTGGCAAGGTCACAGCCCATGTTGAGTGGTGTGGGGTCCAACACCTCCTGGACGTGCATCAAGATGTCGTAGGACAGTGTGCACTTCTCGATAGGAGGGTCCGAAAATGGTAGCAAGGAGTCAAAGTCGAACGCCGGTAGTAACATCAAACCATCCGACTCTGGGACAGATATACGAAACTTCTTGGGGACATCGCTGGGGTTGTCGCACAAAGCCAAGCAGGTCAGGCAGTGGCGGTCTTTGAACGGCAGCATCTCGACCAGCTGAGCGCATAACTTGTTTAGAAATTATTTCATGGCGTTAGGCTCCCACATGTGCGTGAGCAGGCAATCGAACCTCACCTTGGACAGGAACATCAGCTTACCCCCATCAGTGTCGATCAGCCTATTCCACTGCATGAAGGCGATCGGCGCGCCAGCACAGAAGACCTAATTGGAACGAGCCAGAGCAACAACACAATTGACCGCGGACATGAAGGTAATGAGGAAGTCGTGAGAGCAGTGGACCTCCACCAGAACGCGCCGCTGAGGAATGTTGCAGGAACGTTCTAGAGCATTGACCATCTGCTCAGGAGATACCGGCGGACGGAGACCACCAGAACGCGCGAGGAGAATAGCGCCTCCTACCGCATCATGCCCGCCGTCTAGGAGAGGAGGTAGGTGCCTAGCTCGGTGCGGGAGTCGGGTTCCCCCGCGCGAACATCTTACAAGAACTTAGCCTCGGAACGCGCCATCTGGGACGGGGAACTATGACATGATTGGGGCCAAAGGGGGTGGAAAGGGTGCGGGGGTTGGATGGGGTGGTTGACGGTGGGGAGGCGAAGGAGGCGAAGGCACAGACGTGGTACCATAGGGTGAGGCTGTGAGGGGTTAGCGTTGGCGGCAGCGCTGTGACGGTCCGGGCAAGAGCGAGCGAAATGGCCAGGGAACCAACAGTGGAAACAACGGATGACACCAGAGCATTAGGCTTTAAGATGGCCGAGGTCGAGGCACTTAAAGCATCGACCATTCAGCCAACGGGGGATATGGCGCTCACGGGCACTCGAGACGGCGGGAGCAGGTGGAGGTTGCTGTGAGCGACCGCGATATCACCTCGTGACCGTCGTCCAGCCATCACTGTCGTCGGCTGGGCGAGTCGCAGCCGTGGCGGCAAAGGAGCGAGGGCGGCTTGGGCCAGCACGGTCAGGGGCGGGGGCTGTATTTGGTCGCCGACCGTCAGAGCGAGTGGGCGGCGGGTGAGGTGCTGGGTGGTGGTTGAGTCGCTGTTCTCTCATTCTAAGACTCTTCGGAATGCTAATCTCTTTTGGGCATTTCTTCAAACATCTTGTGGGCAACTCAAATCAGCACATGTCATTGAAATGCAAGCTTCGGGCTTGGCGGCTGGTGGAGGGAGGTGGAGGAGGATGTTGTGGTGCCAACGACTGGTAGTAGGAGGTGGCAGCCAGAGGCGTCGGCCCGTCGGCCTTGGAAAAGGATTTGGAGGAGGGAGCGACTGGGCGGGCGAGCGGCGATGACGGTGATGCTGGGCTACTTCGAGGACGGGAGGACCGGAGGAGGGAGATCTGAAGGAGGGAGCAATAGGCGGGTGGGCGGAGGGGAGGGGTGGCGGGCGCGCGGGCAAAGCGGAGAGGGTGGACGGCGGGAGGTCGTGGGAGAGGTAGGCGTGGGGAAGGTAGAGGTAGGCGTGGGGGAAGGTAGAGGGAGATCCGATGGAGGGAGCAGCGGGCGGGTGGGTGGGGCGAGGAGGCAGCGGCCGGGCGCGGGGGCAAAGGGGAGAGGGGTGGCTGGGGAGGGCGTGGGGAAGGTAGAGGAGATCCGGCGAAGGGAGCAGCGAGCGGGTGGGTGGGTGGGTGGGGGAGGCGGCGTCGGCGCGGGGCAAAGGGGAGAGGTGGCGGGAGGCGGGGAAGGTAGAGGGAGATCCAATGGAGGGAGCAGTGGGTGGATGGATGGAGGGGAGGGGGCGGTGGCCAGGCATGGGGCGAACACTACACCATGGCACACTATTAAGGGCAATGCAACTGCCGAGAAAAACTGCGTTCAAAGGCAATTTATCTGCCGGCAATTACTTTTCCCGGCATTTATGGCCTGCCCAGTAAAGTGCTACCGGGAAAAACAATTGCCGGCAGATATGTGTATTCCCGGCAGTTAAACTGCCCTAGAAAAGTAGATTTTCCCCAGCAGTTAGCTTTCCCCGGCAATTAGCTTTTTCTCGGCAGTTATAGTATTGCCGGCAGTTATATGTATTGCCGGCAGTTAGACGGCCCTTGATGGTTGTTTTCCCTGGCAGTTAGACGGCCCTTGATAAGCATTTTGAAATTGAAAAAAAGGGCATCAATTTCAGATAATGCATTCCCACACTGCCTCATAATCTTAGCACAGATCGTACCTTCGGTAGAGTTTCAAGCAAAAGTAAATCATGGGACTATCAAGTCGATAAGTCATGAATGGGATTAAAAAGATTAACAAAATATACAATGTTGAGTTAGAAGTGACTATTTTTTTCATATGTGAATGGCATTGAAATATACCTGAGGCTATACATAATCTAAGATGTTGCTACAATGTTGGGTAAAATTAAAATGATATGGAATTAAGATGACGATAGTTTCAGTAAACTCTTAATGAATAGGAAAGCCATATGGTAAAAGTTACCTTAATGATGTACCATACAAACACATGGTATAAATAGTTTGTATATAGTAAAAAGAGGAGGGAGATGGTGCAAGAGGAGAGATGGGTGATGGTACAACTGTAAGGGTTCTATTTAGCTAATCTAATTCTAAAACATCAGTATGGTATAATTGTATCATAGGCACACCTAGAAAGAGCTTCATAGAGAATAGAACAAAACACTATCATGCTACTTCTATGGACATAAATGGCAGGAACGTGCATGGTAATAAGAATGCTCAAAATTATTCTCTCCAAACATCCCCTCCTTGCTACAGGGTCCTAACAAAAAAAAGCATAGGGCAAACTTAGAAAGAGCTTCATAGATAATAGAACAAAATATTATCAAGGCACTTCCATGGCAGGGATTTACCTCGGATGTAGAAGGCAGCAGAACACAAGCATCATCTTTGATAATGTCCAGATTGTATACACACTCCATTCTCCTGGCACAACTGTGGAGTAACATAGCAGGGGAAAGTACATAATTATTCTCACAACATTATGATGCGAAATCATGCCAAAGGAACACAGCAAGAGTAAGGTACTATGAAAACATTGGAGAATTTTCTCAACCATAACCATTTTGTATCTCTAATTCCTAAATAAGCAATGCACTTATTAGGTATTAACACACAAGCACTTGCATAACAGAGATGGTGTGAGGACCCCTGTGTATTGGAAATGTACTTAATTAAAATTATATTGTAGCATAATTCTTAATTAAGGAACAGTGCTGCCCCTTTATTAAAGATCATACTAGAAGTATAAAGTTAACAAGTAACAAACCCAATATTCAGGATTTCTAGATATATGTCTCACAATGGTTCCCAGGATCAATGACCATTGCACATATATCCTTAAACAACATTACATCATACACATACAAGTCATACATTTACATAATTAAACATCAGCTTACAAATTTCGGTTTAGTACTACAATATCAAGTGACTTGGTCACTACAAAAAAGTAACAGCGGAAGCAAAGTAAAACAACAAAATCCACCAATGGCCCCATCACCCGCAGGCTATTGCGTGGAGGAAAGAAATAGCTTCACTCGTTAGCGTCACCCTGATCGGCGCTAACGGGCACTTCATATAAATAACCGTCCTCACCTGCAACAATAGGTTATAGCACCTTGAGTACGGAAGGTACTCAGCAAGACTTACACAAACTAATAAAAGAAAGTGTTTAATAGAACCTATTCCAAAGGATTTTAGATCTGTACATGCATAAGGTTACAACAGGAAGGCATAATGGTTCAATTTTGCATAAAACAATACATCTTAACCTACAATTGCTAAGTTTTGATAAAGCGATTTAATAAATCAAAGTTGGATTAAAACAGTAAGTAAATGAAAATAATGTAAACAGTACAATGCATGAATTCCCTCATGCTGAACTAGAAACCAAAACAAAAGTTTAAATCAAAACTCTATACAGGTGACATCAACTCAAGTTATCGTCCATGACCGTGGACATGGCTATTCGAATAGTTTAATACCCTGCAGGGGTGTACATCTTTACCCACACGACTTAGTCAGTCCGTTGCCTTCGGATGCCTCCGAATGATGACATACTTCCTTTGGTATGCCGACCGGGGAAACTAAGATTTGGCATTTTTCAACAAGTTGACACTATCGAGTTGGATACCCATGTGTGAACTGATCTCGCTTAAACAACGATCGATAGCATCCGCTAACTGGCATACATGTTGCGTCGTGAATGCCGACCAAACAAAAGAATTACAATCTGGGTTCGCTACCCATACTAGATTGCAATCGGCATCTTTAAGGTACGTACATGTGATGGAACACAAATACGCCCTCACCCTTCTAAGAACATCTGATATTGATATAAAACTTACATGGCATAAAACGCAGCCCGAAGACCAAAGCATCTATGCCATACAAGATCAATACACATATCCTTACTCTCCTGTCTCCAACTCAATAGCATTAACCCTTTACTTAACCAAACAGCACCCATACACCGCGTGTGGAAGTACGTAGGGACTTGAATTGAATAATCAGAGTTCAGTCCTTAATTGGTCCAGACAAGTCCACCACCTTTCCCAATCTCGTGCACAAAGGCACCACCACTAGCTTCCTCTTGTCCAGATCAATTGAAATTCAAAATTCAAATCTGATTTAAAGAAACCGGACAAAGAGTTGAAGTGACTGAAATTTATTTGTTGTTCCCATGTTTGACAAGAGAATCTCGCCAAACTCTAACGTTCTATGGACTGCATGGCTAAGCAAATTCTGAAATTAAAAATCGTAGTATACAATACTACTCTAGGTTTGAGTGTATGGTTATAATTAAGGTAATTGTAACAACCCCAAATTAGGGTTTGTATTTTAAATGTATAAAAGTATGAAAATTTAAAAACTTTTGGTTGTATCTCTTGATCATGCTCATGGTTTCCAAAATCTTGTGCACAATTTTAAAATTTTGAAGATTGTATTAAAGTTTGTGTTGAAGTTTTAAACTTTTAAACTTAAATTCCATTCCAAATTGAATTCCAGAAAGATGTATGAATGAAAGTTTCCAAAAATAATTTATTCAAATACTAGATTATTTATATTGAATTGTAATTATTTTTACCAAATTTTTAGAAGTGTTTTTGCCTTCACCAAAATTCAAATCAAATCATTAATGCAGATTTAAAAGCAATTTAATTCTAACAAATTGGAAAATACAAAGTGTTTTAAATTATTTTTCCTAAGTCCCTTGTGAACCTGAGAATGCCCACAAAAATTTTCAGAATTTTTCTAATTTTATTTCTACCTCAATCGGCTAGTCAAACTTGTACATTTTTCGGTCAAAAATTAAATCCCAACCTAAACCCGTGTACTGTTCCTCCGACCAAGCCCTAGTCCGACCGGACCAGAGCCAACCGGTTCCAACCGCACCTAGTCGGCGTAGCACCCTCCCCCTCTCACTTACCTGCGGGCCCCGCCGCGATCTTCCTCCACCTCAACGCCCACGCCGCCGCTCGCGCCACCGCTCTGACCTGCCGCGCATGCGCCACCCCAACCGCCGGCCACCTCGCTGCCTCCGCCTTCTCCTACAAAGGCCAGCCCGAGCCGCTTAACCCCTTCTTCCTCTTCCTCTACTCCCCTCCATTTCCTTGTCTCTCCCGAGCTCCAATCAACCCGACTCGAATGCCATTGTCATCCCCGCCGTCGCCTCCAAGCTCTCCGGCTGCTCGCGACCTCCATCCTCTGCGACGCGTCATGAGGCGCCCGCACCAAGAAGCGTTGAACCCTCACCAATTTGAAGGTTGCGCCACCGGGAAGCCGCGACCGGCTTCTTCACCGGACCGCCAAATCCGCCGCCTCCACCGCCGTGTTTTCTCGGCGATCCCGGATCGATTCCTCTCTCGTGAGCATCACTAGACGCCCCCTATCATCCTCTACCACTCACTTGTGCCTCGCTTTCTCCAAGGTCGCCGCCACGAGGTCCTCCTCGCGCCAGCCAGCAGTCTGCATGTCGCCGACCACATCGGTCACTCCCGCCATCGCCGAGCACTCCGGTGAGTCCTCTTTAACATGCTTGAAGCTCATGCTCTCCCTAATTTCGTCCCTCCTACCGAGCTCCATCGCCCACTTCCTTCCCCGGCCCGGCCGCAACTTGCCGCCGCCGCCAATCCGCCACTCTTGGTCGAGCCGCCACCCTCATGGTCGCCTCCACTCCCGGACCCATTTCGGTCCTTCCACCGCCTCGCGCAGCCTCCACCGCCGGCAAACACACGCCTTCGCCGTGAGCCTGCTCCTCTCATTATCGTATGTTTATGAGTATGGTTGTCACCAACAATAGGATTATCCTGTAAGGAAGTGCTAAGTGTTATGCCTAACTAATGAATCACCAAAATTTGCTTAGCAAATAGATAATTAGTTATCGCAGATATTTTGTTTTGGTGAAGTTCGAGCAGAGAAGGTTTTCGTTGAAAACTGGTTTTGACAATAGACTTTTGATACTCTAACGCTTAGTAAGATGGTGATCCTTTTCGCCATTGAAGACACTTAAGCTATCGGAAAACGAACCTAGTCCAAAGCAAATATGAATGACTAATTAATCGAAAGGTTAGTTGTCAAAATTACAAGAATATGTTAAGTGATCTGTTGTCTGAGCTGAGGAGGTGTTTTAGAAGAAGAGTTGTTTTGTCAGTTGCACTCTTTGGCAAAAGTAAACTTCCTAAATCAATAAATTTTGTGTATATCTATTCTATTGATCATTCAAATTGAGCTGGCAAACAGATAGTTGGAGTAGTATTGAGAATAGTTGACAACAGTACAGTGTTCAGGTTGGGTTGATGAACAGAAAAGGGTGCTAAATATGAATCCAATTTGTCATTAGGCCAGTCCTTAAGATACTAACTCAAAGGATTAGTGAGTGGGAGTAGCAAATACTGCAGCATTCAAATCTCAAACTTTATGTTGTTAGCCAAGTATAGTAGTTAAAATTTTCTGTCTGTATCAATCAAAACTGTAAGTTTTGCTTTTGTAGATTGAGTAAGCAATGAAAGAAGTCTAAAGTTAATCAAAGTTTTCTTTAGGCCAATGGCATGTCTAAACCTGTAGTTGGAAATTTTAAAGAACCATTAAGCTTTTAACTAACATCACTTCAGTAGTTATCTTTTGGTAATCTCCTTATCAATACTGTAGGGTCAAATCGAAAGTATATGATCTAGGTAACTTGGAAGGTTGATCAAAATGAGTACAGTAAATTAGGTACCAACTATTATCAGCTTTCCCTTAAAGAAATTCATTAGGTAATACCGAATCAAAGATCGACTTAGTAAACCCCTTAAGGGTTAGCCATTAATTCTTAGTCTAAGGAGTAAAGTTATTTAGAAGGCAAGAATTAGGTTTATGCACGCCAAATAACAATAGACCTTGTGCCATAATCTTAACTTCAAAATTTATAACTAATTCAATCAACTCCAAACCCAATGTTTTTGTTCCAATTTATCAAAAATCATTATCTACCTTCTTTTAATTTCATAGTTTTGGATACTTTTGGCATTCGATGTTTATTCGTTGTTTTTCGCTTTGGTAGTTTTTATCGTTACATGACGTTG
This sequence comes from Ampelocalamus luodianensis, assembly GCA_036346255.1. NCBI lineage: Eukaryota > Viridiplantae > Streptophyta > Magnoliopsida > Poales > Poaceae > Ampelocalamus > Ampelocalamus luodianensis. Next base: position 48,220,872 of record CM070624.1, read on the forward strand.
TTATCGAGAGTGATCCTCTGCAACAAGTTGATTGTCTCTAGCAAAGCAAAGGCAAGCGATTTGATCATATCCATTCATTCCCATTATTTTCAAGTCTAATATTTTGTTTAACTTGTATGTATGCATGCTTTTGTGTCAAAGTAATTTTGTCGATTAGAGGTAGTTAATCCCATTGCTCGTTGTTCCTAAATGGTTCACCGCCACTACCTTAAGAATATTATTCTCACCGTGAATTAGAGCCCGTGAATGATTTATGGCCTTTTATTTGTCTTTGCGATATGATGCTTAGCAATGCTTAGATACCGTAGAATTGGGCGGTTATCGACTTAGTCGGTAACTTTGATCACACAAATTATTATATCTTTATATTTCAGCCTCGTGCTATGATTACTTGTGAAAACTAAAACTAAAAACAAAATGATTTCGACTTGGGCACAATGGTAAGATGATGTACTTTTGGGTGTGATCGAATGGTGCCCAGTCAATTAAGGACCGAACATCTTGTGAGTACACATTATCCAGCATTTTGCGTGCTAACCACACTAGAGGTATGGGACCTCTCTTGACTTAGTACTTTGGCGTGTATTGGCCCGGTCGCAGGAGGTCGCAGGAGGGATGGTGTTGGGAGCATGGTAGTTGTCCAAAAGCTTTACCTCGAGTGGGTAGTTGTCTTTTCGGCTTTACCATGTAAGCGTATGGATTTCTATCCATACGAGAGGCTCGTAGTTAATACACAATATTGGAAATGTCTCGTTAGACTTAGCCGTGCCTGCATACCAAAGGAAGTGTGCTAACCGTGGTGGTGGAAAGGCGGTCTAAAGTGTGGTATGCAGATGGTACACCTGCAGAGTTAAAACTATTCGAATAGCCTCGTCCTAGGTTATGGACACGCTTGGGTAAGCTTTTCAAGAGTTAGACTACAACCTTTTAATTAAAACTTGATGGGTTGGTATGAATGGGTGTTCATACTATTGTTGTGATGGCCATTGGGTTGGTCATTTCCAGGATGTCTTTATGTTACTACTTCATCAGATCGTTGTTATTTCGCAAATAAAATTTGAATTGTTAAACCGCCTTGAACTATTACATTATTGCAAAAGAAAATCGGCTTTTGCTAAAAATAAGTCCAGAGCCCTCTCCACTTAAATAAAGCTTGCATGTAGTTAAATTATAGTTCTGTTACCCTTACACGTCAGTCTTGCGAGTACAAAAACAATTTTTATACTCAGATGCTTTGCTTAATGTTTTTGTTGCAGAGGAAGAAGGCGAGCCCCAAGGGCTTTCCTTTTGTGAGCTGTGCTGCGGGTTTGACGACTAGCTTAGCTATCTAATAACAGATCACAATTGTATTTTCAGAAGGATAGCATGCAACAGTTATCACTGTATTTTGAAAAGTCTATTGTATAAAACTTTGGGATCAACATGGTGCAAAGAGGATGCTTGCCTTGATAATAATAGACTTCTTGTGCAGGCTCAGGTTGTTCAGAAATAGATTCAAACACCTCAGAAGAACCAGATTCTAAAAAGAAATAATAAAATCCAATGAATATGAAAACTGACAGCAAATAAAAATGAACAGAAGATATATGATCAAGATAGTAATGCATGATTAACAATATGCTTAAGTTACACCTACCCCAATACAGATAGTAGACCATATTATCATCTACTGCTTTCAAATGACATAAACTAGAGTTTCGGTCAAAGTTACAGTTTTCAGATTTTGAAAAGAAAGGAAACAGGGCAGACTGCATATTTCAGGTTAATTGAAAATAGACCAAGAAAAGATTATAAATTGAAGCTTAACCTGATCTTTTAGGGTAATTAACACCCTAGGCTAACCCTAACCTAACCCTAATCAGTCAGATTACAGAAACTAATGAAAAACCAAAGTTGTCGGATGGGCCGACAACAGATGACAGAGATAAACCTCTGCTACAAAGTTAAATAGATGATAACAAGAATCAAGAGAACAACTGATTATGCTACTAGGTTTTAGTTGAGACCTAAACCGGATGATCAGTTCACAGGAGAAACCCTAGAACTTGAAAATGATATGAAAGACCGAAAAGTTATGAAAACAACTTTTCAGTTTAAAGAAGGTTGGAGTTACTGATGTACAAGTGAATGATTCATATAAGTTTCTGAGGTCCTTAAGGTGCTTAAGATGACAAAAACTAAGGTCTTATCTTACCAGGATAAGAAAAACACCGAAGGTTCCTAAAACCGGGCTTGATCCAACAGAGAAATAAACTCTGGTTTAACCTACAAAAGATGCTAAATCCTTATTACAGGATGAAACCAACGTTTAGTATGGATAAGCAAAAAGGCAGGAGCAAGAAACTCCACTGGAATGGCAATGAAGATGAAGAGCTCCTTCGGTCAACAATGGCAGCAGCAAAAAGCTAGGGTATATATATAGATGTTGAGCTACAGGGCAAAGGGGAAGTGTCTAGAGCTGATGAGGTGTCCAATTAGGGCTAAATATCCAGATAATAGTTGCATGATCCTTGGATAACGCCTCTACTCCGGTTACAGAGCCGGCGACGACGCACAGAGGCAAGGAGGAAGAGAGACGATTCACTCACATACAGACCCCACTGGCAGCCGCAGTCGCGCGCGCCTCCTAAAACTCAAAAGAACATCGATCGTCCGATTGGAGATGGGCGGCTACGATGAAAATAGGTACTAAAAGAATTTAATCGGGATCGTTTAATATGGGCCGTGCGATCTCAAACGGACGATTGAGATTTAATGGGGCCCTACGGAAGTCCGGTTGTTATGTTCAAAGAGGGGCGTTGGATTTAAATCCAACGGTCGATTTAAAAAGGATACACGTCACTTTCAGTGAGATGGCGTGGTACCGTCAGATTGGTTTTCTACGGTCAAGATTGAAGAAGGAACCGGAGTGGTCCGAATGTCATCTCATTATAGACCCTACGATCAAATCCAACGGTCCCATAAAACCAGGCTCTAAAAGCACGCGGTAAAAAGGAACACCGTAGGATTTGAATCCAACGGTCAACGACGACTGCGCACCTTTAAGTTCAAAACAAAAAGGGCGTGTGCTTGGATCTAGGATCAACGGTGGGGATTGAGAGGGATCCGAGTGGTCCGATTGTTATCGCACCTCTCTGGCCGCTCGATCAAGATCCAAGGGTGGAGATTGCTTTGCATACGTGGACAGCCCACGCGGCGTTGCAACCCCGCCCGTTCGATTGGAGATCAACGGCTCGCGTCACGTGAAGGATGGGGCTCGTGCCCGAGCGTGACTGAGCCAGACCAAATGCACCGGTTGGACCCAATCTCATGGGGTTCGAGTCGCTAAGTGCTAGGGTTTGGGTTTAGACCGGAGGAATTGACCAAACCCTATTCAAATATTTAAAAGTTTGACCGGGCTTTAGAAATAGTAAATAAATTTATAAAATCATGAAATTTTGCAAGGAGGCTACTGGGATAATATATTTCTCAAAGAAATTTCGAAAACCACTGTTTCACTTTTAAAACTTCATAAATAATTTCCATAACCCGAATAGGTTTATTTAAAGTTAAATATTTTTCTCCAAGACAAAATAATTTCTAAAAATTCAACAAAATTATTTCTGGGCAAGATAATTTATCTAAGCTTTGATAAAAATACTTCCCAGCAATAATACAAGCTCTAACTTGTATTTCCTTTGAAACTTCGAATAGGTTTTGGATTTGGACAAGAAAAGGAAAGTTTTAATTTGTAACACAAATCCATATTTCAATTATGAACAGTATCCCATTACTGTTCATAAAGCAGATTATTACTGTTTCTTAAATCTGGGGCTGTTACAGATGGTGCATAGGATAATATGACCGGCACTTTTATTGTTTGCATAGAACACATCACAATCATATTGCAATAATCGAAGCAGGAACAACATCTCATAATCAGACCATCACAAAAAGTTAACACAAAAAATGCAGGCATTAAGAGGAAAAGAGACTACTCGACTCTGGAACCATGCCATTACAGACCTTCCCGCTAGGTTTTCGTTTGGTGCTGCTTTTTTCGTTTGCCCGGCTGATCCATTTGCAACTTAAGTGAGGAGTTGGATGTTGTGTAGTCAACTGATGAGGAGTTGGATGTTGTGTAGTCAACTTAAGTTCGCATTTTCGTTTCGCACTAGGTTTTCATTTGGCGCTGCTTTTTTTGTTTGCCCGGCTGATCCATTTGCAACTTAAGTGAGGAGTAGTTGGATGTTGTGTAGTCAACTGATGAGGCCAAAGTAACCATTGCCGCCAGCTCTAGCTCAGCCCCTTCGAATCCTTGTGAAGTAGGATAAAAAGAATCAGTGCCATGCATTGATAATAAAATCTGATTTTCTGATACATGAGTAATCTTAGCAGAACAAATATCTAAGAATGCAGAGTTACAAATCACAAGAACGTATTTTATATGTGATGAAGATAATCGATCATGGACTAATTTATGTCACCATATCTACTTTGGGTAAGTCGCTTTACACAATACACGGTTGATCTTAAACTTGATCTAGGAAGCTCTAGGTTCCAAATCTGATAAGGATGACATGGTTCTTTGAATCCAATGGTGTTCTTTTGGTATGTAATTTGTATCGGTAATTATAAATCTTAGCTTTTCTAGAATCATATATGACAATCAAAATCTACAAAGTGGACATCCCATATATGACAATCGTGACATCCCATATATCACAATCGAAATTGAAGGACTCAATACTGTGAAATCAGTAGCATTTCTATAGCTCAAATGACATGGGAAAGAGAGATGGATGCAATCACTAGAGCATGGGCTGGTTTGGATTTGAGGTGATTTTATTTTGTGGCGGGACATACAAGAAAGTCTTGGGTTATATCGAATTTATAAGTTCTTGTCGCATTTAAGTAAACTATGTAGCACCAACGTGTATGGTTTTGCCTTCAATGAGAAATACAGAGAATACCTTGCCGAGAGATTTCAATAACCGGTTCCTCCTTTAGTAGCTCTTCATAATCATCGCTTGTATTGACGAATAGGACAACCTCTTCCTAGCATAAAGTTGCAAATGGATCACCTATGGACACATAAATAGATAAAGAATTATAAAAGTAGCATTGAAGTGTTGGCTAATGGATAAGAAAGTTTCTCTTCAATTGTTCAGTTCATAATATCTTGTAAAATCTATAAGTATGTACTATCATATCAATCAAAAAAACTTTGAAATCACAAGAATAAAAACTAACCTCCCTATGTTTAAGTGCTCCTTCCTTCCCGCCAAAGATTCATGTAAATGTTATGCTATGACAATTCTGGATTTGTGAAACATGCATATTCAGCATGGAACAAACTCGCTCAAGAGGCGAGCTTCTAATGATATCCCTTCTCCGAGAGCAATACCGCATATCAACAAATTATGACCTTAGCAAATGAATATGCGTCTGACTCACTATGCAAGGAACACTTGCATTCGAACATAAAAAGGGCAATTGCAAATGACCAAACATATCCAAATAAGCACATCGGAAGAATTTTTAGTAGATCATAATCTCACCTGCTTCTCAAGCTCCTTGGCTCTAGCTTCGCTTCCTCACATCTTTCTTCAAGAAGTCATAATTGTCAATCAAGATTCAGAAATAACTTACCAAAGCCCGACATAAAAACTATAATACACTGCCCAATATGGTGATGATGCTTGCTATTTTACCTTCTCTAGAACGCTCTCATTCTCCTCTTGTAGCATATCAAGCTGTAGGATAGCATTGCATTAGTCTTCAAATAGCTTTTAGGCTTCAACTTTTCAATGTGGCAGTAAATATTCCTAACATATAAACTAGAAACCATAAACTATAATGTAAGTAATTAATTTCTAGGGAACAAGGACCACCTCAAGAAGAGGCGCTCGCCGGCGACCCTCGGCGTCCTCGGCGACGGAGGAGGGGGCCCGGCGGTGGAGATGAAGGCGAGAAGATCTGGGAATAGGGGAAACACAGCGGTCGGTGGCGACGGAGATCGGGGGAGGAGGGGAAGCACAGGGAGGATGGAGCGGCCAGGGAGGAGGGCAACGGGGGGCGCTGGGAGGGGGGCGGCTGTAATACTCCAGAGTGGAAAACGGGAGAAAACCAGTTATTCAAAGGAAAAAAGGTTAATTAGAAATTGATCCAGAAGAAGGATCTAATAGAAAATAGTTAATTAGTCAGTTAAAAAAGGGGTTAGCAGAGTTTTGGGCAACGTGGTGAGGCCTCGTGCCCATGAGCTTTCGGCCCATAGGTGGAGGGAGGAGTCCGGCTTTAAAAGGGGGCCAAACCCTAGGCCGCCCCCTCTCCTCCCCCCTATGGCCGCCACACCCACTCCCCCCTTGCGCCTCCCTCATGGCTGCCTCCACCCCTTCCCTCCCTCTCCAAGCTGCCCCATCTTCCATTGGTGCCTCCTCCTTGCTACCGGTGTTCCTCGCTGCCAACCAAGCGAAGAAAGGACCGTAGGACTGCATCCTTTTGAGAGGAAGGAAGGGAAAGAGGGAGAGGATCTTCTTCATAGGGGTGGGTCATCATCTTCCTGCGATTCTTCAAGGGTAACGACGAGTGTTCTTGGCTGTTTGATTAGTATATTATGCGTTTACGGTTTCGTTTAGTAGATCGATTACTTTTGCTGCTATATCGCGTTCTGTCCAGATTAGTGCGTGGAAGTTTTGGCATCCTTAGAAGCGGAATCTGGGAATCTTGTCTCCTAGAGATAGTTGGGTTTTGTGCTTAGCTTTAATTGGACGCCAAGAACACCCAATTCCGATTTACGGTTTAGAAGTTACGTTGATTTAATTGCTGCTGTCCCAAAATCCTGACGAGAATCTGCAGTCGTTTTGATTAATAATTAAGAAGATGTTAGAGGCCGAATTGGAGGTCTCCATCACCTAGAGAGTTGTAGGATATCTTGTTATCTTTCATTGCCGACAAGAATCACGTCATTTGGACCTCTGTAGCAAAAGTTATGATTTTTCTTAGGGAGTCTGTGCTGTGGAATGATGGCTGGTCTGACAGGTTTTAGTGTTTCGACTTAAGCGTATACTTAGAGGAAACATCAGAGGGGCTCACCATAACTAAAAATGTAGATAATCCTTCCAGCTTTCAGGAAAACTAAAGATCATGAAATTCAGACGAACATAGAGAAAGTTATGATAGTTTCTTTGTTGCTGTCCAGAGACCCGACGCGGGAATTGATACTCTGTTGTATGGCTTGGTAGGGCTAGTAAAGGGACGAATCAGAGAACCTCACCAACTAGGTTTAGAAGGGGAATTCAATAACCTTTTCAGAATGTCCAAGATCTCTTTATTTGGATTTCTGTACAATTAGTTATGTTTTTTCGAAGGTGACTGTCCACTGGTAGGACAGACTGGTAGTTGGTAATAGAATTGGGGACCGCGTTTTAGTGGCCGTTATGCTCAGTTGTATCTATAGTTTTGCTTTTGAATCTATATGGTAGCCTTACCGTGTCTCATATGTTATCCAGGTGTGGGTTTGATTTCGAGCAGCACCGTATCCCCAACCTCCTCGCTCGCACGGTTGAGGCAAGTGCATTGTTGTTAAATGGGTGTGATTGATTGGCTATGTTTGTGTGCTATTTGATATATGGTTGCATAGCAAGATGGCTTACTTGATGAATGTTTAAGTATGGTGATGGCTCAAATTATGCTTATGCTCTATCTGTGGTTCAATGTTGTTGTCTTTTGGTAAGATTGATGATGAATGAGAGATAAGCATTTGCATATTGAGAGCATATTGAGGCTTGGTCACGCGTGACCAAGCATGTTTCCTTGAGATCCCGTCATGAATGTGACGGGCCGAGATCCTCACTCGTGGAGCGTGGGCTTGAGATCCCGTTACTTGCGAGTAACGGGCAATTGGTCCTCGTGCGCGCGCGCGCACGTGCATGGGTATGCGGCGGCGGTTGCATACTGCATTACGGTGTAATGCACACGAAAGTTAAAGATAAAGGTTCCTTGAGCATTGCATTTGCATATGAGATGTTCTATTATTGATCTCCTTTACATGTATGTTGATGTTATAGTTTTTATGTACTTGCCGAGTCCGTGGACTCACTCTTGCTTTTATTGTTGTTTTAGGTACCGAGCCAAGAACGACATTCATGGGGAAGTAGTCGCTAGTCACACACATGCCACATGAACTAAATAAAGTTGAATGATCTTCGATCGTAATTGTTTTTAGTGATTGGGCAAGATACTCAAAGGTTCATTATGTCTTGTCTCTGCGGGGTTTAGGTATAATAATGATGAGTAGTGGAACTTTATACTTCATTGGATTGCTAGATACTTAGCATGTCTTTGATTATCTTTTGATGTGTCCGGATGATAGTTTAGTTAATTTATGAATTATTCGTATGTTGGAACCTCCGTGTAATTAATTTTACAGGTAGGTTCTGCACAAATTTACTAAAGTTGCCTTGATTAGAATTATTAGGTTTTGTTTAGTAGCATTCCAAGCTCATGTCGGGTGAGGTGTTACTGATTGGTATCGAGCGTGCTTTAGGTCCGTGGTAGTTGAAATATTAAATTAACACACGTACACGATAGGTGGGTTGGGTTTTGCATTGCATTTACGCTTAGTATGTTGTATTGAAGGATCCTGTTGTGAGTTGAACTAATATATCTATAATATAATACTATTGTTATCTTGTGTGGGGTTAACCCACGTTTGAGAGGTTGAGGTCGTGGTTGTGACCTTGGGCTTTACCAGCTACACCACCATTCACGGTGTGAGAATAGGGAAGTGGTTTTCTCGAATATCTTAGATTTGAAGTTTCTTCCAGTTGAGGTGTTTCCATTGATTTAATTTGATCCTTTAAAGCAAATATTGTTTTTCCAATCGTTGAGCGCTTGCAATGATGAACCTTCTTTGGTTAGTGGTTACAATGCGCTTGATGGGTTTCAATTGGTTTGTATTTGTTTTATAGAGCAAATGTTGTCTTTTCTGACTCTTGAGCTATTCTTGCTACTTGTGATCGTCGTCTTTGATAGTATTGTTCCTTGTTATGGAGGTTCTACTTTCTTGATGGAAATCTTGACCCATTTATTCGCTTGATAATTTGGGTCATGAACGTTTCCTATTGAAATACCTTTAGTACGTGGAGGATTTGACTTTATGTATTTCTTTTGGGTATGATGAGTGTTGAAGTTTAATGGTTCCATTCTATGAAACAAGATGTTCAATCCTTTAGCGATGTTTTGTTATGGATAAGTGAGAGGTTATAACCAAAGCAATTAACTAGTATGGTTTGAGTTATCAAGTTGGATATGTAGTGTGGAACATAAATGGTTTTAACCAGTTCCTTGGAATTAACGTTGATTAAGTCGAGGTTGTCTTCTAGTAGTTCCCGATGAAAACTATGAGTAAGGGTATGTTTATACCTACTAGTGAACCGAGATTTATTAAGAAGTGTGAGATATTGATGACTTGTTTTGATCATTAAGATGATGGAAATTCGCTGATTTATTGGATAAATCGGTGCAAAGTATCTCAATGGATTTGTCTACCCATTAGTGATGAATATGTTAAGGATATGATTGAACGATGACCTAGAGGATATTAATCCAGTAATTTTCATAAACCGCTACTTGATGGTCATACATAATTGCTAGATCGAAACATGTATATCGGACTAGATGGATGTAGAGGTAGTACCTTGTGACACCTGTTTACAAGGGATGTTGATATTAAATCTCTAGTTATAAATTGCCCTAAACTAAGAGCTTAAAATGGAGTGTTGACTCTACGCTTATAGATGGATATGTGACTACAAGTAGAAGTAGAGCCCTTTTGATATTTGGAGTAGGTGTGAGTAACACCGATGGTGATGTGGATAAATGAATAAGTGATATCCAAAGCGTGCTTGGCGAAGTGTTATTTGATAAGTATGATTTTGTTAAAAGAGGTTTGTTTCAACCTTGTGGACTGGTGTTTCTTTTGGAGAGATTTAGGATGGGATGAGAGGCGACGAGGATTCTCGCCAGAGTATATTATTTTAGTGTTAGTAAGATTGCTAGTGAGGGAATATGATGACAATATGGAATGTATGGTATAAAGGGATTGGATCGCTTGCTCGATATGGATTAAGTGAAAATATTTCTAGCATTGCGTCTGTGAACTTTCGCACTTCTTGTCGATGTGGTAGCTGAATTTGTTTTTGCAACTTAATGACGTGTTGAGAGGTTTTATTAGCTTCTTAGTGATTTTTGTATTGAGGTTTATGAATCTCTTATTGTTGAGTTGGCAAAGTGATGTCAGAACCAACGAAAGTCTTTTCTTTGTTAAAGGTAAGAGTGAAGTAGAAGTATTTGGGATCAAGTCAAGTTTGGTAACTTACGCTTCCGAATTTTGCTTAAACTTTCTGTTTGCCCATCGAGTTTCTTGAATTCCAAAGGTAATGTTTTATTCCCGCTTGAGGACGTGTGCCCTCACCTTTGATCCTATCTTTTATTTTCCAAGAACATCATTATCGATTGTTTCTCGTGATTTTGAACTCTCGTAGTGGTAACGTTTTCCTTAGCTGAAATTTATTTCTATTTGCCTCTTCTTCTAAGAAAGGGTTAACCTAACTATATTACAAAGTCTCTTCTGATGTGAATTGGCAACGAGATAGGGGTGGTCTAGTGGATGATTTGTGAACCTTTGGGAGAGGCATCGAATAATTAATCAATTTATTAGAATAATCCTTGAAAAGGATTTGAGTTCAAAAGAATATTAGTCTTTGGAGTTGATGATTTGAGTCGCAACTAGTAGGACCTATAGCGAGATGTGGTCCAAGATTTCGTGTTTATTTTGACAGAACATTAGAAGTAGCAAGTATCGGAATCTTGATCGAAATTTTAGAGTATCGCATTTGGGTACTCGTGAAGATTGTGTAGAAGAAGCATGATGGTGTAGTTTCATGACGGTAATAGTGTGGAGAAAATTAATCGTTATGTTAATTAACGGGATAGTAGGAATAATTGAGTTATTGTCAAGTGACTCGCCCTGAGTAACCCCATAGGAGTTAGATTATCTCGATGGATGACTTGGTCAAGAATATATTTATCTTTTGACATTAAATGATTGAGTATGTTTAAATCTTGGTCAATCAGTTAGGGTATTGCGAAGAGGTATATTACAGTTGTGTAGTTGGATTGGATTGGTGTGGATTAGAGAAGGTCTAAGGTTGGTGAAATAAAGTACCTTGGGGCGGTTATCTGATTAGTTAGGAATATTGATATTAATGACTAAGATTATTGTCGAGCTGTGTGAAATTTTAGTAAACGAATGTGAGGATTTCCTATCAACTAAACCAGAAATTCACGATAGGAGACTTGAAGGTTAAATTTGGGGGCCTTGTATGTTATGCTAGGACCTGAAAGACCCAGTAATATGTGCAGAGGTGGAAGAATAGAACTGAATTTTAAATAGTGTGTTGACCTTTGATAGAATTCTTTGGGTAAAGTAAATGAGTGGGAATGTGGTGAATATCAAGTTGATTATCTATAAAAGATTGAGGTGATGTGATTGTGGATGAAATTTATATTGAGGAGTGTTGGGAACTATTTGTCAAGATAATTCTTTTGGTAGAGAAGTTGATCGAGTATGCTATTGTGGATTGGAAGAGTCTCTTCATAGGTGTGGATTTTGTGTTCAGTTTGAGCATAGCTTTGATATTGCCAAATAAAAAAATGAATAAATTAGAGTGTTATGCGATGATTGGGAATCTCAAGGTTTAAGATAAAGATGAAAACCCTACAAGAAAGTTTGAGGAAAACGTTGTATTCTTGGATAATGAAATGTTCTCTTGGCTTTTATTTGAGATTTGTCTTCAAAGACAGATGCCAAACATTTATTAAGTTGGTTCTTCTCGGTATGCGAGATTCTTTCTGCTAAGACAAATAAAGGAAATGGTTGTTTTGAGCATTCGAGTGATTTTGCCTTTGGCTTATGTGGTGTTCATTGGTAGCCTGTCTAATTCGAAAGTGGAAGAGTTTCATGATGAATCTTTGGTTTTGAATTTAACTCTTTGGTGGGAGTTGGTGATGCGTGTTCGCGTTGAGAATTCTTTATTCTCGCTGGGTTTTGTTTTTGTTAGAGCTTGTTTAAAATGAGTTCTGTGGTGCGCCCACAGCTAAAGAAGGTGCCCTTTGTAAAATTGAAAAGATCGAATGATACAAGGAACACGAGTTTATGTGCTATGTGCAAAGTTGTGTGATTTGGTACTAAAGAAAATGTTGACCTTTGGTACTTTGGTCTTTCTCAAATAGGCGAAGATTCGGAGATAGCGATTACTAGGACCGTCTCGAGTCCTAGCGTGCCTAGAGCGTGAAGCTCGTTAGGGCCGATGCCCACGAGTAAGACCATGTCAAGGAGACGTGACCGTTGAGTAACTCGTGACAAAGTTGGGGCGTGAAGTAAGGCGTAACATTTCAATTATGTCGGGTATGGTGGTCCCATAATTCCGAGAGGAAAAAAAAACTTGGGAATGGGAGTCTCGCATGTGCGAGCTTTGTCCGGAGTTATTCATAGCAGGAGCGTGGCAATGTTAGTAATCCTTAACTGTGATTATTCTTTGGCTTTAAGCGTGTTCGAATTCGGTCCGAATTTAGTCTAAGGGGTAGAATGTAATACTCTGAGTGGAAAACGGGAGAAAACCAGTTATTCAAAGGAAAAAAGGGTTAATTAGAAATTGATCCAGAAGAAGGATCTAATAGAAAATAGTTAATTAGTCGCTTAAAAAGGGGTTAGCAGCAGTTTTTGGGCAGCGTGGGCTGAGGCCTCGTGCCCATGAGCTGCCCATAGGTGGAGGGAGGAGTCCGGCTTAAAAGGGGCCAAACCCAGGCCGCCTCTCCTCCCCTATGGCCGCCACACCCACTCCCCTTGCGCCTCCTCATGGCTGCCTCCACCCTTCCCTCCCCTCTCAAGCTGCCCCATCTTCCATTGGTGCCTCCTCCTTGCTACCGGTGTTCCTCGCCAACCAAGCGAAGAAAGGACCGTGGGACTGCATCCTTTGAGAGGAAGGAAGGGAAAGAGGGAGAGGATCTTCTTCATAGGGGTGGGTCATCATCTTCCTGCGATTCTTCAAGGGTAACGACGAGTGTTCTTGGCTGTTTGATTAGTATATTATGCGTTTACGGTTTCGTTTAGTAGATCGATTACTTTTGCTGCTATATCGCGTTCTGTCCAGATTAGTGCGTGGAAGTTTTGGCATCCTTAGAAGCGGAATCTGGGAATCTTGTCTCCTAGAGATAGTTGGGTTTTGTGCTTAGCTTTAATTGGACGCCAAGAACACCCAATTCCGATTTACGGTTTAGAAGTTACGTTGATTTAATTGCTGCTGTCCCAAAATCCTGACGAGAATCTGCAGTCGTTTTGATTAATAATTAAGAAGATGTTAGAGGCCGAATTGGAGGTCTCCATCACCTAGAGAGTTGTAGGTTATCTTGTTATATTTCATTTCCGACAAGAATCACATCATTTGGACCTCTGTAGCAAAAGTTATGATTTTTCTTAGGGAGTCTGTGCTGTGGAATGATGACTGGTCTGACAGGTTTTAGTGTTTCGACTTAAGCGTATACTTAGAGGAAACATCAGAGGGGCTCACCATAACTAAAAATGTAGATAATCCTTCCAGCTTTCAGGAAAACTAAAGATCATGAAATTCAGACGAACGTAGAGAAAGTTATGATAGTTTCTTTGTTGCTGTCCAGAGACCCGACGCGAGAATTGATACTCTGTTGTATGGCTTGGTAGGGCTAGTAAAGGGACGAATCAGAGAACCTCACCAACTAGGTTTAGAAGGGGAATTCAATAACCTTTTCAGAATGTCCAAGATCTCTTTATTTGGATTTCTGTACAATTAGTTATGTTTTTTCGAAGGTGACTGTCCACTGGTAGGACAGACTGGTAGTTGGTAATAGAATTGGGGACCGCGTTTAGTGGCGTTATGCTCGCTTGTATCTATAGTTTTGCTTTTGAATCTATATGGTAGCCTTACCGTGTCTCATATGTTATCCAGTGTGGGTTTGATTTGAGCAGCACCGCATCCCCAACCTCCTCGCTCGCACGGTTGAGGCAAGTGCATTGTTGTTAAATGGGTGTGATTGATTGGCTATGTTTGTGTGCTATTTGATATATGGTTGCATAGCAAGATGGCTTACTTGATGAATGTTTAAGTATGGTGATGGCTCAAATTATGCTTATGCTCTACGTGGTTCAATGTTGTTGTCTTTTGGTAAGATTGATGATGAATGAGAGATAAGCATTTGCATATTGAGAGATATTGAGGCTTGGTCACGCGGTGACCAAGCATGTTTCCTTGAGATCCCGTCATGAATGTGACGGGCCCGAGATCCTCACTCGTGGAGCGTGGGCTTGAGATCCCGCTACTTGCGGAGTAACGGCAATTGGTCCTCGTGCGTGCGCGCCGCACGTGCATGGGTATGCGGCGACGGTTGCATACTCTGCATTACCAGTGTAATGCACACAGAAAGTTAAAGATAAAGGTTCCTTGAGCATTGCATTTGCATATGAGATGTTCTATTGTTGATCTCCTTTACATGTATGTTGATGTTATAGTTTTTTATGTACTTGCTGAGTCTGTGGACTCACTCTTGCTTTTATTGTTGTTTTAGGTACCTGAGCCAAGAACGACATTCATGGGGAAGTAGTCTGCTAGTCACACACATGCCACATGAACTAAATAAAGTTGAATGATCTTCAGATCGTAATTGTTTTTAGTAATTGGGCAAGATACTCAAAGGTTCATTATGTCTTGTCTCTTGCAGGGGTTTAAGTATAATAATGATGAGTAGTGGAACTTTATACTTCATTGGATTGCTAGATACTTAGCATGTCTTTGATTATCTTTTGATGTGTCTGGATGATAGTTTAGTTAATTTATGAATTATCTGTATGTTGGAACCTCCGTGTAATTAATTTTACAGGGGAGGTTCTGCCGAAATTTACTAAAGTTGCCTTGATTAGAATTATTAGGGTTTTGTTTAGTAGCATTCCAGGCTCATGTCGGGCTGGGGTGTTACAGCGACTGGGGAGGAGGGGAGGCGCGGGGAGGATGGGCCGGCCAGGGAGGCGCGGTCACCCCCTTGTTCCCCTCTCGACCGCCGCCTCCGTCCTCGGCGCCGCCGCCCCCGGGGTGGTCTTCGGCGACGCGCGCAGCCCAGATGCGGAGCTCCTCCTCTTTGGCGCGAGATGCGGTGACACTCCGACGCCACTTCCGCCACCGCGAAGTCGAGGAGGGGCGACTGGAGAGGAGGCGGCGACCGGGGAGGAGCGCGGTGCGGGAGGATGGGGCGGCCACGGAGGAGGGCAACGGGGGAGGAGGGGTGGCGCTGGGAGGGTGGCGGCTGGGGAGGAAGGGAGGCGTGGGTAGGATGGGCTGGCCAGGGAGTAGGGCAACGGGGGGAGCGGCACTAGGAGGAGAGACGACCGGGGATGGCGGCGCTGGGAGGAAGGGGCGGCACTGGTGTGAGCGCCCGCGTTTTTAGGCCTAACCTCGTAGCGGTAATTAGGTTTAGCGGCGTTAGGCTTTTCTTAGCGCGAATTAGCGAGTATTAGATCGCTCCTAATCACCGGCCAATCGTGTCGATCATTCATTCATTCGCTCCACCATTGCATTCATCATTCAAAGACAACATTGATCAATAGATAATAGAATGCACCACAATTGCATTAGACAACAAATCAACAATTGCATGTAAGACATCAATATGTTCATTTTACGTAAATCGATCATCTCATTTATACTGCGTACATCATGCATCTAGCAACCCTAAAACCGAATTAGTACGATCACCTAGAACCATCGCGCACGCTCACAAGCACCACGATTCACAACCACGATTTCCACCGCAGCAACATCTATTCCTATCTACTTGTATCGACCCTTTTACCCTCCTCCGCATCCACAAGAACTCCTATTTTATCGCCCCCCCCCCACATCCATTCACCACACCATTCACTTCATTCCCCCACATTCATTCACACGCTCAAAGACTTGCTTCACGAGTGGCAACCTGTGGCTCAAGATTGCCTGGTAGCGCAAAGACCACCTCCCTTCACCGCCGTCCCCCAACCTCAACAACAACCATTCCTCAAAGAAGACAACCACCAACACAATCATTTCAGTTCTTACGCACTCATCAGGTAAAGTAATGAAAATGTTGAACTGAAGGTGAGCAAGTTCATACCTTCAGTAGCATGCACCTCCAGATCCATCATCACTAACCTGCATTCATCCATAAGCACTCATCAGTTGGCGTATAGAGTAGATCCAGTAAGGTGGTAGAGAGGGTGAGCGTTGGTCTTCGGCACCGGCGGCCGGAAGGCCGAGCCGGCCAGACCCAAACCCTAGCAGCAGTAGAGCCGAGCCGGGTGAGGACGCCAAGCCCAGGAGGAGGCGACCAAGGATCGGCGGCGCCAGGTGAGGGCGCCGAGCCGAGGACGAAGCAGCGTCGAGGAGGCGGCATAGGACCAGATCCAGGCCAGATCCGAGCCGGGTGGTGACCGGCGGCGGTAGAGGAGGAAGAGAGGGGAGAGGAGGCGCTAGATCTGCGCGCCGGGTGGCAGAGCCGAGCAAAGGGAGGCGGCGCTGCCTCGGCCAGCGGAGGGGAGACCAAGAGGAGAGCCAGTCGGGCTGGAAGGGGGAAGCAAAGCGGCGGCGCTAGGTAGAGAAGCCGAGTAGGAGCCGCAATGGCGGGAGAGAAGGGAAGAGGAAAGATCGAGGGGAACCGAGCGAACTGGAGGAAGCAACCGGGCCGGTGCCGGGTCGAGCCGAAGGGAAGCAGAGCGCGCGGCGGAGCCGCGGGGGAGGCGAGAGGAGCAAGGTGGCGGCGCTGGGGTTGAAGAAGGGATGAGAGGAGATGAGGTGAGTCTTTGTGTGGTGTGTAGGCGGTGTGCGTGGGAGTGTTAGTGTGTTGCGTGCGTGGTGTTGGGCCGGGTGTGTGGGCTTAGTGCGTGTGTCGGGCCGTGTGTTGTGTGCGTGTAGTGTAGGCAGTGAGCCGGCCGAGTGAGTTTAGATAGAGAGAGAGAGAGAGATTAGGGGAGGGATTAGGGTAGATTAGGTTTAGGTTAAGGGCTTTAGATTTAAGGTTGGGTTAAATCTCAGTTTAGTTTAGATTCTTGTTGCTCTGTGGTTTGGCTACTAGAATAGATTGTTTATCTTTTATTTCTGTAGCCGTTAAACTAGCCGGTAGGTCTAGACAAGCGGGCGGCGGTCGGTGAGTGCTAATCTCGATTAGACCGCAAAAGCCTTTTAGTATTTAAATTGTGCTAACTTGTAGTCGTCGCTAACCTATATATCTATATTATCACTCAAATCAACTACGTATTTATTTATACTATTATTCGTTGCCGATCTTCTACAGAAGGCGAACCGACACCGACAGAGCAAACGACTGTAACTTCAATGCGCTAACTTTTCCTACTTCTACGAAGGCAAGCGATCCTCTTGAACATGAATATAGTTACTTTAAAAATATACCATATCTTGCACTATTATAAGTATTGCATCAAAATGGTTTTCCAAAACCTAAAGAAAATAATTGAGATAAGATGACTAAGATGATTAAGAAAGAATGGGACTTATTAGGAGGGTAAAAAGGGGGCCCTGGCTGGGGAAACGCGACGATGATGACGATGAGGTAAGAGGTGGGCCCCTTTTTACATATGGCTATAATATAAGGACCAACAAACTCTTGCTCGGTCGGATGTCAGAAGTCTGCCAACCATTTTCCCGTTTCGGGGGGCGAAAATGCTACCTTGTTACGTGACTATGCTCTCCACATCGGGTATGTAATAGGTGTGTGTGAGTGATATGGAGGAACCCAGACCGGTGGGGATAGTCCGAAGTGGGGATCCAAGGCGCTATATGCGCTAAGGTGGAGTGTTGAGTGCGTGATAGAAGCGCCTCAACCAACCTCACCGTAACTCGGTGGATGATGAGGTCGCAGCGTGACTTAATCTGCACCATGCGGAAGGTGATGGGTGGAGAAATTAATCACGTAACACGGAAAACGTTACAGATTCGATCTTGAACCCGCATCTAAGGCAATGCGGTGGACCCCGCTCACGAAAGTTCGAAATAGCTATGGGTAAAGTGGTACAAAGCTCGCAGATGCTAAACAAATCATGAATTCATGCCGCCTCGAGATTGAGTCTACGGAACCACGGGGTCTTTCGTCTCTCCGAGTGACTAGTAGAGTTTTATTTCATATTAAAATTTGTCACCTTTTGTCGAGATCTATTTTCTAAAGTGAGATGGCTTAGAAATTGTGATAAAGAATAGAGATAGTTCACACTTTGCATCTTTTGTTATTAATGCTTGCTTGAGTACATTCATTTGTACTCAACCTTGTTAGTATTCTCCTTGTAGACCCTAGTCCAAAGCGAAGTATCCCGAGTGGGGCGAGGCACCGCAGTGGAGATGAGACCACAGGCGCGAAGACCCTTACTACGAGGCGCAGGCGAGATGGACACCGTATTCGACTCGGGACGAGTAGGAGGCCAAAGGAGTGTGGAGCAAGAAGGGGTTTAGTCTTATTTTGGCTATGTAAATTAATCAGATGCCGTAAGACTTTAGCCTGCGTACTAATCGCTTGAATAAAGGACGCTTTCTATCTTATTGTTCGATGCGCTAACTCGTAAGGCTTACTATTCGTTGAAGCGGTGTTCTACCGGCAAACGAATAGTAATCAGATGTTTAAGTGTTATTACCCCTGGGGTAATAACACGGGGCGTCACAGATGGTATCAGAGCAATAGGTTCGGGCCACGCTAATAAGATAGAAACCCTTGCCTAACCTAAGTATGCCCTCTACTTGCTATATGGCACTAAGTATTTAGTAACCCTTGTCTTGAGGTCATTTTCTTCCTCACCCCTCTGATCAAAATTATTATGTTAAAAGCTTACCTTTCTTTAAAGTGACAACCATACTAACATAGAACTCTTCCCCGTTATGCAGGATGAGTAGGTCCAAGCTTCCAATGAGCGAAAAGTGCGAGGGCAGTGCTTATGCTGGGGAAGCTACTGCATCACTTAGGAGCACCCTTCCCACACTTCTTTCAGGAGACAGGCAGTCTGAGTGGTATCCCCTTAGTAGGAGTCATAGTTACAGGGATCCCCCTGGACCGTAGCTATTATGTAGAGTATACGCGAGTGGCGTACTTGACGACACTACGGACCCTTGCAGGAGGCAGCCCATAGAGCCATCCACGCCATTAGGGCTCACTTCAGTGATCACTTGAGGGGTTCTCAGTTTGGAGGGGTACCAGCCATGACCCCAGGAGGGTTAGGTTTGCAGTTTGGACCTAGCGTCACTACTAGCTATCCATACCCACCACTTTCTCCCCGCCACAAAGCCTCTTGCGGCGAGATACTACCGAGACCATGTTGATGTCTAGTACCATGTTGTATGACTCGACCCAGGGAGCTTTAGCTAGAGCTGAGGAGAGTGTCAGCCTTTGGCAGCAGCGGTGCCATGTCTTTGAGGTTCTTCAGGAGAACCGCTATACCTCCTCTTCTGCTGTTCCACCATACCCACCCACGTACCCTCCCTCCGACCGGATCCCGCTCTATGCGATTCCACCCACGCCCACCTCCCGCTCCACCCGTAGTTCCACCCACCGTCCCACCTACAGCTCCACCATCGGACCCACCCATTGATCCAGTTGCACCCCCACATTATCCCTTTTACTCCTTCATAGCTGATGGTTTCACCGCTGCACTCTCCCACAGTTCTCGCCCCCGACCCTCCTATGAGCCTTTCGCTCCCATCCCTTCTCCTCCTTACCCATATCCACATGTTCCCACACCACCATCCCGTGGAGACTTAGGAGATCCCACAGCCCGCCACTCAGAGTGTCCACTTCCCACCGTCCGAGACAGAGTTCCGTGGTCCTCCCACCACTGCACTCTCAGATCCTATTAGAGACACCACCCTTGTTCACGAGGCCTTCCGCACCTACTTTGGGGACAGCAGCAGCCTCGCGGCTGGGGAGGCGCCACCTAGTCGGAGTGGCGGCAGTGAGAGAGTGACCCAGGAGTGGTAGTTGGAGGTCCTTTAGTTGTGTCGAGTCGAGTAACTTGTTGTAGTTCGAGTTTCTCCTTGTTGTATCTGTTGTATCCTCGTTGTATTTGTTGTACCCTTGTTGTATCAACGTTGTTGTATTAGAACCTGTTGTAAGTTGTGTTTGATGAGTGTTCGTTTAGTTCCTTGACCTAGGATAGAATGTTTGAGACTATAGTTGGGGTGGCTTCAATATAAGATCATAAGTTGCATGCCGAGGGTAGAGGCGTGCAGTAGAATTCTGGTATGGACCGGCTTTTTCAGTTTTGGACAAGCTTGGACCATGCCTATTAGTCTCCTTATCTATTCATCTCTATAACCAAAGTGACACGTCAACCTCCTCAGTAAATCATTAATTACTTAAAGAGAACAAAGATAATGGCTGACGGAGTAAAAAGATGTCTTATCCTCTTTCTGCACTTCAGTTTTCCCGGACGAGTGGTCCGTGGCACTCCGAGCGTGTAGCTCTGGCGTAACCAGGAACGAAGTCCTGGGCGTACTCAGGAATGAGCCCTGAGCGGTCCCAAACACGTGGTTTGGGCGGTCTTGAGAACGGGATCTCAAGCGTACCTGGGCACGTGGATCCAGGGTAGTGTAGGTCGCACTCAGAGGCAAGCTCTGAGCGGTCCCAAACACGTGGTTTGGGCGGTCTTGAGAACGGGATCTCAAGCGTGACTGAGCACGAGAGACTCAGGTAGTGTAGTATTTGGATCTTTTTGCATCTCTCTTGTTTCTTGGTGTTATTTGGTTACCATGTGTGTGGCTTAACTCAACTAAAACTCGTGCCGCTCGCAGTTAATATGGTGATCCCTTCCTCACCTTAAGCAACTGCTAAATCTTAAAAGAGCTAGTAAGCAAGCAGCCTAATTGCTAACCGCGGCAAGTGTAACCTTCTTCTCTTAACCTCGCTGTTTTTCTTCAGGATGGAAGGTCAAGGGCACGAAGACCAAGGATTGGGACTAAGGTTGGGTTTACCCTCCCTGCAAGAACCAACAGGAGATCCACCAGTGAACCTCAATGACCCGCCTCCCGCCGCCTAGAACGGCAAAGATTTCAGAAAGTCACCACCAAAGACCTCCAAGAGTCGCGATCCACTAGAGTAATGACTGAGGTTTTTCGATTCCTCGAAAATTCCAGGAGGGAAGCTGAAAACTCCAGAAAGGAAGCTCAAGAGAACCAGAACCGCTTCATGGAAGCACTCTTAACTCGAGTAGCCCCTACCACCTCACACCCAACCCGCGGGTTAGTCCGGTGACTTTCTCGCACTCGCCCTCCCACTTTGCCAAGGCCACTGATCCTTTGGACGCCAAAGGATCGTTAATTGAAGTGGAAAAGAAATTGGACACGGTCGGATGTTCGATGAGGAGAAGGTTCGGTATTCAAAGACACCGCTTAATCGGACCCGCACCACATGGTGGCTAAACTACCACCGTAATCGTGTCGTGAGCAACCCATCACTTGGGCTGAATTTAAGATTCGCTTCACGGAAACTCATGTACCTCTTTGGAAGAATGGAGTTAAAGAAACGAGAATTTCGAGCCTTAACTCAAGGCGGAAAAGATGGTTGAATACTTGAGCCAATTCAATGATCTTTCCCGCTATGCCCCACCGATGTCGATAATCGAAGAGAAGAAAATAGAGAAATTCCTAGATGGAATGCACTTACTAAAAATGCTCCTATCCATTCACAAGATAATCGAATTCCAGACCTAGTCAATCGAGCCATAATTTTGGAAAATGAACATTCCAACTTGACAGAAGAAAGAAGGAAGAAGGCTAAGACAGATCACCAACCACATAAACTCCAGAGGCCTCGTCCCTATCCACATCAACAGCCTCCACCTCGATTTGGACCACCCAATTTCAGACCCTACAACCCATCTTTCCAGAGGTCTATAGCTGTGAGACAGCCAGTAGCGGTAGCTCTGAAGTGTGCAAAATGTGGAGGAAGCCACTTGACTAAAGACTGCATGAGCGGCACTGGAGCGTGCTTCAACTGCGGAAGACTTGGTCACTTCAAGGCCGATTGTCCTTACCCACAGAAGACAGCTGGAATTCCAATGCAACATGCAGCTGTACCCAGACTACCTGCACCAGCACCATCTCAAGCTAGCCGCATAAGTCAACCCAAAGGCAACCAAGCACTCACTGGAGGAACTGGAAGAGGAGGACAAGCGCTGCCGCGCATGACGGTGAGCATATTGGAGAAGCCACCGACGTGATCACCGAAAGTCATTACTTCCACCGCCTGTGCATCGTTTTTTGACCGAGCAACTCACTCATTTATTTCTTGCAAGTTCCTAGTAGAACATAAATTGACATCCAACACCGAAAACCAATGGGAGTGAGTACGCCCGCGGGGACGTTAGAAGTGACGTTGATTAGAAAGAATCAAGCAGTCATAATTCACAACACCAAGTTCCTAGCGAACCTCTTTGTAATCAATCTGAAGGGTTTAGAAGTAATCCTGGGTATGGACTGGTTAGCTGCCCATGGAGTAAACATAGACTGTGAAACTAAGCAGGTATCCATCAGAAAGCCCGATGGGACCCGTCTGCAATATACTGGGGCAAGAACCCAACATAAACCACCCGACCCCAGTCTAGCCAATCTCAAAGTGAAAGGGCTAGACGACATACCAATAGTGAAAGACTTCCTGCATGTTTTCC
The DNA here is from genome assembly GCA_036346255.1 of Ampelocalamus luodianensis. Lineage (NCBI taxonomy): Eukaryota > Viridiplantae > Streptophyta > Magnoliopsida > Poales > Poaceae > Ampelocalamus > Ampelocalamus luodianensis. The sequence continues at coordinate 48,243,634 of CM070624.1, forward strand.
CGATGAACCGCCAGCATGCCACTGTTAGGAGGTCGATTTCACTATCAACCTAATTCCCGGAATGCAGCCCAATTTCCAAAAGGCCAGACAGATGAGTAAGGAAGAGCTGGTAGAGCTCAAGAAACAATTGGATGAACTTGAGTCCAAGGGATTCATTAGAGAAAGTACATCACCATGGGGGGCTCCGGTTCTCTTTGCACCCAAGAAGGACGGCGGAGTAAGATTGTGCATGCACTATCGGAATTAAATAATGTCACTATAAAGAATAAGTACCCGTTACCTCGAATCGACGATCTCTTTGATCAACTAAAGGGAGCCCGGGTATTCTCGGTCGATCTAAGATCCGATATCATCGATTCGAGTCAACCCTAGTGACATTAAGAAGACTGCTTTTGTCTCACGATATGGGCATCATGAATACACGGTTGTTCCATTCGGAATGACCAATGCTCCTGCGGTGTTCATGAATCTAATGAATAAACTGTTTATGAAGTACTTAGACAAATTTGTGGTGGTCTTTATTGATGACATCCTGGTCTATTCGAAAAGTGAGGAAGAACATGTGCAGCACCTCACTATTGTCTTACAAGTCCTCAGAGAAAATCAACTGTATGCCAAGTTCAGTAAATGTGAATTCTGGCTAGACCAAGTAGCATTCCTTGGGCACATTATCTCCGGAAGAGGAATCGAAGTGGATCCTTCCAAGATCGAAACCGTTACCTCATGGAAATGTCCAACAAATGTTACTGAAGTCCGGAGTTTCCTAGGATTCGCTGGATATTACCGGAGATTTATAAAGGGATTCTCTCAAATCACCTCACCTCTCACAAAGCTCTTGAAGAAAGACGCAAAGTTCGTATGGACGGAAATGTGTGAGAAAAGCTTTCAGGAGCTGAAACAACGCTTAACCATCAGACCGGTCTTATCCCTACCTAAGGAGGGAATTGACTACGTGGTTTATTGCGACGCATCAAAGCATGGGTTGGGATGCGATAATGCAGAAGACAAAGTCATTGCATATGCTTCCAGCGATTAAGGCCCCATGAGCTAAACTATCCTACTCATGACCTTGAACTGGGGTCAGAGTGTTTGCCCCGAAAATTTGGAGACACTACTTGTACGGGTCCAAGTGTACTTTGTACAATGACCATAAAAGCCTCAAGTACATCTTTACCTGAAGGAGCTGAATATGAGGCAAAGAAGATGGTTAGAGTCGATTAAAGATTATGATCTAACCATAGCTTACCACCCAGAAAAGCTAATGTGGTAGCAGATGCTCTTAGCGTAAAGTCTCATTGCCATTACCTTTCCATCGAGAGCCATGCCACCGATTTAATCCAAGCCCGCCGTAATGGAAATAAAAGTGGAAACTACAACTTCGGCTACCATCATTTGCCATGGTGTTTCATCCCACCTTCGTGATCAAATCCAAGAACACCAACCGCCCGACCCTTTTATCAAGGAAGAAAGTCAACGATCAAATCAAAGCCAACCCTCCGAAGTTCCACATCGACGACTCGAGTCCTGGGCGACAAGCGAATTTGCGCTCCCGATCAACCACAAATTAAGGAGACCATCCTCCGCAAGCCCATGATACTCGTTACACTATCCATCCAGCAAAGACAAAAATGTATCGGGATTTGAAAGAAACCTTCTGGTGGCCAAACATGAAGCGAGCTATAGCCGAATATGTAGGCCAATGTGATACCTGCCAAAAGGTCAAAGCAGAACACCAGCGTCCTGCAGGGCTGTTAAAACCACTGGAAATACCCGAATGGAAATGGGAGGATATTTGCATGGACTTTATAACGGGTCTCCCTCTCACCGTCAAAAAGAAGGATGCCATTTGGGTTATAGTGGATCGTCTTACAAAGTCAGCTCATTTTATTGCCACTAATCAGAAGTACTCCACCAATAAGCTCGCTGAACTCTACATAGAGAGAATAATTACTCTACACGGGGTACCGAAGACAATCACCTCAGATAGAGGATCTGTGTTTGTTTCTGGTTTCTGGAAGAGCTTACAGACTGCCTTGGGCACTACCCTCAACTTCAGCACAGCCTATCACCCCCAAACCGATGGGCGGTGAGCGAATCGTAAATCAAATTCTAGAAGATATGCTAAGGCGTGCGTGCTAAACTTTGGAGAATCTTGGGAAAATGTTTAGCCTTAGCAGAGTTCGTGATACAATAACAGCTACCAGCCTAGCATCCAAATGGCTCCATACGGCTCTCTATGGCGTAAAGTGTAGGTCACCAATATGCTGGTATGAAGTTGGAGAAAGACCACTGCTAGGACCTGAACTCGTACGGGAGAACGATGAGAAAATTCAATTAATTCGGGAACGCCTCAAGATTGCCCAGAGTAGACAAAAGAGCTATGCTGACAAGCACAGGAAAGACCTCCAGTTTGAAGTTGGAGATTATGTATATCTAAAGATATCGCCTATGCGGGGAGTACGCAGATTTGGATTAAAAGGGAAGCTAAGTCCGCGTTATGTGGGACCCTTTCGGATCCTAGAGCGTAAGGGCACCCTCGCGTATAAACTGGAGCTACCAACCCAACTGTCACGAGTTCACGATGTGTTTCATGTCTCTCAACTTCGAAAATGTCTGAGAGAGCCTTCGCAGCATGTAACCAACCTCGACATACCTTTGCAAGATGATCTGACTTACGAAGAACGCCCGTGAAAATTCTAGCAATGTAAGACCGCCGCATGAACAGGATGATACGCTTACGCAAAGTGTTGTGGAAAAATCACTCGGTCAGAAGCTACATGGGAGAAGGAAGAAGAATCGCAAGCCTACCCCAACCTGTTCAAGTGAGCTTTTAATTTCGGGGGCGAAATTTGCTTCTAAGTGGGGTAGGATGTGAGCGCCCGCGTTTTTAGGCCTAACCTCGTAGCGGTAATTAGGGTTTAGCGGCGTTAGGCTTTTCTTAGCGGCGAATTAGCGAGAGTATTAGATCGCTCCTAATCAGCCGAAGCCAATCGTGTCGATCATTCATTCATTCGCTCCACCATTGCATTCATCATTCAGCACAACAGTTGATCAATAGATAATAGAATGCACCGTCAATTGCATTAGACAACAAATCAACAATTGCATGTAAGACATCAATATGTTCATTTTACAGAAATCAGATCATCTCATTTATACTCGTACATCATGCATCTAGCAACCCTAAAACCGAATTAGTACGATCACCTAGAACCATCGCCGCTGCTCACAAGCACCACAGTTCACAACCACGATTTCCACCTGCAAAGCAACAGTCTATTCCTATCTACTTGTACGACCCTTTTTACCCTCCCCTCCGCAGTCACAGCAACTCCTATTTTTACTGCCCCCCCTCCCCACATCCATTCACCACAGCCATTCACTTCATTCCCCCACATTCATTCACACAGCTCAAGCAGAAGCTTGCTTCACTGTGGCAACCTGGGCTCAAGATTGCCCAGCCAAGAAAGACCACCTCCCTTCATCGGCGTCCCGGCCTCAAGCAACAAAGCCATTCTCGTGAAGACAACCACCAACACAATCATTTCAGTTCTTACGCACTCATCAGGTAAAGTAATGAAAATGTTGAACTGAAGGTGAGCAAGTTCATACCTTCAGTAGCATGCACCTCCAGATCCATCATCACTAACCTGCATTCATCCATAAGCACTCATCAGTTGGCGTATAGAGTAGATCCAGTAAGGTGGTAGAGAGGGTGAGCGTTGGTCTTCACCGACCGGCCGGAAGGCCGAGCCGCGCACCCAAACCCTAGCGGCGAGAGAGCCGAAGCCGGAGGACGCCAAGCCCAGGAGGAGGCGACCAAGGATCGGCGGCGCCAGGTGAGGGCGCCGAGCCGAGGACGAAGCAGCGTCGAGGAGGCGGCATAGGACCAGATCCAGGCCAGATCCGAGCCGGGTGGTGACCGGCGGCAGTAGAGGAGGAAGAGAGGGGAGAGGAGGCGCTAGATCTGCGCGCCGGGTGGCAGAGCCGAGCAAAGGGAGGCGGCGCTGGCCTCCGGCCGCGCCGGGAGGGGGAGACCGAAGAGGGAGAGCCAGGTCGGGGCTGGAAGGGGAAGCAAGGCGGCGGCGCTAGGTAGAGGAAGCCGAGTAGGAGCCGGCAATGGCGGGAGAGAAGGGAAGAGGGAAAGATCGAAGGGGAACCGAGCCGAACCTGGAGGAAGCAACCGGGGCCGGGTGCCGGGTCGGAGCTGGAAGGGAAGCAGGAGCGGCGGCGCCGGGAGCCGGCGCGGGGGGAGGCGAGAGGAGCAAGGTGGCGGCGCCTGGGGGTTGAAGAAGGGGATGAGAGGGAGATGAGGGTGAGTGCTGTGTGGTGTGTAGGCGGTGTGCGTGGGAGTGTTAGTGTGTTGCGTGCGTGGTGTTGGGCCGGGTGTGTGGGCTTAGTGCGTGTGTCGGGCCGTGTGTTGTGTGCGTGTAGTGTAGGCAGTGAGCCGGCCGAGTGAGTTTAGAGAGAGAGAGAGAGAGAGATTAGGGGAGGGATTAGGGTAGATTAGGTTTAGGTTAAGGGCTTTAGATTTAAGGTTGGGTTAAATCTCAGTTTAGTTTAGATTCTTGTTGCTCTGTGGTTTGGCTACTAGAATAGATTGTTTATCTTTTATTTCTGTAGCCGTTAAACTAGCCGGTAGGTCTAGACAAGCGGGCGGCGGTCGGTGAGTGCTAATCTCGATTAGACCGCAAAAGCCTTTTAGTATTTAAATTGTGCTAACTTGTAGTCGTCGCTAACCTATATATCTATATTATCACTCAAATCAACTACGTATTTATTTATACTATTATTCGTTGCCGATCTTCTCGTAAGGCTTAACCGACACCGAGTGAGCAAATGACGAACTTCAATGGCGCCAACTTTTCCTACTTCTACGAAGGCAAGCGATCCTCTTGAACATGAATATAGTTACTTTAAAAATATACCATATCTTGCACTATTATAAGTATTGCATCAAAATGGTTTTCCAAAACCTAAAGAAAATAATTGAGATAAGATGACTAAGATGATTAAGAAAGAATGGGACTTATTAGGAGGGTAAAAAGGGGGCCCTGGCTGGGGAAACGCGACGATGATGACGATGAGGTAAGAGGTGGGCCCCTTTTTACATATGGCTATAATATAAGGACCAACAAACTCTTGCTCGGTCGATGTCGATCTGCCAACCATTTTCCCGCTTTAGTGAGCGAAAATGCTACCTTGTTACGTGACTATGCTCTCCACATCGGGTATGTAATAGGTGTGTGTGAGTGATATGGAGGAACCCAGGACCGGTGGGGGATAGTCCGGAAGTGGGGGATCCAAGGCGCTATATGCGCTAAGGTGGAGTGTTGAGTGCAGGATAGAAGCTGCCTCAACCAACCTCACCAGAACTCGGTGGATGATGAGGTCAGCAGCGTGACTTAATCTGCACCGGCGGAAGGTGATGGGTGGAGAAATTAATCACGTAACCTGGAAAACGTTCTGTATTCTGATCTTGAACCCGCATCTAAGGCAATGCGGTGGACCCTGTTCACAGAAAGTTCAGAATAGCTATGGGTAAAGTGGTACAAAGCCTGCGCAGTGCTAAACAAATCATGAATTCATGCCAGTCTCCAGGATTGGAGTCTACGGGAACCACAGGGGGTCTTTCGTCTCTCCGAGTGACTAGTAGAGTTTTATTTCAGTATTAAAATTTGTCACCTTTTGTCGAGATCTATTTTCTAAAGTGAGATGGCTTAGAAATTGTGATAAAGAATAGAGATAGTTCACACTTTGCATCTTTGCTATTAATGCTTCTTGAGTACATTCATTTGTACTCAACCTTGTTAGTATTCTCCTTGTAGACCCTAGTCCAAAGAGGAAGTATCCCGAGTGGGCGAGGCACTGCAGTATGAGATGAGACCACAGCGGCGAAGACCCTTACTACGAGGCGCAGGCGAGATGGACACCGTATTCGACTCGGGGGGCGAGTAGGAGGCCGATGGAGTGTGGCGAGCAAGAAGGGGGTTTAGTCTTATTTTGGCTATGTAAATTAATCAGATGTCAGAAGACTTTAGCCTGCGTGGCTAATCGTTTGAATAAAGGACGCTTTCTATCTTATTGTTCGATGCGCTAACTCGTAAGGCTTACTATTCGTTGAAGCGGTGTTCTCTGGGCAAACGAATAGTAATCCGATGCTTAAGTGTTATTACCCACAGGGTAATAACACGGGCGTCCACAACCGGGAGGTGGGGCACGGGAGGACGGTGGTCTTGGAGGATGGCGGCGCTGGAGGTGCGGCACCGGGAGGGTGGTCGGAAATGTAGGAGGCGCTGGGCCTAGGAGGTGTGGTCGGGAGGATAAGGTTTAGAGGTAGTACTCTTGTCTTCGCTTTGAGTCAAAAGAATTTCGTCTTCCACTTTGAGTCAAAAAGAATTTCATCTTCCCGCCCAAAGGGTATTACCGGCAGATAGATTGACCAGGTTGATCTTTTTAAGGGCAGATATATTGTAGCTAATTTAAAAACATTGCCGGCACATGTTTTGCCACTCACCCTTTTTTTTGTCGGCAGTTAATTACCCTTTATTCTATGTCATGGTGTAGTGGAAGAGAAGAGGGTTGGCCGGGGGCAAGCACCAACTTCACCTGTGTAGAATTAGCCCTTGTGAATGTGTATGCGTGGCAGTCATAACTCATATGGTCCTGCCTTTAAATAGGACCAGATAAGCTTGTGATTCAAAGCGGCTGTTGAGAAAGCGAGCGAGCTCGCTTGGTTAGCTCGGCGGGGCTCCGAGCTGCCCGCCCAGGGTCGAATCCCCGATTCGGCGTTGGGTGCTCACTCGGGTGTGTGTGTGTGCGTGTGTTGGGGGGGTGTGTGGGGTAAGGTGTGTTGGGTTTATTTGAGGGCTGAGCTGCTGCTCAGCTGACAAAAATGAGGGGAGCTTTAGGCTCTCAGCCCGCCACGGCTTGAGCGTTAGTTCCCGTGATCGTCTCGCGAGATATGGTGCTCTTCTTCTTTAAGGCATTCCGGGGGGAATCCCTGACATCAAAACAAAAACAAAAAAAAGCGGCTGTTCAATCGGAGTGAGAACAGATAGTAACCACTATGTATGCGTACACCATGTAACACTGCTAGCGTGCTTTGATCATACCGGTGATGATAATATTTCCACGAAACTGGGTGACGAACTTAGGACTAAATTTTAGGAACGACAGATCCTGTTTCAGCTTGTGCTTTTGCGGCGTCGGCAGACCTGGCGCTTCCCACGCCGGGGGCCCCAAACCGCTGGCCGCCGGCTCAAGCTCCAAGCTCCACGTAGTGGCCGCGCCCGATTAGCCGATTGAGGCTGCCGTCGGTCGCCCCAAGCTCCTCCACGTAGTGGGCAATTAGCTTTCTCACGTTGTGGCCTGAGCCCTGGTGGGCTCACGCAAAAACGGGCTTCGGCGGCCCGCCCCACCATTTCCGAGTCAGTCCAAGACTGCGGCATCCTTTAGTACGGCAGCGAAGGCTCTCTTCTCCGACGCCGGAGCTCAGACGGTCCGCCCCTGACGCAACTAGATGGTACTACAAAATGGGCCACTTCGAACCTACTTTAGGATGGATCGGAGCAGATCCAATGATTGGGAATTACTTGTTGCTCCAAACAATACTCGCGCGCGACCTAACAAAGTCGAGCATGTTTCCAAACACACCCAGAACTGGGAAGGCCACCCAACACCCATGCTCACCACGGTTCACAATTTCGCCGAAATTTGGAGGAATTTTCGGTAATTTTGTTACCCTTCGAAATAAATATGATCCATTCAAAAAAATTAAGAAACAATTGAATTTGGACAAATTATGTCCTAAATTCGGCAACATTTGAATTTGGTCAAATTTCGTCCAAATTTCAAGCATCTATTTGAAACCTCACCAAAATTATAACGAAATTTCGGTAATTTTGTTACCCTCTGAAATAAATTTCAAAACGGAATTACTTTCCTTGCTCCTCTCCCTTTCTATCTGTCGATCTTCGATATAGTGGCATCTCTAGTCTCCAACTGCACGAGCCTCTGAGCCCAGGTGAGGGAACAGCTCGATGGCTGCATAGCGCCGCCTAGCACCAGCGAAGGAGCAGCTGCTGACGATGGGCACTGTCGCATCGGCCGTGAGCTGTGCCCTAGCCGCACATCACCACCGTTAAACCATCATGGTCGGGGGATGGGGTTGAGAGCTATCCATTTTGCAAGGTGAAAGCTCGAAGTCCCCGTGTGAAAGTTTTCGAAATATGAGTAGAAAGTCTGTGAATTCGAGTAGAAAGTTTTGAAATATCAATGAAAGCCAAATTATTGGAGTCAAATCTTGAGCTGAAAGTTGATTTATTTTGGTTGAAAAATCTGACGTTTTCGAATTGAATGTTGGTTGTGGCCAGGTTTGGGTAACCAGTTTGATTTTTTTTTCTAGGGTCTGGTAGGGCCAGTTTGATTTTTTTTTCCAGGGTCCGGTAAGCCTAGTTTGGCCAAAAATTGGAAATTTTTGGCGAATTTCAACTGAAATTTCAAATCAAAATTTTAATTTTTTATGAAGTTAAAATGAAAAAAATACAGAAAATGGTGTAGCTCCAAGGTTCAAACCCACAACTTCCCATCTCAAGGCTATGCGAGTTTCCACGAGGGCACATGCACTCATGTTCTTGTATGTGGTTACATTTTCTTTTGTACGTGACAAAAAAAAAACTAGCAAATCCCGATTTTCAGCCGAAAATCCAAACCCTGGTTGTGGCAGCAGTGGGGTGATGGAGGTAGCAGGTGTCTGGCCACCGAAGAGGGAGACGGGGCAGGGCATCGTGCTGTTGGTTGATAAGGAAGTTTGGAGTTGATTATGCGGCCGGGAGGAGGAAGAAGAGAGGAGAAGAAATACAATTTTGCTCGCTAGTTGCATGTGAACTCCTAGTTTGCACCGTTAGCTTATATATTGTGATTTTGCTCGCTAGTCGCACAAGGACAAATGTGATACCTACCTTCTCTACACGTTTTTGTGTGATCGCCTCCTGGGGAATCAGAAGAGAATAAACGAAGGACAGGTCAAACACAAATCGCTATAGGAGCGCGACATTGCAACGTGGATAGCATTGGCAGTGGATTCACTTGCGTCGACAAGCCAGCACAAATGGGAAGCCCAAATAAAAAAAAAAATTACGGTACATTCTACCGGTAGTATATGATGGTATAACCATTGATTTGTTAAAGGCATAATAGATTTTTCTTTGTATTCATAATTTTTCGCGTGGATATTATGAATTTTTTCAACTAAGGTTGAAAATATTAGTTTTGTTCTATGCGGTCCTCATATTGGAAATTACAATTCTACCTTCTTGAAATTCTACTATTCATACTACCAGGTGTAGTATAACAAAATTCTAACTATTATGGATTATTAGATAAAAAAGAATAGGCAGTTCATATTAAATTTAATGTATTGTAAAAAAGGCTCAATAAAAAGGTGACACATGTATGGTTTTGTTACGTAGTTGATGAGGAATATTTTGACTATACTGCCCATGTTTGTACACAGTATATAGAGAGAGATCGAGACCTGCAGGCAAGCTAACTGGCATCTAACTTCACATCTCTTCATTAAGCATCTCTTGATCTGCACGCAGTAGCTAACTGCAATTTATACCACACATAATTAAGGAGCTAGCCTCTTCTTTGAACAAACTATTCACTACCGCACACAGCTGATTTGCCGAGTGCAAAAAGATTTGCCGAGTGCCAAATAGCGGGCACTCGGTAAGAGTTATTTTGCCGAGTGCGGCACTCGACAAAGAACACCACTCGACAAATCGGCTTTGCCGGAGTGCCATGCACTCGGCAAAGTATAACACTCGGTACATGCAACCTTTGCCGAGTGCGGGCACTCGGCAAAGAGGGCACTCGGCAAAGTCGGCCGAGGTAACGGTCCTCGCCCGTCAAATTTTGCCGGCGCCACCGCTTGGCACTCGGCAAAATAAATCTTTGCGAGTGTCGCCTGCGTGTGGCACTTTCGGCAAAGACCCCTTTCGCCGTCTGGATTCCACGCACTCGGCAAACATATTTTTTTGCCTCCAAATTTTTTTGTAGCCCTACTCTGATTACAGTACTCTATGTTAGGATTTGGTACATTTTGTGGCTTTTGTTATACTTAGTTAATTTATTTTATTTACTAAAATTATTTGGAAAATGCAAATTTGAGCTGCACGTGCATCGAATAATGGAATTTAATGATTCAAAAAATGATAGTCATGTTATTGAGTGTAGTGTGAGGTCGTATCGAAACGGACCAGAAATTTGAACATCTTGTTGACGAAACATGGCCAGTGAACTTGCGCGAAGTGTTTTAAATTCTATAAAAAGCAAACAAAGTCCGAAAATTATGAAACTTGTGGAGATGTCATGATATCATATGTGGAGGCTGTGATAAAATTTTGAGAAGGTTTCGTGCATGTTGTCATATCGATGCTTTCAAACAGGACATCTCCACATGCTTATATCCCAGCTGGAGATGTCCTGGTTTGAAAGCATCGTGCGTGACAACATGCACGAAACCTTCTCAAATTTTTATCACAGCCTCCACATATGATATCATGACATCTCCACAAGTTTCATAATTTTCGGACTTTGTTTGCTTTTTATAGAATTTAAAAACACTTCCCAAGTTCACTCATGTTTCAAACAAGATGTTCGAAATTTCGGTCCGTCTCGGATACGACACACTACACTCAATAACATGACTATCATTTTTGAATCATTAAATTCCATTATTCGATGCATCGTATTGCTCAAATTTGCATTTTCTCAAATAATTATAGTAAATGAAATAAATTAACTAAGCATAACAAAAGCCACAAAATGTACCAAATCCTAACATAGAGTACTGTATCAGAGTAGGCTGCAAAAATTTGGAGCCCAAAATAAAAAATATATGTTTGCCGAGTGCCAGGCACGGCACTTCGGCAAGGGGTCTTTGCCGAGTGCCACACGCACGACACTCGGCAAAGATGGGGAGATGTCCCGGTTTGTAAAAAATTTGGAGGCAAAAAAATTTAAAAACCTCTTTGCCGAGTCTTAGGATCGCGCACACTCGGCAAAGAAATTAAAAATAAATAAATAAAAGTAAAAATTGTTTGCCGAGTGCGGATCGCGCACTCGGCAAACCTTCGACACTTATTATTATTTGCTGCACACGCACACACCCGCACACACGCACACGCACACACCGCCGCTGCCGCGCCGCGCGCCGCGCCGCCATGCCGCCGCGCCACGCTTGCGCACTGCGCCCGCCGCCCGCCCCTGCCGTCGCGCCGCCGCTGCCGCCGCCGCTGCCCGCGCCGCTGCCGCCGCCCGCCGCCCGCTGCCGCTGCCTGCGCGCTGCCGCGCGCACGCGCGCTACCCTACCCCTGCCCCGCTACCGCTTTACCGCTGCGCCGCTTTGCCACCACTACCAGCCCTTTGCCGCGCGCGCCCGCCCGCCGCCGCCTGCGCGCGCCGCCACCTCATCGACGAGTTCATCCCACCATCGAGGCGAAACGGCATCCGCTATGAGTTATAGGTTAATATGCGTTTAAAATTCCTTGTTTTGATAAAACTTTTGAGTTGTAGTCGTTTCCAATTTGATGACACGCTTAATATATATATCAATCATGCGTAGCAATTTAGCATCTTTGATGCACACTAACGTTATATATTGCTCCACATAAAACTATATATGTCGTGTATTTTATTCTTATCTCTTTTACGTGTATGGATACTAAAGTATGCATTCATATGCACTTGCATTTGTGCACGATACCGTATAAATATTGATAAAGGTTGCCTTGAAGTAATTGCTTCTCCTAATTGGCATAAGTTTATTGTGCATTGAAAACGAGAGATTGAGACAAAGACAATGCCATCAAAGGTCCACGTCATGCGATGCACGCAACATCGGATCAAAGGATATTTGTGTGTGTGTGTGTAGGCTAGTCATTATATGTGCAAGAATAATCGATGGATAATTAATGTCGATTACGATGTAGTTGTGGTTGTGGTTGTATATGTGGTTGTCGGCCATCGTGCCGTTGTTTTTGCGGAGTTTGGAAACCTCACCGTGCGGGGAGGTTCTCACGATTTTTTTAAATGACGATATTTTGTTCCATTTTGCGAGAAGAGCCCGTCGAGCCGAGTCGGAGTTCTGGCGCCGTGCGGTCTCCCTCGCACGCCGTCGCCACATCGCACCGACCATACGGCCCGCTAGCCGACTCCACCGTCACCCTAGGTATAACCCCTCTTTTCGTATCATGGTCGTAGATCACGTAGATGCAATTGATGGTTACATTACTCGTTGATACATATGTTAGAGGATGGATGACCGTCATTGGATGTACACGGGCCGGAGAAGTCAGAGTGATTACACCACAGAATGGATGAACAAGACCGATGCTTTCTTGAACCGTGCATTTGGCAAGGCTGCTAAAGGACATTGTCTAGTTTTGTGTCCTGCGACAAATGTGGAAACAGGAGAAGGGTAAACAAGGTGGACATGGGTAAACATCTTTTGAAGAATGGATTTACGCCGGACTACACCCGGTGGGTCCACCATGGTGAAGCCCATCGTATGAGAGAGGAGGTGGTGAGACCACACGTCGAGGCTTATGATGTCGATGCCGGTAGCGTACATGTTAGATGACTTTCACCAGGACGATTCGGCGAGGGGCGTGAGAAGGAGGAGATGGAGGCGGCCGCCAGGTTTCTACGACATGATGGACTCGACGAAACCCCTTCACGATCGGTCAACGGTGTCTCAAGTGGATGCCATTGGGCGCTTAATGGGGTTGAAGTCCGAGTTAAACTGAGTCGAGAAGGCTTCGATAAGATGTTGACCGTGATTGGCACCACTGCCGGAGGGCCACATTCGCCAAAGAGCATGTACGAGTCACGAAACTCCTTCGTGCACTTAAGATGCCGTATGAGCGGATACATACTTGTTCGAAGGTGCGTCCTATTTAGGAAAGAACACAAGGATGCAAAGTCTTGTCCAAAGTGTAAATCCTCCGGTACACGAGGTAGACTCTGTGATGGCGGAAGAGGCGACTTACGATCCCCGTGAAAATCCTACGGTACCTTCCGTTCCTACCGAGGATCCAACGGCTATACATGACCGAGGAATCGCGAAGCAGATGACATGGCACAAAAATGGCAAGCGGTACAATCCTCGACAAGATGGTACATCCATCCGATGGTGAAGCATGGACCGCTTTGATGACAAACATCGTGAGAAAGCGGATGAGGCTCGCGAATGTGCGTGTCGCGGCAGAGATGGGTTCAATCCTTATGGACTGATGGCTGCCCCATACACATGTTGGCCCGTGTTCGTTATCCCCCTCAATCTCCCCCCGGCGTCTCCTTTCAACGACATAACGTATTCTTGTCGTTGATAATTCCTGGACACCCGGGGAGTAATATGGGTGTGTTCATGGAGCCCGTGTTTGATGAATTGGTCCGTGCTTGGGACGAAGGGGTATGGACATACGACCGAGCTACAAAGACAAGCTTCAAAATGCACGTTTGGTACCACTACTCCCTGCATGACTTCCTGGCGTATGGGTTATTCTGCGCCTGGTGTGTTCACGGGAAGTTCCCATGCCCAATATGCAAGGAAGGTGTGAGGTTCATTTGGTTGCACAAGGGTGGCAAGTACTCATCGTTCGACAGACATCGTCAATTCCTCCCTCTTGACCATCCATTCAGACAAGACATCAAGAACTTTACGAAAGGTGTCGTAGTGACAGACCCTGCACCGCGGATTATGACTGGTGCCGAGGTTCATGCTCACATAGATGCTCTCGTGCCCAATCAAGAAGGTGGTTTTGTGGGATATGGTGAGCAACATATGTGGACTCATAAGTCGGGCTTGACGAGGCTCCCCTATTTCGATGACCTTCTTCTGCCACATAACATTGATGTAATGCACACCGAAAAGAATGTCGCCGAGGCACTTTGGGCAACACTCATGGACACTGAAAAGTCTAAGGACAACCCTAAGGCTAGAGTGGACCTGGCAACGTTATGCGATAGACCAAATCAAGAGATGCAGCCTCCTAGTCGCGGCAAGACATGGAGAAGGCCTAAGGCCGATTTCGTCTTGAAAAGGGACCAAAGGAGAGAAGTACTTGAATGGATCCAGACGCTAATGTTCCATGATGGGTATGTAGCGAATCTGAAGAGGGGAGTGAACTTAGGCACTCTGCGAATCAACGGGATGAAGAGTCATGACTACCACATATGGATTGAGCGGCTTCTTCCGGCGATGGTTCGAGGCTATGTCCCTGAGCATGTCTGGCAAGTCTTTGGCAGAGTTGAGATATTTCTTCCGCTACTTTGTGCCAAGGAGCTATCTCGGACCGTCATTGATGACTTGGAAAAGTGGCACCCGTGTTGCTCGTAAGTTGGAGAAGATCTTTCCACCCGGCTTTTCTTGGCGATGCAAAGATTTGATTGTGCACCTCCGTATGACGCCTTGCGTATGGGGCCGTGCGAGCCGTTGGTGCTATCCAATCGAGAGATGTCTCAAGACTCTTCGCAAAAATGTAGAAATAAAGCCAAAATTGAGGCTTCCATTGCAGAGGCATACATTCGGAGGAGGTGTCAAACTTCACAGAAATACTACACCGAGAACCTTCCTAGCGTTCATAATCCACCCCTCGTTACAATGTCTTGGCGAAAATGAATCGAACCTCGGCCTTTTCCAAGGGCAACTTCGGAAGCGCAAGTGCATCGACCACTAAGCAATTGAAAAATGAAGAGTGGTGCAGATCATGCTATATGTGTTGACCAACCTTGTCGAGGTGCAGTTCATTGGGTAAGTTCTCAACGAACTTGTTTCAATACGCCGTCACTCCTTGTTTCTTCGCCCAACCCCTTGTTTCTCGTTGGTATAGGGAATTTCTTCGTCAATCCCGCATGAATCAAGGGATCCTACCCGCAGAAACCGATACCCTTCTTTCACGAGTGCGGGACCAGGAGCCCGATTTTATTTCTTGGTTCAAGCAGAAGGTCTTGTCCAATTTAGCTCGTACTTAGTTCGACATTCCAAGTTGATCGATGCGTTCAATAATATAACGATCTATCCCGCTTGAGCTTGCAGCCCAAACCGGCGCGTTTATAAGTGACGAGTTGAGACAGGTTGCAAGCGGTGTGTCGTTAGGGTCAAGTCATTTACGGTTATGACGTGAATGGATATCGCTTTCACACGCAAGCTATGAGCGAGTCGCCCAATCGAAAAACCACAAACAATGGAGTTTTTACGCGGCACTAATGGCCTCGACTATTATGGAAGAATTGAAGAAATCTACGAACTTCCATTTTATGGTTCCAAACCTCTTAATCTGTCATATTCAAATGTTTGTTGGTTTCATCACGAGTAACGAGACGAACCCCTAATCTTGGGCTAGTCGAGATTCGACAGATTCCGTCTATCCAGAAAGATGTCTACATTGTGGCTCAACAGCCGTCGAGTGTTTATTATACGCCATCGTGTGCCAAGACAAAGAGCATCTTAAGGGTTGGGCTATTGTGCACAAGGTATCGCTACACGGTAAACTACTGTCCCAAATGATGAAGATTACAACTTCAACCCAAACACATATGATGGAGAGTTCTTTCAAGAAGAGGGGCTACAAGGAGGTTTGAGATAGACTTAACAGGCGATAGGAATGGAAGTAGACAATGAAAGGGTTGATGACGAGGACGCCGGAGGCGAGGTGCGAAATGTGAAGGACTTACAAATGCTTGAGCGATTACGTTTAGGCAATGACAATGAAGACAACATTCCTCCTTCGGATAGTGTTGATGATTTGGACAATGTTGATAGTGATGACGAGACCTATGATCCAGCTAATCCCAATCATGAAGATTATTTCTAATACATGTAATACTGTGTTTTTTGTAATTATGTTTTGTTCATTTTGCATCTATTTCTAATACATGTATCACTATGTTTTTTGTAATTATGTTATGTTCATTTTGCATCTATTTCTAATTACGTCTTGCTTATTCTTTTTAATTGCAGGTGAGTGAACAAAGATGGCGGGGAACCGTCGTAACGTGTCCTCGCTTTACCAGAGACCACGCACTGCGGAGGAGGAGGCGGAGGGGTCGGACAGGAGGAGGAGGAAGAGGACCGCCGGCCGCAGGAGGGGGCCGTCTCCTCCCACGCCGCGTGAGGAGGTGCTGGAGGAGGAGGTGGCGCCCGTGGACGAGTTGGACGAGGAGCTGGTTCGGCAGACGGCGAGGAGGAGGCGGGCGACGAGGACGACGAGCGGTAGGCACGGGTTCCGCTTCCTCCTCTGCCTCTTCGGGTGTCTACTTGCGAGGTCCCGCGAGCCTCCCTCAGGTTCCGCATCCTCACCGACGCCCAGTGATTCGTCCCGAAGGGCAAAAGTAAGTGACTTTAGATGTTGTCACCACTACTTCATATGATATGTTGAAAAAAATAGAAACTAATAATTTTTCTTAATCACTTGTGCAGGAACTGGGTGGTTGTGTCGTGTCTTTGCACGCTCCGCCAATGGCATCCTGGGTCTTCAGTGCAGGCAACACTACCCCGGCATTGTCATGTACGCCGGGAAGACGGAGCCGGCCTACTCGTTTGACCACTACGCCATCGGCCCCGATGCGGAGTACCCCAACAAGGCGGCGCGGGTGAAGGCGGAGTTTTGGGTAAGTCTCCTCGCACAACATTGCTCAATACATCGCATTCATTGGACTTTTCTTGAAATAATGAATGGATACATCGCGCTTGTATGCGACTTATTTCGATGCGATGAGGATTTGAGGCGGGCGGACCGGTGGCTACCAAAGCCCGTAAAACTCATCACCGACATGCATCACGAGTGCGCATCCAGCCATCGTAACCTACCACGGTCGAAGCTTGGAGAGAAGGTCACCAAGAAAGACGCAAGAAACATGACGCTGACCGGACCGCACCTTGAGGTAGATAAAGAACATTAATATTGATTCGCTTTTGAGATTAAGTCGTTTAATTTGATCTTCTTATATGTCAAATACTTGATGACGTGTAGATGATTCCTCGGTGGTGCCAATCGTATCCCGAGTCTTTGGCGATGATCGTGGACAAGTGGTTCACTGAGGAGTATCTCCAGATGCACAGTGATGCCCGGATTGCGTTTGATGATGCAAGGTCCAAAGACACCATCAAGGCGGCCGCAGCCTCTCCGCATACAAACAAGCATGGGTACACGAATTCATTTATCTATTGTGACGCTCAATTCGCACGATTTCTAATTATCTTGCTGTCTTTCGCGATCGGCGTCACATAGTGCCCACCTTGCTCGGACTTCGGGCATGGTGTATGGCCCACAAGGGCAAGGCGACGTCCGACGCCTCCTTCAACTGGAGGACCCGCGAGGCGTACACGAACCCGAAGCGCCCACACCGCATCGCTGAGTACACGTCGGCGGCAAGGTCGGTCCATGGGCGGACCATGATCCGAGCACCCGTGACTTTGATGGAGAGATCGCCATGAGGGTGGGACAAGGCAAGAAGCATGGGCGGTTACGGCTTGGCGGCGGCCTCATCGACACGGCCTCTACTCCATCTCTCCCGATCCGAAACACGAGCACGGCGAGAGCGACCATACGCCCGCACGGCAGCACAGACAAAGACCGGTCGACGCACTCGAGGTTATTCTGTTTACCCGTCGTACATTGATCTTTACACACCTTTATTAGCTTTGCATTATCAAAACATTGGGTGAAATATTGCGGCCCGCTCGAACGAAATGAGGCAACGTCGAGCCGGAGGCCGAGCGAAGAGGATGTCGGCCACCGAGGCCGAGCGGCGGGCCCAGACGCAGGGGCTGGCGGACATTACGGAGTTCCTACAAGGTCTTGGGCAACATACGGGCTTCGCTGTGCCAGCTGGGCTGTTGGCTCAACCTCCACCTACGCGTCCTGCAGCTGCAGCTACTCCTGTGAGTATGAAAGTTATTTGCTTTCGCTTGTGCTTTGCTTGTATGACCTCTACCTTCCTAGATTAGGTATCTAATGTAATCTTGTCTCATATGCAATCTCTTCTCCTTTGTGCAGCCTCAATCGGCGGGTTCGAATAATCCACCTCATGCGCCTCCGAATGATGGAGCTTTTCCTTCACCACAGTCGCAGTGGCCACCTTCGAGATGAATGGTAGTTGTATTTTCATTTGTTGTTCACTTGGAGATGGACTTGTGATATACTTATGATGCACTTGTCGACTGTGATGAACTTATGGATTTGTTTGGATGGACTTGAGCACTTATTGTTATATATGTGATGGATGTGATAAATATGTGATGGATGAGATATATATGTGATGGATGTGATATATATGTGATGGATCTGATATATGTTTGGATGGATTTGTTTGTCGTGATGGAATGTAAAAATAAAAAAATGCAGTTTTGGGTCACTTTGCCGAGTGCAACACACGGCAAAGGGTCCTTTGCCGAATGCCATGGTCATGACACTCGGCAAAGCTGGAATGTGGGCACACGAAATCCCGGTTTTCGGCTTTGCCGTGCCATGACCATGGCACTTCGGCAAAGAATTTTAAAAAAATTAAAACTTTGTTTGAGTGCCGGGCCACTGCGCGCTCGGCAAAGAATTTTCAAAAAATTGTTAAAACGTTGCGAGTGCCATCATTCCGACTCTCGGCAAAGACATTTTCAAAAAAAGTAAAAATATTTGCCGAGTGTCACGGGTTGGCATCGCAAAGAGGTCATCAACGGGCGGCGTGAATCGGTCATTTTCTTTGCCGAGTGCTGACTCGGCACTCGGTAAAGCCTTTGCCGAGTGCCCGACAAAATACACTCGGCAAATACTGCTTTGCCGATAATTTTTTTTTCGAGTGCCCTTTGCCGAGTGTCGCACTCGGCAAAGCCTTTGCCGAGTGCAAAGGAGCCTTTGCCTAGTGCCTGAGGCACTCGGCAAAGTGCCTGAGTCCGGTAGTGATTATCAGGTATATATGATCATCTTTTACTGAATTAGTACCGCTTGTTTCAGTGTTCATGACTGTACTGTTTTTTCTTCCGTCCATTTTATAGTTATGATTTCTTTCTTTCAAACAAAAGGTGGATTCAAATTTGTAAACCCCTATAGACGTTAGAAACCCCTTGTTTTGGAGATAAATTGAAAAGTATCTCTAGAAAAGTGTCCCTACTCCCTACGCCTACATGGGGTGTTTCTCCTTTAGTGAAATGATGAAATGATTGCTCATCCTCGGTGCCATTTTGTCTTACTGCAGTCTTTGTACATTAATATTGTATTGATATGTCAAATTAGCTAGCCTTTTCAAGTTTTAAACGTTTATTGCTGCTACAACAAGTGACTCATAAGTTCTATTCAGAAATTTTGTTTCTGGTCGTTAAGAAACCTACTATAGTAAAGCCACTAGGTTGCACATCTAAAAGTTCGTCCGAGGGTTTAAGGATTTTACAATAAATCGGAAAAGCACCACATAATATTCCTTTTCTCCTTTCTCTATTTTCTATGTCATACTAGGAGGGTACCTGTACGTTACAATAGAGTCCTAGAAGAGGGTGAGATGTACCAGTAGATATGATCCTAAACTGTGCAGTAAATATCAATTTATGGTGAGAACGTCGATAGCGACGGTGGTGGCCAACCGGAGATATAGAGCGGAAGAGCGGTTGGGACTCGAGCTACTGCTAGTGCAGGCCAACGTGGCAAGCCTCCGCCTCCCATCCCCCTCCCTCCGTCGCCACCCTCTCAACTCCTCGTCCCCCTCTCCTTCCTCCCCCCTCTCCTCTAGACCCACTGCCGTCTCCATCTCCCTTCCCCACTAGAGCCTCCATGCGTCGATGGCGACGATGGTGCCCGACCGGAGATGTGGAGCGGAAGTGAGGTCAAAGAGGTGAGGTTGGGAAGGGGAAGTGGTGGGCGGTTAGAGGGGAGAGGAGCGGATGAGTTGGATGAAGGAGTCACAAGCAGTTCAGATTCGTTGGATTTTTTTTCATATGAGGGGGTGAGGTGATCGTCCCGCTGCACTGGGCTAAACCTCTTTCTTTCATTAGTTAAGAAAGGTTGAGTGGCTGACGACTTCATTAGTTCCATCTACAAATTCTCTTAGCTTACCACAGCACGAATTAACCACATAGAAAACTCACAACACAATACAAAATTTGAAGGAATTGACCCCACAGAAATATGTAATCACGTACTTCACCCTCAAAGGGTTCAGCTTCTGGCTCCTTTGTCTAACCTTCACTTATTGCTACTCTTCGTGATGCCACGTAGAAGGAAACACAAAGTTTCCTTGGCCATTACAGAACCTGGTACCTATTCTCTACTATCCAGAAGCTGTGCAAATGTGCACAAGGTCTATAAACTAGAAACAAACTTGTACCTAGACATGCATAAACTAGAAGCGTCCAGGATTTATTCTCTCTAGTGTAACCACTGATATATAACTCGCAATAAACAGGAATGAATCGGACTAACAGCAGACTTACAGAGGACTCCACTTAAAAAGTCTGAGCCAACTCTTGGGGTTTTTTAGGCTCATTTAATGCGTTTTTGAAATAAAATAGTAAAAATAGTCCCTCAAAATACGAAATAGCAAAAATAACACTCCTGTCGTGCCCACAGAGAGTGGCATGTCGCCTACCCACGCCACCTGCCATTCTCTAGGCGCATGCTGCGCGGCAAGTGGCCTGCCGCTCCGTGGACTCGGGCACGGTAGGCCTCTGCTGTGTCTTTTGAGCATGGCACGGATGCCATTTTGCCAATTCATTCGCGGAAGATAGAGGACTGATTTTGCTATTTCGTCACGAAACAATGGTATTTTAGAAAAGACTCAATTCTTGGCACTTGACACATTACCAATTGCTTCTACTTGTAAGAACTTGATACGGTTCATACTTGCTTACTGCTGCTTCTTACACTGCATGCATCATGCATGCGTAATGCTAATTAGTTAGCATCGTGCAGGTGAAGGTTACTATACAAAGCCAATCTTTGTGAGAATGGCGGGGGAGCACAAGGTGCTGGACGCCCTCGACGCCGCGAAGACGCAGTGGTACCACTTCACGGCGGTCGTGGTCGCCGGCATGGGCTTCTTCACGGACGCCTACGACCTCTTCTCCATCTCCCTCGTCACCAAGCTCCTCGGCCGCATCTACTACTTCGACCCCAACTCCAAGGCTCCAGGCTCCCTCCCGCCCAACGTCTCCGCCGCAGTCAACGGTGTCGCCTTCTGTGGCACGCTCGCCGGCCAGCTCTTCTTCGGCTGGCTCGGCGACAAGATGGGCCGGAAGAAGGTGTACGGCATGACGCTCATGCTCATGGTGATCTGCTGCCTCGCCTCCGGCTTGTCGTTCGGGACGACGCCCAACGGCGCCATGGCCACGCTCTGCTTCTTCCGCTTCTGGCTCGGCTTCGGCATCGGCGGCGACTACCCGCTGTCAGCGACGATCATGTCCGAGTACGCCAACAAGCGGACGCGCGGCGCGTTCATCGCCGCCGTCTTTGCCATGCAGGGGTTCGGCAACCTCACCGGGGGGATCGTGTCCATCGTCATCTCCGCCGCATTCAAGGCGCGCTTCGACGCGCCGGCGTACAAGGACGACCCCGCCGGCTCCACCGTGCCTCAGGCTGACTACGTGTGGCGCATCGTCCTCATGTTCGGTGCCATCCCGGCGCTGCTCACCTACTACTGGCGCATGAAGATGCCCGAGACGGCGCGCTACACCGCGCTGGTCGCCAAGAACGCCAAGCAGGCCACGTCCGACATGGCACGGGTGCTCAACGTCGAGCTCGTCGAGGAGCAGGAGAAGGCAGATGAGCTCGCTCGCCGCGATCAATACGGGCTTTTCTCCAAGGAGTTTGCGAGGCGCCATGGCCACCACCTGTTGGGCACGACGGTGTGCTGGTTCGTGCTGGACATCGCCTTCTACTCACAAAACCTCTTCCAGAAGGACATCTACACGGCCGTCAAATGGCTGCCCAAGGCGGACACCATGAACGCCCTCGGGGAGATGTTCAAGATCTCCCGCGCGCAGACGCTCGTCGCGCTCTGTGGCACCATCCCGGGGTACTGGTTCACCGTCTTATTCATCGACATCATCGGTCGCTTCGCCATCCAGCTCGGCGGTTTCTTCTTCATGACGGCGTTCATGCTCGGCCTTGCCATCCCGTACCACCACTGGACGACGCTCGGGAACCAAGTCGGCTTCGTCGTCTTGTACGCCTTCACCTTCTTCTTCGCAAACTTTGGGCCCAATTCCACCACCTTCATCGTGCCCGCCGAGATCTTCCCGGCGAGGCTGCGGTCCACGTGCCACGGCATCTCGTCCGCCGCGGGGAAGTCCGGCGCCATCGTCGGCTCGTTCGGGTTCCTGTACGCGGCGCAGAGCACGGACCCGACGAGGACGGATGCCGGATACCCGCCGGGCATCGGCGTGCGCAACTCGCTGTTCCTGCTCGCCGGGTGCAATGTCATCGGGTTCTTATTCACGTTCCTTGTGCCGGAGTCCAAGGGGAAGTCGCTCGAGGAGCTCTCCGGCGAGAACAATGCGGAGGAGGCGGCAGCTAATTTGTACAGGCAGACCGTGCCGGCTGGCCTGAGTGAATAAATTGTGCTCAATAAATTGCACTCATGAAGTCATGTGATAGATTCAGGCTATCTGCATGGTAACAATTACAGTTGTCAGAGTAATCGCATAATTTTGAGTACCTGCATAATTTTTGGGACTGCCCATCAGCTGGGACTCTCGGCGCCAGCAGTTGCATTTGTTCACTGTGTTAGTAGCTTGTCTTCTATGGCTCCATAGCACTGTTTACAAATAATATAGAAATACACCATATCATAACAATTCTTCCAGAGATCCACTGCCCAAAGCAAGTAGGGATGACCTGTGGCGATGCAAGGATGAAAATGAAAGGTGGATTCAAAAGACTAAGCTAAATTGATATAAATATTATTTTTTACTCTTAAGCAATCCAAATTCATATATAAATAGAGAATAAACAAAGAAAAAAACAGACAGAAGTACAATGAAGGTACTGATAACTCGACCCAGTGACCCCTCCTCTATGGCTCTATCCTCGTCTCTTCTGCTCCTCGGCCTCTGCCCTCCAGTCCTGGCTGCAACAGCTCATCTCGGTGCTGCCTGGCACCGTCAGATCCCCTCCCCTCCTCGGCTCCTCTGCCCTCCCCCTCACAGACTTCGGCTCATCATGCCACATCCTGACAGACCCCCTCCTCCCCTCCACTTCTCGTTCCTCCCCTCCTCAGCTCTAGCTCATCACGTCGTTGCCTACCGCCCCAAGCTATAGGCCTGAGCTTCCTCGTGCGCCATGCGGCCTCCTACTACTGTCCACCGAGTCGCGCCTACTCACACCACCACCCTGGTTGTCCTGATTCCCCGCGTGGACACCGGCCCGACACCGCCCACAGGCCTGTCGCTTCTCCGCGAGGGTTTCAACTCTACCTAGTGTCTGCTCAGGTATGCCGCATTCGTTCGATCTAATGGGGTGGGGTGGTTTCTAGTTGCTGCTCATTGTGGGGCAATCTGGCGAGAAATGGCTCATCTTCATATGATATCCCTTCTTCCTTAACTCAGTAACTCTTGCATCCATGGTCCATTGGTCGCGATGACAACGAAGGGACAGGGGCTAACGGCCTAGTGGATTTGCCCTTGAGATCTAAAACGTAGTACATGATATTTATCGATGGAGTGCAGATCATAGAAGCATCCATCTACATAGGAAGCGTGTCATCTGCCTTTGCATGAACGGTGGTGGGTTCCTTATAGTGAATATGGTCGGATTCGGAGCGAACAGTGCGGTGCAAATCGGTGCTATAGTAACTAGTTTCTCTCGCATATTTTTTAACGTACTACACTACAGTGGTGAAGGCAGGATAAAAATGAAGGGAAACTCAAAAGACTAAGCTATTTTTTTAACTACAAACCGAACACAACTAAGGTAAATTGAGACGAATATAGTCTCATGCGATCCAAATTTATACATGAATATAACATAAGCAAAGCATAGAAAAATATAATGAAGATACCTCATCTAGGGTTATCGACGCTGGCGGAGGGTGGGCTCAAACCCAACAAAGCCACCCGGTAGCTATGCCCCTAGGGATGGCAATTTTCCCTGAGGGGCGAGGCTCCTCGAGGAAAATCCATATCGAGGGCGGGGGTGGGGGCCAATCTCCCCCACGAGGAATGGTGATGGGTCTTCCTCCCCACAGGAGCCATGGGTCCACCCCTCGAGGAAAATCCATATAGGAGGCAGGGCAGGGGCGATCACCCCTCACGAGGAACGGGGACGGGATCGTCCTCCCTCAGGGGGCATGGGACCTGGTGAGAATTAAAAATATAGTATTTTATTTATAAATTATAGTATTTGATATATACGGTGTTTTTTATATATTTGGACTAAAAGTTGAGTATATATATTATGATATAAATTGTGCAGCTATATTTTAAATAAAAAGTATCGTAAATATTTATAAATTCATAAATAAAGTCACATCATTCTTTTCAAAAATGTGTTTAACCTTTTTTTCAGTCCCCGAGGGAGTCGAGTCCGCGCGGGGAACCCGGACGGGGGACATCTGCCCGGAGAGGCCTAGTGGGGGCCACCCCTAAAAGCAAGCAACCACGATGTTTGACTCTTGTTATAGGATATAGGGTGTTTGGATGAGTATTTCTTTGGAAATCTTGGGATTTAGTTAAAATCCCCCTTATAAAAAGGCCCTTAGCATGTGCAACAAGCAGTAGAGGTGAAGACTGATGCGTGCTTGTTACATTGGCACATGCCATTTTACTTTTACTGGCCTATCTTCCTCGTGTTTACTTTCAGGGTGCGTATAGGGTGAAAAACACCAACCTGCCACACAAGCAGACAAAAATGGACACAGCGAAAGTGGATATCCAAGCCTATGCTGATGGTGCAGCTGTTTTGGTAGCCTTCAGTTAATGGCTTCATTGCAACTGACTGTATAGATGACATTTGTTCCTTCATCTGCAAGGTATCCACCACATTTGTTTTTCCCTTTTGCTTACAAATCTGCGGAACTGAATGAATGCATGAAAGAATCTCGTAACAACTTGCAAATCTTAAACTCAATGCAAAGCAAGCAACCACCGAAGGGGAAATAAGAATAACAGGCAAAAATTAGGGAATGCCCAAGTAAAATTGAATGTCATTGAATAAATTTTAAATATCAAATCTAGGTTTGAACAGAAGAGAAACGAACTCCAGGTCTACAGCCATTGACTTCCGGTAAGTACCATGTACGACCTATAGTATAAATTCCTCCTGTATTTCGGGTCTTGAGAGGAAGGTGTAGCGGCTTCCTCAGATGCGGAAGCGAACCGCCGTTCCTTAGGAGCCCAGTGCAGTTTTTTTACAGATAGGGCACAGATTTTTTATAACTAGCCATTGTTTGATGCACGTGGTGTGGAAGTCATGCCCACAGTCCAGTCTGCCCATGTCCTCACCATCGGCATAGTCTTCCTGCAAGATCCAAGGTATTTTCAGTAAGGCAACAGGTTATTAAAAAAATATTGGAAACATAGTTTTGACTGTTATGAATATTGTGTATATTAAAGAGACTCAATGGAAATATATATAAGGTATAAAAGGGTACAAGTCTAAATACTAATACAATAGAAAATACCACAAATACCCTTATATCCTTAACAACCCCTCCTCCTCTCAAATACAAGGCGTATGCAATAGCATTGTATTTGAAAAAAATTAACACTAAAATTGGAAAAATCCAAAATCCAAGTATTCATAATGTCGTCGTAGCATGCTGCTCTTGGAAAATATGTCGATAAAAGATCTTCTCCCATCCGAGGTCGTGCGACAGCCCATAAAACACAATGTGCGAGAGCAAAGTCAACCGCAGCAACATAACGAAGAAAATGATGAAACCGACAAACATAGATAAAACTATCAAATCAAGCCGAATAGGAATAGATAGAAACATGACGACGCAGATCGAAACCTAAGACTGCGGCGGCGCAGTACACAGGAAGCGTAATAGAGACGCAGTGCCCAGAAAACGCAATAGAGACGCGCAGAAGCGCAATAAAGACGCAGCGTACGTAAACGCGATCTTAAAAGCTTGGAGCGCGGATCTGCGAGTGGCTCAAGAAAAGAATAGCGATTCTTTCGCCATGCAAAAGAAATTTCTATGCATCTATGATTGACAATAAATTTGTGGACTCGCATGGTTTAGACGAACTCAAAGATAAAATTTTACAAACTTAGATGGACGCAACGGAAGCAACGACACAAAGAAAGAAAAAACTAAGGATAACTAGCAGCAGATACTAGCATTACTAGCAGCAAAAGACGCAACAGGCAATATGTAACCGGATGCCACCACAACCACAGACAATCCCAAGAACCAAACGTGCGGAGCTTGAGAAACAGCAGCACACATCACCTCCTCTCTTCAACTCCACCGACAGCAACATCCAATAGCCAAGCTGATACCCAGCTGGAAAGGGCTTGATGCACTTTTGAGTCTCTGACTGGGGGATTGGAAGCCCATCATCCAACCTACGAGCAAATCTAGGTTGTCTGCACACGGACCTTCACAGCTTCAAAGGGAGAGCAGCACACGGACGCAGTGCAGGCGCAGACGTCGACTCCTTCCCCTCCCCCCATCGCCATCTCGCTCTTCTCTCCTTCCCAACATAACCAAAAGCCGCACATCCATACCAAAAGCTCGGGCGTCGTCGGGGAGCGGAGGCTGAGCATGGGAAGCCGCGCTAGGGGCGGCGGAATTCGGCGCGGGCTGAGCGCGAGGCCGCACGAAAATCCCGCACCTTGGGAGTACCAGATGAACCAGGTGGTGAAGAGGAACGTTGGGCAGAGATGGATCTGAACGGGCGGCCGAGGCGGAGGTAGTAGATGCGCCACGAGCGGCAGACGATGCGGCCTGATCTAGAGCAGCAGCGCGGATCCGGAGTGCCGGGCGACATCGGGAAAAGACGGCGCCAGGAGACGTCGGATCCGAAGAGCTCGGTGTGGATCTAGAGGCGGCGACCCGGGAGGCCCGACGGCGGCGACAGATCCAGTCCTCGGGGGCGAGATTCGGGCGCGCACGGAGCAAACACGCGTGACAGAGGCGGCTGCTGCAGGATCCGGGTTTGGCCACGTCAAGGCCGTGCTGGATCTCGATCTCCTGCCACAGGTGCGCATGGAACCGGTCACTCCAAGAAGTGGCCGACGGTGCAAAGGAGCTTGTACAGCTCGCCACGGGCAGCGTATTCGAAGGACGGAGCTGATCTAGATCGGACGGGAGGCCTCCTTCGGCTGAAGACGAAATGGCTCAGGAGGCCAGCGGGCAGGGCTCGGGATGCCGCCCCCGGGAGTGAAGATCGGTCTTCCGGGCAAGGCATGCTTGTGAGAGGACGAGCGGAGGCTAGAAGCGCGGTGGCCTCTGATAACCTAACCTTAGCTCTGATACCATATTATGAATATTGTGTATATTGAAGAGGCCCAATGGGCAATATATATAAGGTACAAAAGGACACAAGTCTAAACACTAATACAATAGAAAATACGACAAATAGCCTTATATCATTAACATTGACATGTGGATCTAAAGTTTTAAGAGCATCTACAATAGTTTGTTTTTGACTTGTTATTAAGAGGAGAGAGTACTCAATCTAATAAAAAAAACAAGTCTTCCAATGGATTGTTTCTTGAGCTTGTATCTAAGACTTTAATTGCTACATATGCTTTGGAGATAGTGGGATCTACAAAACAAGATTTTAGGTAACAAGCAAGTCTCCAACAGACTATTTTGTTGTTTCTTATGTCTTGATATCAACAACTTACTTGTTTCTTCATCTAGTAACAGGCCCACTGTCTTTCATCACATCTCTTCTCCACATCACCTAAATGCTGATGTGTTCATCCCTAGTAACAAATGACAGACTAATATAGATGCTCTAAACGAGTAAAAAACCACAGTTGAATGTGTGCTAAAATTAACCACTATTCGGAGCAGTTACAGAAGGTGTTTATTCAAAACTAGCACTCCATTCGTACTCTTTCTACCCATATTCCTTTTTTTCCTCTACTGCTTCTAGCATGTTTAGGCATTGATCAGGCTTTTTTTAATTAGGCATTGATGAGGCTTTTTTTTAATAAAAAAAAAACTTTCTTACTTTTTCACCAGAGTGGGAGTTCTACTACTCACTTGGTGATGGGAATTCATTATGCGAAGAGCTATGCAGTTTAGGATAGAAAATATATCACCATTCCTTACCCACACCTCTAAAAGTGTCAATCTATAACCAAGTGTTACAGTTAAATCCCGTTCCTTACCCTACACCTCTCAATCCCATTCCTTACTAATACCTATGCCTCTCAAGTAAGGCATAAGCACGTGATAGACCTAGTTAGGAGTTAGTAACAGGATTAGAAACAACTGAACAGCTCAACCAGGACAGGAAGCAGACAAGTAAATGATGATCCAGGAAATGACTTTTCTGCATTATTAGCAGAAAAGTTTTAGGGATAGTCGGATTGGATCTGTAATGCCTGTATTTTGACAAAGGATATTGGAGCCATAGACAAAAATGCGATGATTGGAACTCAAATTAAGAGGGACCTGCAACCAGCAAACAACTATCATCCCCTTGACTATTAATAGACAGGATGAGGCTTCTTTGGAAACTGAATACACGACTTCCACTATGAATGCTCGTGCAGCTTACACAGCGAAGTTCTTTTTATGAATAAGACAGCAGAGTGACTGGTGTTCACTAAACCACAGGCCTATCATACCTTACAAGGACAGCCAGTCCAGATAACACAATCAGCCAATGACAATGTCAAAGAATATAACTTGTAGAATCTCCAAATAAATTTAAAGAAAGAAATTCTGTAGCAGCAAGTTTAGAAAATATAAGCTTTCAAATTACCTGGCAAATACAGCATGGTTCAACACCTGTTGGAGATTCTTCAAAAGGTATGCGGACAGATTTCCATTGCTTCAAGCCACTCATAATATTTTCCTCACTAAGTCCAGTGCTTACATACCCAATACGTTCACCAAGTGCTAACAATTCCTGGAAAAAACAGCAAATTGCAGTAATCCAACACAAATTCAATCATGTCATGCAAATGGTACCACGGAAACCATAGTTTTTGTCCTGGACTGACTACCAATGGACCACTGATACGAGCTCCAAGCAAGGATTCAAAAACCAATTACAGAAAAAAAAAAGGCACAACAGCTGGTACTGGTTATTGGCCAGTTACCGGTTGGAATCAGTTTCTCCCCGCAATTGTCAAATTTAAACACAAAATTTGAATTTAGTTTGTTCCTGCCCAGTCTGGTCAGTTCCCACCCGGAATTACTATTCATCTATTCAAATTTAAAATATGATATTTAAATTTAAAGTTTTACAGACCAGGTACCAAGTCAAGCCAGTTTCATCCAAGTTATACTGTCTTCAATTTATTTGAAGACATGTCATGGGATATCATGTTTAGCGAAGAAAATGATATGGTCAGCTGAAATAAGCTTGACACGGACATTTCAGACAAAATCAGTAGTTAAAACAGCCATGATTCAAATCCCCCCTCCCTCAATGTCCGAGGTAGCTGCGATTTCTGGTTTAGGGATAATGGACTGGTAATCTGAATCATGGAGGGAAGTGCTGCTATTAGCTCATTACCTCATAGGACATATTATCCACATCAAGCCGCATGTCACGATGTCTGTCAATCAAATTGGCTCTCCTCACAATAAGTTGACGATCAGCGACAAGGAAATCCTGTCCAAAAACCAATATCACAATTTAACAGCCAATCACAACGATATAGCTATTCTAGCAACAGATTAAAGAGTTGCAATAACGTATATACATCACTTTCTGTAGGCAATCCATAGTTTACTCGGTCGTGTGAACATTATATAAATATCTAAATCTTAAGTGATAGTATATTAGTCTTCCACCTTTTTTCTAAATATTTTCCTGGGAGATCACTAAACATAGCCATTATACAAATGGAATTGCAACATAGTTTGCACAAACAATTTTAGATTTCATATAGCATATAATGAGATATTTTGCAGTGAAGGCGAGGATGTGTTCCTTATAGTTCAAAATACAAAATACAGTTACAAATAAAGAGTTAAGTCTACACTCGACATTTCTTCTCAAAATATTGGGTTCAGAGAAAAAGGTAACTTCATTATGTTGATCTAAAGAGGTATGATACGTTAGGAGCTTTGGACTGTACTTTAAGGGCACTTATATCATATCAACGGGCACCAGAGATGAACTACTTATAATGAAATGTCAACATTGTTAAGCTATAACAAATAAGTAGGATCATGTTGCACAGTAAGTTGTCCATTAAGATCTATCTGATTGGGAATTAGTATTTAGATGACACAATTTGCATGGTACTACTAGTTAGAACTTAAAAAATTGACTGCTTAGAAAATTAATTGGCATAGCAAATATCACTCATTTACAGCCAAGCATGTAGGAAAACAAGATACTGTTTATCTACATATTAGTATGTCCAACCAAACTAAAATTGCTATTGCATGATATAGAAATATGCAATTAAATTTCGAAAAAGTAACTTCCCCAAATGGAAGGTTTAAACTTTAAATTCCATATTTCACACCCAACACCCAGAAAAAGTATACAACCATTGGAAATATAACGATGTGTAGAAATGAAATAACTCTGACCTCCAGTCTTGCACTTCTGTGACGAATTTGATCAACAACATTGCGTATCTGTATAAGAAAATAATGACAGATTGGTGACAAAAATTACAGGCACAAAAATTAGTAGTGTATTTCTTAAAACTGCATTTCTTGAAAATACTGAATTCAGAAAATTTTGAAATAGTCTGTGCATCAGCTGACAGGTAACGAAGTTACAGCTGAATCAACCTGCTGCTATCTTATAAGAGAGCTAGGTAAACAAAACCCACTGCTTGTGATAGCAAAACAAATCTAGGATAAGAAATAATGACTATAAGTCGTAGAGCAAATAGTGTTAAATTAAGATCAGAGAATTAACAACGTAAATGTTGAGCAGCTCTAGTGTCAATACAAGGGGTAGGGGATAACTTGCCAAGATAAAAATAGTTCGTGGTTCAAGTGAAATTTGCAAAACATGAAAACAACACGGCTCATCATGCAAAAACTAATTTCTCATGAAAATGGAACTTAAGCAGTACTTTTTCAGGAATTGTTTAGTTTTATATAGAAAGCCAAGAATAATAGCCCCTTTGAGAAAGTAAGAAAGGAAGGAAAAGCAGAGAACCAGATATAACATAGCAAACCTCCCTCCCTCTCTCTAATCCAACTGTCAACATACATTTTTGACTAATTCAGTCCGCAAGTTTCTCTTTTTCCTTATTGTACCCTATCCAACCTTCTAAATGCAATTCATTTTTCAAACTATTAATCTGCTAGCTTGTTACAACTCATACAGATAGATGCTACACAGATAAATGTTTGCAATTGAAAGATCAAAAGAACTAGGTGGTGGACTACACATTTAGGGGAACTCTTTAAACGGTTACCATTATAACTTCTATCCGATGAATATAGAACAAAACACAAAAATGACAATAAATAATGAACACGAAAATAACATATACAACAACAACAACAAAGCTTTTGATCCCAAACAAGTTGGGGTAGGCTAGGAATGAAACCTCCTCAAAGTCAAAGAGACGAGAGCCTTGCAAATAAAAAAATAAAATAACAATAACAACAATAATAATAATAATAAAACCTACAAAGCTAAAACCCTAAGCTGTACATCCTACCATCCGAGCCGAAAGCCTAAAACACAGCCCCTAAACCTTCTTATGGTTCCGGTACGTGGATCGCTAACTTCCATGCGCTCTTATCTAAAGCTAATTCTTTAGCTACATTCTAATCCCTCAAATCTCTTTTAACTGCTTCCTCCTACGTTAGTCTTAGTCGACCTCTGCCTCTTCTTACATTTTCAGTACGTCTTAAAATTCCACTAAGTACCGGTGCCTCAGAAGGTCTCCGTTGGAGATGTTCAAATCATCTCAAGCGATGCTGGACAAACTTCTCTTCAATTGATGCTACCCCCACTCTATCACGTATATCCTCATTGTGGATTATGAAAATAACAAAATCAACATGGAAAACAATATTTGGCGCAATTCCATGTCAGAATAGTCCCCAGATCAGTTGAAAACTGGGAACCAAATATAGAAAGCATTATACCCCTGTCCTTGCAGCACACAACATTCGCTTCAAGATAAATATGAAAATAATTATGTATCATATTAGCGCTGAGTAAGAACAAAGAGTTACATGGAATGACTCCAGGACAACATACCTCTGACACAGTCCTGCTTCCTTCTCTTGAAGCAGCTATGCTCTGCATAAAAGACTGAAGGTCCAAGTAACTTGAGTTTTGCCTATCTATAGAGGGGGGACCTGCCCTAAAGTAGTGTTGTTGATTGGCACGAGAGCTCGATCCTGGTTGATGGCTCCGAATCTCATGTGATGTGGATGAATGTCCACGGTGCTGCAATGCAACGCTTGGACTTCCGGAATGAGAGACACTAGCAGCATGCAGTGACCTCCTGGTCATATCTCTTACACTTGAACTTGGCTGAGATGCATTCGATTCAGGGATCTGTTGAGGTCCTACGTTTACAACAGCTCAAGTGTGGAGCTGGAGCTGGAATTATGCTGGTTGCTTCTGCTTCCAGGTGCAGATAGCAAATTTGTTGAATCAGCAGTAAACAAAGAACCAAACAAAAGGGCTCAGGAAAATTGCTTCTCGTTAAGCTCCTATTGGGATCTTGTGAAGCAGATCTCTGGTTTGTTGCATCAGCAGAACTGGAAGAACTCCCTATTCTTGAACCAAAATTACCATTTGATGGAGGCCGGTGCAAACTTTGCGAAAATTGAGTAACAGCTGGTACATTAGGTCGATTATGAGAACTTGCTGCAGAGCTTATTGCTCTAGATTGCACTGGAATGAAAGAAGACTGTTGCTGTGTAGGCCGATAAGCAGAACACCTGAAACTTCCCTCAGGTAAAAGATTGGGCAGTGATTGATCATACTCATTTGGGCTTATTCTCATCTGTGTATTTCTCAGAAATCTTTCACTTTCATGTGGTTCACCATATAATGAATAATGATCAGACAAATTGGCGTTTGCAGATGCATTAGTATCCTGGTTCAGCTGTTCTATAGTAGGGTACGAAGAACCATAGTTTGTAGAGGTAGGCATAGTTTCATGAGTGGACGGCAAAGGTAGAAGTATATTATTATTTTGGTGATGATTACGTGAACTTCCATTGGCAGAAGACTCTGCAAAACTTCCATCAATATTCTTTCTCTTGCAAGATGAACGATGCCCACCAAACACACTGACTTCTTGGCCTGATACACCATCAAAAAGGTTCGCAGTATGCGAAGAACTTCCTAAAGCATCCGAAGAAATTTCATGACACAGAACATGCTCAGTGGTGGAAAGACCCCTGTTCTGAGGAAAAGCGTCCATTCCTAGTTGTCCATTACTCTGAACCATATCAACATTCTCGGTGTCAAATTGATCAGGCTGATTAAGGTTTAGGTCTATGTTCAAGTTATGTGAAGGCAATGAACTACTGCCTTCATGTCTTCTCCTTTCTATAGTCAAAGGACCACCTATAGACAAAGCAGGCACAAAATGCTCCCTTTTTGCCTGTAAAAGGCTATCATGATCAACTAGGCAACCCATAGAGCTAGATCCAGCTGAATCCCACAAGCTCAAGCTTGTATTTTGCTGACCAATCATGTTTCCATTCGTCATCCCCACCTCATGACTATTGAGCAAATAATGTGGGTAGTTCTCACTCTCTAGGGTGTTGGGAAGTAAATTCTGTTCATCCACGTTGGGGTCGCTGGGGAGTAAATTCTGCTGATCCATGGCCGGGTTGTTGGAACTAGAACCAAGGTGGCATGTTTCCGAGGAAGACAGCATAATGATCCTATTATGTTGCATCAAAGCCTTACTGTTTTCCTTGGTAATTTGGTGAGGTACTCAAATGATTTTAATACAATAAACCATCACCCACTTTACAACTTGAAGTAGATAACCCTGGCAAATATGACAAAGGAAAAATATAAAACAATTAGTATTGTACATAACATAAAGCGAAGGTACAAATATGAGAAACAGAAACTGAAGAAAACTTAGTTAAAACTGTATGGCTGCTTTGTTGGGATTTTGTGAAACATATATATATGAACATATAAGCATGCACACGGAGCCTGCATCACCAAAGTTATTCTTACAGCTTTTTAAGCAGAGGTGCAACTAAGTATATACTGCAATAAACACTGCCTTACATTTTCTTAGAATGCTAAAGAACAAGTCATTAAAAATCGAAATTCAAAACATTGAACTAATTAGGAGTGGACTCATCGTTTATTAATCTATATTGAAGACAAAGAAAAACTTCAATATAGAATGCATAAAGTTATGAATCTTTGTTACTCGTCAAAATGGCAGGAACATTAGTTTTAGCATGGCAAATTTGAAAAGATACTGTCGATAGAATTTATCAGAGGATTGAAGTACATAGAAATTATATAAGTTAAGATGTCAAATCTATAGATACTGTAGGCAACAATATAAATCAACAATCATTATAATCAACAGGAGCAGTGTGGCATGTGGGTGATATACACACCTGATGTACTAAGACCAATAATTTATTTAGATGAAACTGTTGCAGACTGTGGCAGCCAAAGCCCCTAGCTTCAGCTCAAAAAAAGAACATAAGTTAATTTTCAGTCTGGAATGGGCTCACATAAAGACAGAATATCATAAACTAACATTTGAAAGCAACCATTCTAATCAATTGGAACATTTCTTATTGTTTGAGCCTACATCAGGATGAGCATATATATTGTCTAAAAATGATAGGTTGCACGAACATATTAGGTCTACACCCATTGCGACCACACACATAAGAATGAAGGAAAAATAAAAACAACATGACAGATTTCCACCTTGCCTTACTCCATGCAATCATTCCTGTTCTACACATTCGTCTCCAACCAAATTCACATCTTCCTCTTCCCAACTTTCGCACGGATGCCCTGTCATAGTCATGCAATCCATTCCTAGCCCTCAAGACAGGATTCCATTTCGAACTAGGTAGATACACAGTCTTCTACGAAGAGCCCAGGAATAAACTAAACTTGAGCTCCTACACCCAAAGATTAACTTTTACGGCCATATCCTTGCCTAACCCTACCCTGCCGCTCAAACAGAACCCGAATCGACGAAATTTCTACCAATCCTCCCAAGAATTCCGCAGAAATGGCCACTTCCAGATCCGCCCCTCAAATCCCCACAGATCTCAACCCCCACACCACCAGGCCCCCGAAATGGCCCCATCCACCCCCAATCCCAACACCTACTCCTCCATGAACCCAACCCTACCCACCATCCATCCACCCGCACCCAAACAGCACCAAAGAAAAGCAAGAGCCAAGAAACGTACGGACTCCGGCCCGATCGGCTTCCTCCAGGGGACGGGGCGCGATCGGCGTCGACCGCCGCGCCGATCGGCGGCGAAGGCGGAGGGAGGTGAGCGGATGGGGAGCCGCCTGCTTCCTCCTCCCGTCCGCTGCTGCGGTGCTGGTACGAGTCGAGGAGGAGGAGGAAGAAAATAGGGGGAGGAGAGAGATGGGGTTGCAGCGTTTTTTGGGGTGGGTGGGTGGGGAAAGTGGGCTGGCGACGCGATGGCGAACCCACGAAAAGATAATCGCCTCGGGCGGATCCTGGCCGTCAGATCGGGGAGATCGACGGTGGAGGTGTGGATGGGGAGCCGGGCCGGGGGTGGAGAGAGGTGCCAATGAATGAAATGGGTGAATGAGTAGGAACCCATCTGTATGCCCAAATCCTTGCAGTGCATGATTTAAAACTGCCCCTAATAAATGTAGGCGACTGGTTTCGGGATCGTCTGTGGGTGCTCAGTTGCAATTTAGCAGGGGAGGATTTAGATGCTAATTTTCTTTTTGGAGAGGAAGGTAGATGCTAATTAGTTTTGGACTTGGTCGTTGGGGCTATGGAGTACCCGTCTGAGCCCGGCCCAGTTTTGGAGCTGGGGAGATGTTGGGCCGGGCCGGGCTACGATGTTCGCTGGAGGATTTTTTTTGCTATTTT
This sequence comes from Ampelocalamus luodianensis, assembly GCA_036346255.1. Taxonomy (NCBI): domain Eukaryota; kingdom Viridiplantae; phylum Streptophyta; class Magnoliopsida; order Poales; family Poaceae; genus Ampelocalamus; species Ampelocalamus luodianensis. The sequence goes on from CM070624.1 coordinate 48,279,846, forward strand.
TCGAACAAAGTAAATTACAGTATGCACTGCTTTTTCTAAGGAATGTTACCCAGTAGCAGTTTTAACAAAAACTTAGCGTTAACACTACTTCTAGTAATGATGCGGATGGAATGCACGTTTTTCCGTAATATATATCATACAAAATACATATCGTGCAATGCACGTGTAATGTTAGCGAATAGCAGTTTTGAAGAAAACTTAGCATTAACATTACTAAAATGTAACGAAATGTTGATTGTGAGCCAACTCTCAATTCAGGAGTGGAACTAGAACGAAAATGATCAGGTTCACCACTTCACCATACATATAACAGTATATATAATTTTCTAGCAACATTGTATTAAATAGTAATTTATGCGGCAAATATTGATAAAATGCATCATTCGGCCTCAATGACCAATAAAAAAAGAACAAAATAACTAAAAATTCTGAAGTAAAAAATAGTATAACGATTAAATAAAAATAAATGCATTACCTTTTAGTATTTACATCCTTTCAAGTTCATGGAGCGACGAACCACAACATTAGTAGCACTATCCGACGCTTTCCTTTTTAGAAACTTTTCTATAAATTTATCTGTCACTTGTCGATTATTCGAAAACTTTTCCATAACATATAGAAATCATGGTATGTTCAACAGTTAAAGAACAATATATTAGAAACATATGTCTAAAATCAGGAACATACTTACTTGACGTTATAGTAAAAAAAAACTCTTACGTCAAATCCAAAGCATGGTCCAACATGAGCACATCGATGATGGATATCACTTGTAGTTTTGCCTCCGATTTGCAACGAACTAGACCGGAATTCCAAATACCCAAATTCAAACCGTAAGTATTAACCCTGCATTTCAACAAAAAAAACAATAATCATCACATTGAAACCATAACTCACAAATTTAGCCTCTTTACTTGAAAAAAAATTGAAAGAACTGAAGATGTGGGACATACCCCATGCTTATTCCACGTTTCATGACTTAGTCCTTCCAACGCGACTAGCGAGGACACCACTACGGTGTGGCGCGCGGAGGCATCCTCTAGAATCCGCACCGGCGCCACGCCACCGCCCACCAAAGAAGCGAGAAAATTTATGAATCGCGAGGGCCGAGAGGGAGAAGAATAGATGCGGACTCCACAGCCACGCGACACACTCACACAAGATGTGACTGGGAATCATGCGTGCGACTGCAAGTGTTGGGCTGCTGGTTTTGATGCGTGTAGACATGCGGGTGCTATTGGGTTGTGCTGACTGCTTATGTCAATCAGGCACACTCATCGTCACCCATTCGCCCTAGCCCAAATGCACGGCCAAATGGGACCGAGCAACGAGACTGCAAGAGACCAAAGGTTGGGCTGAACCGGGGTGCGCAGCTTTTAGGCTAGAGGGTGCACGCATAGTATATACATGATAATATCTGCTAATTTTTTTTGGGACCTAATTTCGTGTGACACCAGATGGGCCCAATTGGCTCTGCCCCTGTGTCAATTTAATGTGCCAACAGGTTGGAACAACTCTTTATATGAGTTCGCAAGTAGGAATAGCTACCTAGAACCCTTACATTCCCCTCGGCTTAATCCCCACTTCTTCCTCCCTCACACAAATCCCCCTTTCTCGCCGCACATTGTTTTCGTGAATTCCATGCATAGGATCCTGGAACCATAAAAGACAGTTACTCACCCGAGAAGGAAACTGAATTTTGTTTAACAAAGGCCAATGGCATACCCTGTCATGGCACACAAGTTTATACAACAATGGCTTCACACCCCGATTCAATATCTCATTAAGTCAAATTGTTATAAGTGATCACATGAGAATGAACTCAACATGCAACTACGCATTACTAAGCATAATTACGATAAACCCATGTTGGTACTACAATTATGTCCAACTAATTATGACTCAACCTAGGGTGTCAAATGGATACATGTGATACAAGTAATCAAGGTGGCATAATGACAATTAGGTATTTAGCTACTCTCAGTGAATACAATTGATATAAAGGTAGCATGCAACATGATATGTAAAACAAAGTACTTTTGCAAATGTATGTTTCAATAGGATCAAAGGTTACGACTTGCCTTGAACGCACACTTTCTTGTTGGATCTTGCTCTTCAAATCCTTCGTTCGCTCCCCGAGGATCAACATCTACCAAGAGAGAAAACACGAAACACAAATAAACACAAAACAAAGGCTTAAATAAACCCCAAATCAAATAAAATAGTGCAGGGAGAAAATGCTCTATTTTAAATGAATTTAGAAAAGGAGAACGGACTTCCAGAAGTTTGGATGGGAGAGAAAATCAGGAAAATAATAGAGGAGAGAGAAAACTACGACAGACAGGTGGGTCCTACGGATTTCTCAACTTTTGGAAATAAAAGTTGTGAAAATAGAACTAGATGCTAACATGTGGGTCGATGGTCTATAGACCAAGTCCACAGAGAAGGCTTGCGGTCCACAACAAACAAGGTTCATTGAACAGTAGTCCTGATGGGGAGGGTCCAGATGTCGACATCACAGCTCATGGTGGACCGAGTCCATCGAATCGATCTGCGGCTCATGCTAACTCAGTGGGTGACGTGGACGTTGGCGTGGCAGCTGACTTGACACTAGCGGTGGCACACAGATACCAAGGGGCAACGACGAGCAATGGCACAACTCCAGCGGGCAACTGCAACGGAGAACGACGGCAGTCCAGGGACGCAAACTGAAGCAAATGCGAAGGCGATCTCAATGGGTGGTGCGCAAAAACTGAGGGACAACGGAGATGGCCAATGGCGAGGTTTGAGCAGTGGTTGTGCTACAGCTTTAGTGAAGGCGGAGCTGATGGCGACTTAAAAAAACCAAGAAAGGAGCATAGTAGATCTGGACTCGGGGAAACCGATAGTGGTGACAGCGAAGCTCGGAACTCACCAGTGCAGGCGAAAAGCGATGATGAAGGAGCTTTGAATCCGACGAAATGTGGCGCAATTCGAGGTGATGGCTAGGTTGTCGAGGGTGGGGCGGCTCATGGTGCGCGAATTGAGGCTCGGGCGAAGTATTATAGGTGGTAGAGGTGACCGCGAAGAAGAATCCGTGACAGACACGGCGACAGTGACATACAGGAGACGGACTCGGTGGGGATGAAGCACAGTGCACGATGATAGGTGGGCCCTAGTGATCAGCAAGAGCAACGACGGCGTGGGACGCATGGTGCACGCACGTGCGACACAGCATGAAGGTGAGCTGGGCCGATGGGAGAGAAAGAAGGAGCGGGCCAGCTGGGTGGGTTGGCACGTGGGAGAGATGGGCTGAAGGGAGAGAGAAAGTGGACCACATGGGGAGAAAAGGAAAATAGGGTAGCCATGATTCAGCGTGCAGGAATTTTTGGAGAAAGAAAGGACTTTGGATTTTTAGAAAAGGAGATAAAATAAATCAAGCTCAAATAAATAGCAAATAAACTCCAAGAAAATATAGAGATGCATATTTTGAATATGCTGGATTTAAATAAAATATTTTCAAGTGTTGATTCTAAGTTATTTAATCATATTGAATCCTTTTTGCATTTAAGAAAATTCATAAAAGTGGATACTAATTCAAAATTACTATTTCTGAAATTGAAACTTTTAAAAAGGCAAAAAAATTGAGATGTTACATCTCCTGTCAGACCCAGATTTACAAATCTGATGTGTTTACCATGCTAGTCCTATGATCGGTGGCTAGCACACACATATTACATTGTTAGATCACATCCATACACAAATAGATACAACAAATAATTACACACTAATAAGCAGCTGAACATAGGTCATAACGACCACATTTTACACAAGGGCCAACCCGCCAAATGAGCACATAAGGGGGGGTGTAATTGCAATGGAAACAAAAGATAAATAAAAGACAACATACTCTTGTGGTATGTCATAAGTCACAATCCATAGGCAACCGACTGAGTGTTAAACCTTCGAACACGGTGGCATCATCACCAAACTTGCAGCGTGGAAGAAATCGATCTTCAGGTCTTCATCTTCTCCCACTAATAATGTTCAACAAGCAAGGTAAGTACAAAATGTACTCCACAAGACTTACATCAAATGCTATTAGCTACATATTTGGCTTTGTCAAAGGAAGGCTATTATCTTGTTTTGCTGCTCAAAGCAAATTTTGAATTTACAATATAAATAGTAGATTGCAAAAGATAATGCAAAGCAATAAGTAAATGCGGAAATTGTAATAGATGAAAGTAATAGTAAATAAACATATCCTAAATTGCTAGTGTAGGTCTCCATCACCTACACCAACAAAGATGGCACTTGCCACCAAAATCACATCATAAATCTCATATACTTGAACAAATGGCTTTCCTTTACCCAACTCTCTTTCTAGCATAGATTCCCGTCATCCATATCATTCCCAAATCATTTTTGAAAACCATAAAATCTAACCAAGTGGGGTATCACCAACCTTGCCCATAATCGAGGGCACAACTATTCGAATATATTATACACTCTGCAAAAGTTATATATTTTACTCACAAGATACGATCATCTCACCATGTCAGTCATGTCTCACAATACAACTATATCCGATTTGAGTTATCATAACAAGGTCTTTACATTACCTAACCCTAACCTTGCCCTACCCGATGAGTTTGCACCCTCATGACATGGACGTCCTTTACCATCGTCCATGAGGAAATTGGCGTTATGTAGTAAGCCTTACACTACAATGTAAGAGCCCCTACGAGCATGGGGTTCATTTACCAAGCCTGCACGTCTACAAATCTATGACAGGATCAAGATTAGACCTAGATAACTTATTCCGATAGGTCCATCCCACACTGGACTCGTGGTTGTATGGAATATGCTTAGGTAGTTTGGTCCTTAATCGACTCAAAGTAGTGCATTCAATGATAAAGAACCACACGTGAGACTCCCTCGTAACACAAGTATATAATCATAACTCGCCCAAGTCAAAACCATAGCTTTTCATTTTTATTTTGCTAACCAAAATATCAGAGGTTTCTCCTATGTCCAAAACATGTCATAAAATTGCCCAAGAATTTTCCCTAAATATTTTACAATTATTCCATCATTTGCATAATATTAATAATTAGCATGGCTAAGCATATTTTGCAAATTGCTACTAAATCCCATTAAGAATCAGCCTAAACCAGTGGGTAAATGTTACTAAAGTGACAATGATAGTGACATTCAAGGTCAAGGAATATTTCTTGCAATATGGGGCATGTCTAATTTCCTAGGCACAAATTTAACAATTTACTCAAATAAGCAAGCATAATGTATTGTAATGAAAACAACATAGATTTTGAAAACTTAGGATCAACATGGTCAATGGGGTTTGCTTGCCTTGCTCATTGAACACTTGGTCTTACTCTAGATCAATTTTCAGGACTTCTAACAAGTCGATATCTATTCGGTAAAAGCCAAGTAACACGAATAAGAGCCAAATAAATTCAAACAGATATCAAATTCAAATATTTTTGAAAATTATGAAAATTCATGATTTTATAAAAAAAATAAACAAAAATCACTTTAATCAGAGTTCGTATGAGGAGAACGAGCAATCAGAAGTTTTATCGGGAGGGAAAATCCCAGAAAAACAACAGAGAAAACATTGTAATCTAGGGTTTCATTTTTTCAATTTAATTTCAATTTTCCCTTCTAAATAAGAAACCAGGTTTTATTGCGTCATCAGACAGATGGGGGCCAGGTCCACGCTGAACCGAGTTCATAGACGAGCTCACTAGCATGTGGGGTCCACATGTCAGCCACTTAGATTTAAAACTGAGTTAAATTAAAATCTTGATTAATTAATCTACTGGGTCCCACGTGTAAGTGACTCACTAACTTAAGTAATGTTATTAGTACTAATCTAATCCTAACGACGTGGCTAAGCACCTGATAGGTAGGGCCCACCGGTCAATGACACCGGAAGAGGGGAGGCAGCTAAGCTCGACGGTGAGCTCGCACGTGGTGGCAGCGGCAGCGCTAGGGTGGAGCAAGCACGCGGAATGCATAGAGGGAAGGTCATCAGAACAGTGTCCATGGTGAGCCAAAGCGGCGACGCTGGACACAACCACGGTAGCAATGGTCCTAACGGTGAGCAACACATAAGCATCAGGATCTCACCAGGAGCACGCTGGTGTAGTTTGAGATGGCAGAGGAGGTCTATGAATGGATACGGGTAGGCTACACTAGCTGGCAATTTAAAATTTCTACTACGTAAACCATAAAGCCATGCAAGTAAGAGATCATAGATCGTTACAACTAGATGCACAGTGCAGTGAACGAAGAGTTGTAGCAGCCTGATCCAATATCGAACGCATCAATGTAGTGGTTGTAGTTGATTGCCCAACGTCCTCGGGGCTGATCATCTCCTCCAGCAACTTATTATGTTCCTTGCGTAAGTCGTGGATCGTCCTTAATCAAAGACAAAGAAGAATCGCAATCAGCTTCTACTGTGATCCACACGCCCAGGTGGAACACCGTACGCCGATGTGCTAGCACCAACATGCACGGTAGGGCCTTCGAGAAGATGACGGCTAGGATTTTAGTGGAGCAACTCACTTGTCCCAACAGCCCCATATATCCCCTTATAAAAGTGCCAATAACAGATCCTATCCGAACTCACTTGTTCCAACGCATTAAGTATGCGACCCTATAGGTTCATACATAATCGGTTGTGACTCGGAAACTCCTTTTCGACCACGAGTCATTAACGGTTCCTAGTAGGACATAACAATTTTCGGACACACATAAATATTATATTGGACGAACCTTATGCAATATGATCTACGACTAGCTTGTATCTCCATACGACCAATTCCTATTTAGTCGCAACCAGTTTGTAACTGCTTACGACCAGTTCATCAACTTGTTAGTGATCATGTTCGACTAGTTTATGACCAGTCCATATCTCCATATGATCAGTTTGTATCTGGTTGGACTGAATGACATGCTTGCGTATTCTCCTTTTACCTCACGATCTCTGGTTGAACTCCAGGTGAGATATTTTGTCATCCATGGACTGTTCAATACTTTCTCAATCAAGTGGCAAATAACTTCGTATGGTTGACTCTTCGACCACTAGTGGCACGTCCATACACTTTCTTTATCCGACCACATCGAGGAGCCCAGAGATATCTCTCCGGTTATGTTAGGAGGGGCAAATCCCATATCCAATCAATCATATCCCTCCACATATTTCATAACATACCCGAAAGCTATCTTTATAACTACCCAGTTACATAGTAGCATTTGGCAAACCTAAGTGTATTATTACACATGTAGGAAACCATGCTGATATCAGGTCTAAGGATTATACATCATCATTGCTTGAGACCAACTGATGACACATAAAATCATAACAATCTCAACAGTCTCAAGGTGGGCCAATCCAACACCATGTTCTCTAACATATATTCACATTATTGATTCGATATCCCTATATCTATGACCGATGAAATATGATCATCAATCAATACATGCGTTGGTCGATAAGTCAATAGTATTCTGACCAGGGATACATTTAGAATGATATCATATAACTTAAAGAGCTTCACCAACAAGTCACATACTTTATAAATGATAATTCATCTAAGAAATATAATAACATTTATTCTATAACTCATAAACATAGACATGATATAATCATCTCTATGATTTCCTTTAGGGCATATCACTAACAGTCTAGAGGGGTGGGACGATGGTGAACAGCGGCGTCGGATGGCTCCTACGGCGGCAGGGCCTAACAGCTAAGGAGAGCTAGAATGAAGCACCCGGTGAGATTCAATGAAGCAAGGGGATGCTGAAAAAGACCACGATGAGGCTTAAGACTCACCGGTGAGGGAGACGACGGCGGCGATAGGGGTGGCGATGATGACTTCACGGTGACAACTCCCCACAGCGCGAACTAGTAGAGACCGGGTGCATGGTGAGGTTCTGTGGGATGAGACGACCATGAGGAAAGCTGAAGTTCACTAGAGAAGGAGGAAGACAACAACGATGTCAGTGATGGCAGGCAAAGAAGATGATTCAGATCTGGTGCTACACTGCACCAACCATGAAATCGTTTAAGGGCTTAAGCTTCTGAGCGAAAATGGCGCAAAGTGACGCAGACTAAAAGGGCAGCAATAATGGCGGTGTGTAGCAGAGCCAAAAATGATGATGGCATCCCAGGAAGCTCAGTGGAGGAAACTTGTGGGAAATGGGCAAAATGGAGATGACATGTTTGGGAGAGAAGAGTGACTCGCTTAGACTAGGTTTAAATGGCGAGTTGGGGGCACAATGCTCATTGATTTCTCACGATCGAGCTCGAGAAATTGCGGGAGTGGCAATCCATAGCGTCTCTCACTCGCCAACGGCTATAGGAGGGAGGTAGGACAGAAAGGAGCCTCGATCAGGGAGTTCGAGGTTGTCAGCTTTTGCAGGCAGTGCTTGCGAATATTGTAGTGGCTACATTGCCCAGGAGCTCGGGTCCAATGGAGAGCGACAAAGGTAGAAGATGACTCCTGCAGGCAAGCCTCGTGCATCAACGGCTACGAGCGAGTGGCGAGAGAGGTGCCTTATTCAAGGGAATACACCTTTGCGTGATGGAAGCAGAAAACGGAGAGGGAAGAGGTGGCTCGGGCTGGACGATGGCGTGTTGGTCAGCATTGGGTGAAACAATAGCTTGGCCGAGCCGAGGCTACTGTTACGGCCTCAGAAGGATTTTTGATTTTTTTTTATTTTCTGATTTAATTAACTCTAGAAATCAAGTTACAATTTTTAAAATTAGCAAACCAACTCCAGCAATTATAAAAATTTTCGGGGAGGTACTTTAGGTTATTAGGAAGTCAAATAAATTATTTGAAGGTTCAGCTCAGGTTTTTATTATTTTTGTAAAGTCATTTCCAGCGAGTGGGAAAAAAGAAAAGTATTTTCTTTAATGCTGAAATATTTGAAAATGCATAAATGATGATTCAGAAATTAAGTATATAGTTTTTAGGATTTTTAGGATGTTACATCTCCAAAAAGGGAAGCTGCTCCAAATCACACCCTCTAAGCAACCGCGGCCTTATTTTTCGAGATTCCCACCTATAGCTTGTGATTGTTGGTGATATGCCCTAGAGGCAATCATAGAAATGATTGTATGATGTCTATGTTTATGAGTTATTGAATAAATGTTATTATGTTCCTTGAATGAATCATCAGTTATATAGATCAATGAGTATGTGACTTGTTGGTGAAGCTTTTTAACTTATATGATATCGTTCTAAATGTATCCCTGGTCGAATGCCACTAGTCAGAACACTAGTGACTTATCGACCATCACATGTATTGATTGATTACCATGTTTCACCGGTCATGGATATAGGGATATCGAATCGACAATGTGAACACATGTTAGAGAACATGGTGTTGGATAAGACCCACCTTGATACACTATTGAGATTGTTATGATCCTATGTGTCATTAGTTGGTCTCAAGCAATGATGATGTATAATCCTTAGACCTGAGATTACCATGGTTCCCTACATGTGTAATAGCACTCTTAGTGGTTGCCAAACGCTACTCGTAACTGGATAGTTATAAAGGCAGATTTCGGGTATGCTATGAAACATGCGGAGAGATGTGACTAGTCGGATATGGGATTTGCCCCTTCTAACATAACAAGATAGATATCTCCGGACCCTTCGAAGTGGTCGGATAAAAAAAGTACATGGCCATGTCACTGGTGGTCGAAGAGTTCGACCACATAAGGTTATCTAACACTCGATCGAGAAAGTATTGAACAGTCCATAGATGACATAATATCTCACCTAGAGTTCAACCAGATATCGTGAGGCAAAGGGAGAATACACAAGTAGGTCGCTTAGTTCGATCAGTTATGGACTAGTCGTATGGAGATACGAGTTGGTTGTAGACTGGTCAAACGTAATCACGGAGTGGTCAAAACCTGGTCGTAAGGAGTTACGAACTGGTCAAAACTAAATATGAACTATTCGTATAGAGATACGAGCTGGTCATTAGTGATAAGGACCTAGTCGTAGATTATATTGCATTAAGGTTCATCCGATATAATTTGTGTGTATTTAGAAATCGTTATGTCTTGCTAGGAACCGCTAATGACTCGTGGTCGGAAAGGGTTTTCGAGTTACAATCGATTACGCATGAACCTATAGGGTCACACACTTAACGGGTTAGAACGAAATGTGTTCGAATAGGATCTGTCATGGGCACTATATAAGGAGATGCTTGTGGCTATTGGGAGACATGCGAGACTCGTAAGTTGCTGCATCGAAACCCTAGCTGCCAACTTCCCAAAAGAGCCTTGTCGTGCGACTTAGTTGTGGTGACCCGACCAGGGGTCACTCGAGAGACCCTCCAGGAGCTCCCGAAAGGTCCACTAGGACCTCCCAAGAGGTCTAGTAAGATCACCCGAGAGAACCTCTAGGACCACCTAGGAGGTCCAACAGGACCACCTGGAGGTCTAGAGACCTGTCCCGAGGAGGTCTTGAATCCCAGGACCTCCCCAAATGCCACGACTTAACCTGAGAGAGGTCGAGAGACTAATCTCAAGGAGGTCGTGTGACTTGGAAAAGCCCTAAATCTCCTGTGTTCTGAACTAGTCTCAAGGATCAATGGCTAGCTCACACAGTAAGCACAAGTGGTAACATACATCAACGCAGACTTTATTAACAACAAAAGAGTTGATTACAAGATTGGCTTACAAGCCAGCAAAAACAACTTTACACAGCGGAGGCAATATGACAAGTCCACCCGATACACCATAGGCAATCAGCTGGAGGGCGTAGCCTAATCGTCCAGGACCTCTTGGTCCTCAGCATAGATCTCTTCACCTGTTTTTGCAACAAAGCAAGAGTAAGCACAACAACCGTGCTCGCAAGTCACACCCGTCAACTAACAGATTCATGCATGCAAGGATATCACAAATGAGAGCTTATATGGTTGATTTTAATAAAGCCATGTTTCCTTCCAAATACAAGTAATAAGTTCTAAAGCAGTCTAAACCATACATAAAATTCATTTTCTAACACAGTTTTGATTGGTTGATAACAAGAATAAAAGGGTAAAGGATAACCTCCTATCACTGAAGCACCGCGTGGCTCCAAAACCAAAACCTATTTGGAGAGAGATCCAAAACCAGTTAACAAAGACATTTGAAAACACAAAACCAAAGTCTAACTTGGAGTGGCTTTGCTAGCATGTCCATAACCGTAGACACGACTATTCGAATAGATTTACACTCTACAGAGGTGTACAACTTTACCCACAAGAGATAACAAATTTATATTGTTCGCTCACAGACTTCCGAAGGTGTGCGACTAAAAGGTTATCACAAGGCCTTTACAATGCTCCTTCTCACCACAGTCCCCGCTCGCTAAGGTTTCACCCCCATTGGGCTAACCACACGCAGGGTTCAGGCCTCTTCTTATGCCAGGTGAGAATATAAAGAAGAAGGTCATGAAGGACAACCCACTCAACCAAATGGGTCAACCATGATGAGACATTGCAAATTATTCAACCAGATCCTGCCCATACAAGACTTGTGGTTGCACGACGCGGCATAGCAAAGGAACGCTTGAAGGCTGGTCCTTAACTGACTTGAGCGAAAACCACAAAACCTTGGGTCTCCACCTACCCAGTTGAGCCCGTGCATAAACATGCACCCACCAGACAACCAGTTCGCCTAGGTCCAAACCATTTTTCCATTTGTTTTGCCTTTGAAAAACAATAACAGATTTTCATGATAACCCAATGTCATGGTTAAAACATTTGAGACAAACATTGGTCTTTGGTAGTAAAACTTCCCAAATCAAGATTTTGGTCTAAGCATGACTAAGCATTTCTTTTTCAAAAGGTCCTGGTCCACACCATTGCACTAACCAGGTTTTAACTATGGCGACAACAAGTTCGGTTGTAACGTCAATATTGGCCATATAAAGGATTTAGGTGTGGGGACCCCGGTAATTATCTCCGTAAGACCGAGATTAGACAAGGTCTTAGGGACATAATTACGGGTCTCCGGTAAATGAATTCCAATTTAACCCTATCCAAGTGAGAGGCTTAGTTTAATATTAGAGCCTCAACGATCATGCGCGCCGCTCCCTCATGAGCGCTACATGATTGTCGATTCTCCCTCGATTCAAGCACTACACTTGGTGAGTTAAATGGGACTTCATCAACAACGAGTATGACATATATTGGCTCCCAAGATCAACGACCAATATACTCATACCCTTATCCAACGTTGATTACATCCATACAACGATACAACAAGAGATAAAAGACATACTTGCATAATAGTTAAGGTCTGACACTTATTACAAACGTGAACCGCCAAATTTAAAGTAGAGTATCAAGTAGCAATGAATGAAATAGATAAAGCAAAAGACCAAAGAAGTGGTATGCCCAACACCCATCGGCAACCGATCAAGTTAAATGGCAAAGACACTACTCGTTAGTGTCACCCAAGTCGACACTAGCGAGATCATCGTAATCATAACCTTCCTCACCCGAAAAGGCCAAGAAACATCCGGCCGAGTACAAGTGTACTCGCAAGTCTTACACAAATAAAAATAGTTATGCATAAGGGTCATTCAAAGGATGGCTCATATTGGTTTAGTTTTGCGAAAAAGACGCAACAATTAACATCCTACACATACTAGTTTTTCATGTGCCCATTTAAAATCAGATTTGAAGTAGAAGTAAAACATATAGTAAAGCATTTCAGTAGTAAACAATTGAATCATACAAAGACCAAAGTGGCAACCCACTTTGATGTACTAAACACATGAACATCCCGTTCATGACGAATACCAAGTTCAACCACAAGTTTTAATTAAAAATCTAACAATAGTAACTCCCGAACTCAAGCGGTTGTCCATAACCGTGGACACGGCTATTCGAATAGATTGATACCCTGCAGGGGTGTACTACTTTACCCACACGACTTGATTAGCCCGTAAGCCTCCAGAGGCCTCTGAAATAGCACACTTCCTATGGTATGCCTACCGTAAATCAAGATACGCTCATTTTCAAAGAAGAAAGCCCCATTGGGCTAAGTCCCCTTGTGAGATGGTTCTTGCCTAGTACAAGCGCTCGATAGCACTTGCTAGGGGCTCACAAGTTATATTGGAAATACCGATGCAATCAAAACAAAAGAATTGGTGCTCCTTGCACACTATAAAGGATTACATCGGCCTCAAAGAACATAGGATTTCACTACGCTATGCCCCTTACACCACCAAGGACTTAACACAATAAAACCCTCCCCTACTTAACCATACGGCACCCATACACGCGCGTGGCAAAGACGAGTGTACTTGAATTAACGACGTACCAAAGTTCGGTCCTCAATTGTCCGACAAGTCATTCCACATACCCAATTCTCGTGCACAAAGACACCATCACTAACCAACACTTGTCCCACCAAATCTCATTTAGAAATGACAAAGTTTTACTCATAAAACAGCTACAAAGATCTGAGGTAAAACATAAAGTAAGAGTTGTGTATCCCAAAACCATCGGGTTATTCCCGACTACGAACTACAGTGATCTAGACTTGCATGGCTAAGCAATTCTATAGCCCAAAATTCACACATCCTATCTTAAGCATATAGGAGTTGGCATAATTCAAGATTAACCTCAAGCATAGGACATAACTAAACTACACATCACAAAAATATTGACATAATCAAAATAGCATGCAAGCAATTATCATTGCACTAACTTAACCAAAATCGATCAAATATGATGCAAAAGAAAGTTCAAATGATGCTTGCCTTGCTGGTACAAAGAGCTGCTCGCTCTCGTGAGCGTAAGCGTTGATATCAATATGCTCGGATCTATATAATTAAAACATTCAATAAATACCGAGAAAGCAACTCAAAACCAAAATGCTCAAAAATGCATGATTTTTCTACAGTAGTTAGGTCATGATTTTAAATGGTTTCGTGAAAGAATTATTTCATTTTGATTTAGCATATGAAAGTTATAATGGTTTGAATTTCGATTTCAATAAGACGTCATTATGTAATTTAATTACTAAGTGAATTTTTGTAGAACAGCGATGCGAGTACGTGGATCACATAGATAAATAGGCAATATTATTATAAGTTAGAAACAGTTGAGTTTGTCCTTTTGGGGTTTTATGATTTAGTTATTGATTTTCAAAGTTATCACCTTTTATAGTATAAAAATTAATGGAGTTAAGGAGCATATTCTCCCAAAATAGTTTCTGTGACAGAGGTAAGGTGGAGACCATTTTAGAATTAAGTTCACTGAAAATGAAAATTATCAAAAGTGGTCTCACTGCTTTTGAGTTTCCAATAATTACTTATGCACTTTTGAAATTAGCATCATTTTCCTATTGTACAAATAATGGTTTTAATGGATTAATCTCCAAATAAAGCTCTCTGCTACAGAGACAAGTTTGAAACAAATTTTAATATAAAGTTTACTAAAAGTGAAAATTTCCGTATGGTTTCATGCGATTTGGAGTTAAAACCAATTAGTTATGCATTTTAGAAGTTATTCATATTTTTCAAAGTATCAATAATTCATTTTCAGAATTTCTTAATCGGCTAATACTTTTCACCGAGCGCCGCGCTAGTCGCAGACGACGACGCGGGCCGGTCAAGGTTTTGACTCACCAATATTGACTCTGCCTCGCCGCTTCTAACTAAAGGCGATTTCGCGAATACGCCTTTCTACTTCAAGAATGTGTAAACTCATTCTAATCATACTAAGAATACGCTTTGCTTTAAAACGAAACGCACACTATACTCTACACATCCTCTTAACTCGTTGTTCGCCCACATGTAATAGGTTATTAGTTGTTTTAATGACCATTACTCAATTTAATCAACAGCTAGTTTAAACTAATCGCCATCGCTTTCACGGAAATCCGACAACGGCCCGCGCCTCGCAGCTGTTGCCGGCGGCTCGCAGGTCTTGTGGTCCACGCCGCCGGACAAGGCCGTAAACGGTACCTAATAGCCGTGCGATCCTAGGTACCTTCAATCGGAGTTGGGACGGCCGTGGCGGCGCAACGCCGCGAGCGGAGGTGACCATACGCTAACGCATGTGCCAACCTAGTTCATTTTAGAGCTAATTAACGATGCTTAAGCTTATGAGTGGTCACCAAGCTCACCAGAGAGATGGAGTGGTCGAGAAGTTTCGAAGAAGCGGTCACCAATAATGGCGGCGGCGACGATGCGGCTCACGAGGAGGACTCCCGGGCCGCAAAACCAAAAATGGAGATGGTGTAAGGTTGAGTGAAGCTAGTAGCTGGTCACACCAAGAGGAATCAGACAAAGCTCACCAATCAGCGCTTGACGATGAAATGTGATGTTGGCCGAAAATGGGGAAAAGCTTCAAATGCCAAAGCCCCGCGAATCATCCACCCAAGAAGTGAGGGAAAACGATGCTAATACTTGAGGGCATAAAGTGACGCGTTAAGAGAGACTAAAACTCACCGGAGTCGAGGTTTGCACGAAGGTGGCCTTCGTGGCACGCCTGAGCTCCCGGATGGCACGATGGTGGTCCAAGCGCTACAAGCAACGAGCGGCCTTGCATTAGCGAAATGGAGAGGGCAAGGAAGCGTAACGCAGAGGAATCATGCGGAGGGCTTACCCGAGAGATGAGCACGGAGAGCTTCCTTCCTCACCACCGAGAGAAAGTGAGGAAGAAAGGGATGCCGGCGGGTCTTATGCCCGGAAGAAGACTTCGAGTAAAGGCGGCGAGAGACGAGAAGCTCCAGAGTGGTTAGAGGCGGCGGCAGCCACGGCACGGGACGAGCCGCAACGCGGCGGAGCAGAGCAGCAGCATGGCCGCAAGGCGCGCCCGAGCAGACGTGGACGGAGGAAGACGGCCGACAAACGGGCCCACCGTCGCCGGCCTCGCCGCGTGCAGTGCCGAGATGAGGTCCAACGGCGGCCGCGATCCGGATCCAAGGGTCAGGTTCAAGGACGAGGGAAGGGGCGGGCGGCGAGACGGATCTCACCACGATCTTCCATTGGGCGGTCGTGAACGGGGTGCGCGAAGTTGGATCGGCTCGACCGCGTGGCTTTGGGCTCCCTTCTGAGGAACAGAGCTACCGAGTTGGTTTAGGATTTGACCGAGAATTAGAATAATGACTCCACTTTGACCAATGCTTTATAAATAGGAATAAATTTCATAAAATCATGAAATAATTTGTGGGGTTCTTGGATAACCTAGTGTCTATAAAATTATTGAACCCTACTGCTTCGATATATTTTGTGATATATAAATTCAAACATGTTGTATGTCCATGAATGTTGTTTGAATTTTAGTTAGGTTCAAAATAGTCCCAAAATTTTGGAAAATTATATTAATTCATGAAAATTAATGTAGTATTTAAATAAATTGGTTCCAGATCATGATCACAAACTTTATCATTGTTTTGAATTGAAGCGTGAATTTTGATGTGTATGTCCACCTCAAATTAGATTTTCCAAGTACAATATATTATGAAATGATTTGAATTTGATAATGCATGTCATGAAATACATATTAATCCAATTTAATTAGTTGGGGTTGTGACAAACCTCCCCTTACAAAAGATCTCACCCGAGATCCGTGTGAGAAGAATTAGAAGATTTTCATTGGAAGTTATAATTCATGTTGTCTTGATTTCCTTCAAAGATAGTCTTGACAAGTTATAATTTACATTAATATGTTTTACCTTTCCTTTCTTGATATGAAGGCACTTCATGTAGAGAAGAGTTCTAGATATGCCTCTCGCATCCTGGCCTTCACGCTCCTGTTGCTTCATTCTCCGTGTGGTTGCTCCATTGAACCTTGACGAACTTGATGTTACGATTCCTAGTCTTACGCCGGTTTCTCAAGGATACGAATCGGGCTCTCTCGATAAGATAGATCGGGTTGCAAGTCGAGTTTATCCAACTCGCTTGCTTCCGCTGGGACTCAAGACATTTCTTGAGTTGGGAGACATGGAAGACGTTATGCACGTCGAGAGTGATGGTGGCAACCCAACCGTATGCCACCGATCCCACCTTAGCTAGAATACGGAAAGGTCCAATATAGCGAGGTGCTAATTTACCTTTGATTTGAAGCGACGCATTCTTTCATAGGAGAGACTTTAAGATATACATGATCGCCCACTTCAAACTCAACTCGCGACGACGACGGCCGGATATGACTTCGACGTGATTGAGCCGCCCTAAGTCGTTCGCGAATGACACGAACTTGTTCTTCAAAGATCTTCCACTAAGGTTGACCATAGAATGGCCTCTCCCGCTTCGACCAGTTCAAAGCGTTCTACAAGCTCTCCCATATAATGCTTCAAGGGCTTACATTTGAATGCTCGATTGGAAACTATTGTTGTAGGAGAATTCGCAAACGGTAAACATTTTTCCCAACTATCATCAGAGGATA
Organism: Ampelocalamus luodianensis; assembly: GCA_036346255.1. Lineage (NCBI taxonomy): Eukaryota > Viridiplantae > Streptophyta > Magnoliopsida > Poales > Poaceae > Ampelocalamus > Ampelocalamus luodianensis. The sequence goes on from CM070624.1 coordinate 48,297,273, forward strand.
ACACACAAGCCCTGAGAAGGTCTTCCAAAACTTGGTTTACCCTCTCGCTTGTCCATCCGCTTATGGGTGATAAGCTGAGCTAAAGGATAGGTTGGTTCCCATTGCTTGATGTGCAGCCCAGAAATGAGAGGTGAATTGGGGACCTCGTCAAACGATCACCTTTGGTACACCATGGAGACAAACAATTCGAAATATAAAGTTCTCGCTAGTTTGGCCCTGTAAGTGGTCTTGACAGAATAAAATGGGCAACCTTGGTCAAACGATCCACAATCACCCATATAGAATCAAATCCACTCGTTCTAGGAAGGCGGTGATAAAATCCATGCCAACTTCTTCCCATTTCCACCGGGAATGGGCAGGGATCTAGAGTACCACTGGTTTCAAGTGCTCACTTTAACTCTTTGACATAGATCGCACTCGGCCACATACCGCGCAACGCTTTGCTTCATCTCGGCCCACCACGCTTTCTTTTTCAAATCTTGATACATTTTTGTACTCCTGGGTGGATAGAGAATTTGGAGTTATGAGCCTCCTTGAGAATCAATTCTCTCAAGTGGCGATCAAATGGTACTCACCATACGGTTCCCAAACCATAGAGTACCTTGTGCATCTTGCTTAAAACAATTAGCCTTGCCTTGTTTCATTAGTTCTAAAATTTTAGCCACTTCGCATCGTTTCTGGCTTCCTAATCTGGTCCTCAAGTGTGCAAGTCACACTGAGGGTCATGCTTAACCTTCTTCAACTATCTCCGATGTAGGCCTTGCAATGCAGCACATAAGCCTTCGTAAAAGGAGTTACCGACAAACAGCTTGACTGAGATTTTCGCGTCAACGCGCTCGGCCACGACATTAGCCTTCCTCGATGATAATGGAGTCCCAAATCATAATCTTTAATCAACTCAAGCCATCTTCTTTGTCTCAAGTTCAGTCGGCTTGGGTGAAAATATATTTAAGGCTCTTATGATCGGTGTAGATCTCGCAACGACACCGGCGAGGTAATGTCGCCAAATCTTCAAGGCATGCACTATACCGCGAGCTCTAGGTCGTGTGGGATAATTGGCCTCATGGGGCCTCAATTGCCTTGACGCGAGGCCACCACTCTGGCCGCCTTGCATAAGCACACAACCGAGCCCATGGCGAGATGCATCACAAGATATCAAAGTTCTTATGAATGTCCGCGCAACAAGTACGGAGCTTCACGTGCATTCTTTCGTGGTTTGAAGCTTTGTCGCATTCCGCCGCCCACTCGAATTTCTTTTCTTTCTTTAGAAGTTGGGTCATAGGCTTCATGATTTTTGAGAAATTCTTGATGAACCTACGGAGTATCCCGCAAGTCCAAGAAAATTCACGAATGTCGGTGACATCATTAGGTTGCTTCCATTCAAGGACATCTCGCATCTTACTAGGATCAACAAATGACACCGCTCTTAGATAGGATATGTCCCAAGAAACTAACCTCTCAAGCCAAAACTCACATTTGCTTTGAATTTGGCGTCACACCGATGGTGGCGAAGCTTCTCAACACAAGTCTCAAGTCTTGCCGTGCTCAAGATCGGACTTAGAGTAGACAAGGATATCATCAATGAAAACCACTACAACCGATCCAAGTATTCCATGAACACCGAATTCATGAGGTTCATGAAATAAGTCGGGCATTGGTCAAACCAAAGGACATGACCGTACTCGCATAAACCGTAACGTAGAGAAGGCGGTCTTCGGAATGTCCTCGCTTCTAACTTTAATCGATGGTAGCCTAATCTCAAGTCAATTTTGGAGAACACCGAGCTCCACTAAGTCGATCAAATAGGTCATCGATCCGCCGGAGCGATACTTGTTCTTGATGGTGACCTCATTCAACTGGACGTAGTCAACACACATCCGTAGACTCTTGTCTTTCTTCTGACAAAGAGAGCCGGCATCCCCAAGGCGCAGGAGCTAGGCCTCGATGAAACCCTTGTCTTGCAACTCCTGTTGTTCTTTAATTCAGCTAGCTCATTGGGCGCATCCGATACGGCCTTTTGAGATGGGCGCGATCGTGCAAGCTCAATGACAAACTCTACCTCTCGGTCGGGGCATGCCCGAAGTTCTTCAGGAACACATCAGATACTCACTCACTATCGGCACCTCCTCTAACTTGAGGGAGGTACTCGCCTCAAAGCATATAGGTGAGAACTACCCACTAAAGGTGCAAAGACGACTGATGCCGTCTTACGCTAGTCATCGAGTTAGACCTGGGCACAATCAATCTTCCCGATTCTTAGATAACCAATCCATCCCTAAGATAACATCAATGCCCACCGAACTTATCACTATTAAGTTTGTCAAAAGTTAACATTTTGTATTTCAATTTTTACGCCCTGCAGCACTTGATCGGCGAGAAAACCAACCTCGGGATTGAATATGATAAGGTGGGTGTAGGGTATGTATCTTGAATTGGTTAAGTTCGCATACTCGTTTTAATAAATGAATGAGATGCTCAGAATCAAATAGAACGGATGCAGACATGAATTAACAAGTAGTGTACCTAGCACGACGTCAGTGCGCTTGGCCGCCTCTCTCTGAGACATGGTTGACGCGACCACGTGCATGCCGGGTGGAGTAGGTGCTGCTCTCTCGTGGGGGGGCGGCTCGCCGAGCTGGGCCCAGTGGTGCCGGAGCGTAGTACGCCCGGCATCCTCGCCGCTGGCGAGGCATCAGGGCATAGTGGCCCCGACGGCCACATGGAAACAGATGACGCCGGCTTGTATGCCCCGCCGCCACCAGGTCTCTGCCCCCATTGCCTTCTGAGCTACGGTGGAGAGGGTCGTGGAGGTGCCACAGAGACCTCGATGGTGCCAAGGCCGGGCACGAGGTGCCCGAGGTAGTCCCGGCGTGGCTCGAAAACTACCACTCGCCACCGCTGCCCTGAAAGCCTTCCTCCTCTTCCTCGACTCATCCACCGCCATGCTCTCATGCTCCACCACGACGCCTTGTTGACCGGATGCCGAAACTCCACGAAATCATGTGCGCCTAAAACAAGCCGCAACTCCTCGATAGCCCATGGAAGAACTCGCTTCGGCGACGAGCGCTCGCCGAGACGCCGTCCGAGCATACCGCCAAATAGTTGAAGTCATGCGGTACTCGCGGCGGTCCGCCGCCCTCGCTTCAAGGCAGGAACCGCCGCCGCTTGATAAGCGCACTCCTCCGATATGGGCCTCTGAACGCTGCCCTCAATTCGCCCCAAGTCGGACGTGACTACGGCTGCATGGCGAATAGCTATCCCACCACGCCGCCGCTACCGCCAACCGAGATAGCCGCAAACAAGACCCTCTCAACTCCGGACACCGCGCAATGTTCGGCCTTCTTCTCAATGTTGTGCGGCGCCTTTCTCGCCTCCATCGGTCCTTGCCGCCCGCAAATGTCGGAGGGTTGGTCCGCCGAACTCGCAAGACCTCCGACGCCGGCGCGGGCAGCCTCCCGCCGGAACGGAGCGGCGCGTGTTGCGCACGATCGCCTCAAGCATCCGGTCTCGTCCATCCGGTTGCGCTAATCATCATCATAAACTCGACCATGGATGGCGGCGGAGGAGCACCTCCTCAGCGGTCCACCCGGCCGACGGCCGCCGAGAGGGCTCGCCATGCCCGTACGGCCGCTGGGATGACCGCCTGATCGTAGAAATCGCCGCAGGTGCTAGACGTGGTGCCCTAGATGGGGATGGGGAGCCTCGCGCAGAGCTCCCGATCACAGAGGTCGGTCCCGTCATCCCGTATTGGACAAGGATGGTTAGTAAATAAGATAAAAGCCATTACTTGGCTATACATGCACAATCAATATCAAAAGCAAGAAATTGTAACATCAAATGGAACACCAAACATTCAAAGAACATAAACCGAATTGATACAACACCGCATATAGCATAAGCGCCGCAGCTTAAGATTACAATTGAAATAGGAGTGTTTGCAAATAAAACATAATCGTCGACATCTACTACCTTATTACATAAACCTAAGGATACAAGCTCAAACATAGAGCTCTTTGCCCTAATCGCTTAGATATTATTCCGGCCAAAATTCACCGAAATTGGCCGTAAGATGTGCCCTGTGATCCAGATCATCGTGGTCCCCTAGATTAGGAAGACGCAAGGGTGATCCTATGGCGCATTATGACCTTCTACCACTGTATGGCGATATTCTGGCGCAGAAAGATAAGGGAGATCATATTAGTGCCATATAGCACACTAGGATGAATGAGCCTCATGTCATGCATGAGCCTTAAGTGCTCTGAAGCTTCAATGAGACGCCGCGCGCTTCCCACAACTCATGCACCATACAATGATGCATTTGGTCCATTACGTGGACCAATCTTGCCAATCGCTCGACTTGGGGTCCTCCCAAATTGGATCCTAGCAAATGAGTTCACGCCCTAGGGCGCGCGCGATCGGAAAGTGATCATACGGGCCGGGCTAACTCACAAAGTCATAGCTAAGACGACTCATGGCCACCAAGGCTACTTGTAACGCCATGGCCTCGTATACCGCATACCGAAGCGGTAAGGTATGCTCCCGTGACTTGTCTAGCAAGGATATCTATCACCGCCATAAACTCCTCCATTCCCGGTCCTCGATCACGGCGGTAGATGGAATAAGTGGGCTGATATGTGAAGTTCGCCTCCACATCATGTCTCGTAGCAACGTCTGGTATCCATCCACCCTTCACCTTGAGTTTCCTGACAAGGCACCGAGGGTTCATCTAAAGGCAAGAAGGCAAGGTAAGTTAGTTTCATAAACCAAAACAGATTAGGAGAGAAAAGATACTAAGATGGATAAGGAATAAAAGATATTCTTAACTTAAATTTTCTGAAAGTAACTTGATAATTCCAAAATATTTTGACTCGTAAGGCTCACTAACTCTAACGCCGCATACCTCTAACCTACAACAAGATGGCTCGATACCAACGTGGGGACCCTTGAATTATCTCCGTAAGACCGAGATTAGACAAGGTCTTAGGGACATAATTACGGTCTCCTAAATGAATTCAATTTAACCTATCCAAGTGAGAGGCTTAGCCGAATATTAGAGCCTCAACGATCATGCGCACGCTCCCTTGCGCGCCACATGATTGTCGATTCTCCTCGATTCAAGCACTACACTTGGTGAGTTAAATGGGACTTCATCAACAACGAGTATGACATATATTGGCTCCCAAGATCAACGACCAATATACTCATACCCTTATCCAACGTTGATTACATCCATACAACGCATACAACAAGAGATAAAAGACATACCGCATAATAGTTAAGGTCTACTGACTTATTACAAACTACCGACCGCCAAATTTAAAGTAGAGTATCAAGTAGCAATGAATGAAATAGATAAAGCAAAAGACCAGCAGTGGTATGCCCAACACCCATCGGCAACCGATCAAGGGTTAAATGGCAAGACACTACTCGTTAGTGTCACCCAAGTCGACACTAGCGAGATCATCGTAATCATAACCTTCCTCACCCGAAAAGGCCAAGAAACATCCGTCGAGTACAAGTGTACTCGCAAGTCTTACACAAATAAAAATAGTTATGCATAAGGGTCATTCAAAGGATGGCTCATATTGGTTTAGTTTTGCGAAAAGACGCAACAATTAACATCCTACACATACTAGTTTTCATGTGCCCATTTAAAATCAGATTTGAAGTAGAAGTAAAACATATAGTAAAGCATTTCATGGTAAACAATTGAATCATACAAAGACCAAAGTGGCAACCCACTTTGATGTACTAAACACATGAACATCCCGCTCATGACGAATACCAAGTTCAACCACAAGTTTTAATTAAAAATCTAACAATAGTAACTCCCGAACTCAAGCGGTTGTCCATAACCGTGACACGGCTATTCGAATAGATTGATACCTGCAGGGTGTACTACTTTACCCACACGACTTGATTAGCCCGTAAGCCTCCAGAGGCCTCTCAAATAGCACACTTCCTATGGTATGCCACGGTAAATCAAGATACATCATTTTCAAAGAAGAAAGCCCCATTGGGCTAAGTCCCCTTGTGAGATGGTTCCTGCCTAGTACAAGCGCCCGATAGCACTTGCTAGGGGCTCACAAGTTATATTGGAAATACCGATGCAATCAAAACAAAAGAATTGGTGCTCCCTTGCACACTATAAAGGATTACATCGGCTCTCAAAGAACATAGGATTTCACGGCCGCTATGCCCCTTACACCACCAAGGACTTAACACAATAAAACCTCCCCTACTTAACCATACGGCACCCATACACCGTGTGGCAAAGACGAGTGTACTTGAATTAACGACGTTACAAAGTTCGGTCCTCAATTGTCCGCAAGTCATTCCACATACCCACTCTCGTGCACAAAGACACCATCACTAACCAACACTTGTCCGACCAAATCTCATTTAGAAATGACAAAGTTTTACTCATAAAACAGCTACAAAGATCTGAGGTAAAACATAAAGTAAGAGTTGTGTGTATCCCAAAACCATCGGGTTATTCCCGACTTGGTCGAACTACCGTATCTAGACTTGCATGGCTAAGCAATTCTATAGCCCAAAATTCACACATCCTATCTTAAGCATATAGGAGTTGGCATAATTCAAGATTAACCTCAAGCATAGGACATAACTAAACTATACATCACAAAAATATTGACATAATCAAAATAGCATGCAAGCAATTATCATTGCACTAACTTAACCAAAACGGGATCAAATATGATGCAAAAGAAAGTTCAAATGATGCTTGCCTTGCTGGTACAAAGAGCTGCTCGCTCTCGTAGCGTAAGCGTTGATATCAATATGCTCGGATCTATATAATTAAAACATTCAATAAATACCGAGAAAGCAACTCAAAACCAAAATGCTCAAAAATGCATGATTTTCTACAGTAGTTAGGTCATGATTTTAAATGGTTTCTGGTGAAAGAATTATTTCATTTTGATTTAGCATATGAAAGTTATAATGGTTTGAATTTCGATTTCAATAAGACGTCATTATGTAATTTAATTACGTATGAATTTTTGTAGAACAATAAGTAGTACGTGGATCACATAGATAAATAGGCAATATTATTATAAGTTAGAAACAGTTGAGTTTGTCCTTTTGGGGTTTTATGATTTAGTTATTGATTTTCAAAGTTATCAGCCTTTTATAGTATAAAAATTAATGGAGTTAAGGAGCATATTCTCCCAAAATAGTTTCTGTGACAGAGGTAAGGTGGAGACCATTTTTAGAATTAAGTTCACTGAAAATGAAAATTATCAAAAGTGGTCTCACTGTTTTTGGAGTTTCCAATAATTACTTATGCACTTTGAAATTAGATCATTTTCCTATTGTACAAATAATGGTTTTAATGGATTAATCTCCAAATAAAGCTCTCTACTACAGAGACAAGTTTGAAACAAATTTTAATATAAAGTTTACTAAAAGTGAAAATTTCAGTGGTTTCATGCGATTTGGAGTTAAAACCAATTAGTTATGCATTTTAGAAGTTATTCATATTTTTTCAAAGGTATCAATAATTCATTTTCAGAATTTCTTAATCGGCTAATACTTTTCTTACCGAAGCTACGCTAGCCGCAGACGTGAGCGGGGCGAGGGTCAAGGTTTTGACTCACCAATATTGACTCGGTCTCGTACCGCTTCTAACTAAAGGCGTATTTCGCGAATACGTCTTTCTACTTCAAGAATGTGTAAACTCATTCTAATCATACTAAGAATACGCTTTGCTTTAAACGAAAACGTACACTATACTCTACACATCCTCTTAACTTTGCTGCTCGCCCACATGTAATAGGGTTATTAGTTGTTTTAACACCATTACTCAATTTAATCAACGCTTAGTTTAAACTAATCGCCATCGCGCACGGTAATCCGACAACGGTCGGCGCTCGCTGAGCTTGCCCGGCGGCTCGCGGCTTGTGGTCCACGCCGTGCGGACAAGGCCGTAAACGGTACCTAATAGCCGTGCGATCCTAGGGTACCTTCAATCGGAGTTGGGACGGCGGCATGGCGGCGCAACGCCGCGAGCGAGGTGACCATACGGCTAACGTGCATGTGCCAACCTAGTTCATTTTAGAGCTAATTAACGCATGCTTAAGCTTATGAGTGGTCACCAAGCTCACCGGAGAGATGGAGTGGTCTGAGAAGCTCGGGAAGAAGCGGTCACCAATAATGGCGGCGGCGACGATGCGGCTCACGAGGAGGGGACTCCACGGGCGCAAAGCGAAAAATGGAGATGGTGTAAGGTTGAGTGAAGCTAGTAGCTGGTCACACCAAGAGGAATCGACAAAGCTCACCAAATCGCAGCTTGACGATGAACAGTGATGTTGGCGAAATGGGGAAAAGCTTCAAATGCCAAAGCTCCTGCGAATCATCCGACCCAAGAAGTGAGGGAAAACGATGCTAATACTTGAGGGCATAAAGTGACGCGTTAAGGAGAGACTAAAACTCACTGGAGTCGAGGTTTGCACGAAGGTGGCCTTGAGGCACGCTCTGGAGCTCTGGATGGCACGATGGTGGTCCAAGCGCTACAAGCAACGAGCAAATTTGCATTAGCGAAATGGAGAGGGCAAGGAGCGAACGCAGAGGAATCATGCGGAGGGGGCTTACCCGAGAGATGAGCACGGGAGAGCTTCCCTTCCCTCAGCCACCGAGAGAGAAAGTGAGGAAGAAAGGGGATGCCGAAGGGGTCTTATGCCCGGGAAGAAGACGGAGTAAAGGCGGCGAGAGACGGAGAAGCTCCAGGAGTGGTTGCATGCGGCGGCAGCTCACGGCGCTGACGGAGCTGCAACGGGCGGGAGCAGAGCAGCGCGGCCGCGTGGCGCGCGCGCTCTGAGCAGACGCGACGGGAGGAAGACGAAGCTGACAAACGGGGCCCACTGGTCAGTGGCTCCTCGCTCGCGCGTGTGCTGGAGATGAGGTCCAACGGTGGCCGTCAGATCTGGATCCAAGGGCTGGGGTTCAAGGACGAGGGGAAAGGGCGGGGCGAAGCGGTACGGGATCTCAGCCGCTGATCTTCCATTGGGCGGTCGTGAACGGGGGTGCGTTTAGTTGACTGGGCTCGACCGCGTGGCTTTGGGCTCGGTCGGAGGAACAGTAGCGGCTGAGTTGGTTTAGGGATTTGACTGAGAATTAGAATAATGACTCCACTTTGACCAATGCTTTATAAATAGGAATAAATTTCATAAAATCATGAAATAATTTGTGGGGGTTCCTTGGATAACCTAGTGTCTATAAAATTATTGAACCCTCTTGCTTTCGATATATTTTGTGATATATAAATTCAAACATGTTGTATGTCCATGAATGTTGTTTGAATTTTAGTTAGGTTCAAAATAGTCCCAAAAATTTTGGAAAAATTATATTAATTCATGAAAATTAATGTAGTATTTAAATAAATTGGTTCCAGATCATGATCACAAACTTTTATCATTGTTTTGAATTGAAGCGTGAATTTTGATGTGTATGTCCACCTCAAATTAGATTTTCCAAGTACAATATATTATGAAATGATTTGAATTTGATAATGCATGTCAGTGAAATACATATTAATCCAATTTAATTAGTTGGGGCTGTGACATTAGGTCTAATTATGAATTTAAAGACTGGTATTGAAATACTAAGTAAAATATGCATGCAGTACTTAGCTTGAAACAGAAGTACATAAGTTGAAGTACTAGGTGTCAATATGATCAAGAGTATGACTTGCCTTACTCGAAAGCTTGTGCGTCTTCCTCCTCAAAGAACTCAGGCTCCTTGGCGTCGTCGCAATCTACACGAGAGAACAAAACCAATTCAAACAAAGCTGAAGTAAAGACCAAAAGAACTCCAAAGAAACACCAACTAGAACCAACAGAAGAACTCCGATAGTTTGGAGGAGGTCCAAGGAGCTGGTTGGAGGAGGTCCAAAGCTTTGGAGGAAGGTCCAAAGAGCTGGCTGGGAGAGCGAGATAGCTAAAATAAGGAAGAAGATGAAGATAGGGAGCTACCCAAGCTTATATAGCCAAGGCTGCTGGGAGTTTCAAAGGCATACGTGTTCAAGGCTAGGTGAAGGAGGAGATGGGAGCAGGTAAAGGAGATGACAAGAGAAGCAATGATTGCTACAGAAGTGATAGCATTTAATGCGACACAATAGGCATTAAATGCACAAAGACTTCTGTTGCGCCTGTGATATTGTTAGAGGAAGGAGAAGGTGAGCAGGACTGACAGATGTGACAAGTCAAAGCTCAGGTGGGAGGTCCTGCGGAGGTCCTGAGGGGATCCCGCAGAGGTCAAGGGAGGTCCTGACCCACCAGGGTGGTCTTTGCAAAAAGACCAGAGGTCGTGACCACAAGGGGTGGTCTTGACCGAAGAGGGTGGTCTTTGCAAAAGACCAGAGGTCGTGACCACAAGGGGTGGTCTTGACCAAAGAGGGTGGTATTTGCAAAAAGACCAGAGGTCGTGACCACAAGGGTGGTCTTGACCAAAGAGGGTAGTCTTTGCAAAAAGACCATAAGTCGTGAGGAGGTCCAAAGGACAAAGGAAAAGGCGCGGTGAAATAGAGTCGTCCGATTTTGATCGGGTGGCCCAAGGAGATGGGAACGTTCGGACCACGCGAACGCTCATTTACATCGGGTCGCCCAAACTCAATCGGACGCACCACAATGCTAGGGAACGTTCGGACCATCCAAACAAGATCTTACGGTCCTCAAGAGGGGAAGACACGCACTAGATCGGACTACGCGAAAGGATAGAGGAGGTCTGGACTTAAGGGGAGGTCCAAACAAGGAGTTTTAATAGATGAGATCCAAAAGGGAAAGGATCTAACGGAGGAGATCCAAGGAGGTCCTAACACTCAGGATGGAACCAAAGGAGATCCTAATGGTCAAGATAAGATCAAAGGAGGTCTCAACGGTTAAGATGAGATCAAAGGATATTTGAAACACAAACCTGAGCTTAGGACAACTCGAGGGTGGTTGTGACCCAAAAGGGAGGTCAGAACCGAGGAGAGGTTTGGACAAGGAGGAGGTCCAAACACAAGGGAGGTCTAGACCTGGGGAGATCTAAACCAAAGGGGAAATACAAAGGAGGTCTAGACCTAAGGAGGTCTGGACCAAAGAGGAGGGTTAGCCGAAGGGAAAACGGACAGAACAGAAGGGGAGAGAACACCAGAGCTCTATCACTCCCACAAACCCGATCAACCAACAGGGGATTTAGTTGAAGTTTGAGTTAATCAGTTGGAAACCATTCCAATATCTCAAATTAAGCTTTTAGACTTTGATAAAACCAGATGGTTCATTTTGTTTTGAAATTTTCAAAAAGAGCTCCAAAAACCAGGGTGTTACATTGGTGATAGCACATCGGCGTACGTGTTCCTTCCTTGGACGTGTGGATACCGTAGAAGTGCTACTATAGTTGCTATTGTGCTTAAGGACGATCCACAACTTCGCAAGGATCACGATTGGTTGCTGGAAGAGATGATCGGTATTGAGGACGATCGACTACGTTGGACGTTCGACTACGGTGGACGATCGACTACGACCACTTCATCGACGCGCTCTACGTTGGATCAGGCTACTCCAACTCTTCTTCTGCTGCACTGTGCGTTTGGTGGTAACGATATGTGATCATCTTCTTGCTTAGCTTTCTGGTTTACATGGTATATTTTTGTATTGCCAGCTAGTGTAGCCTACCCGTATCCCTTCAGCGATATTGTTAACAAATACCATTCTTGTAATATATGAGTAAATCAATATTAATTAATGCAAAAATGGTATAATTGTAACGTGAATGGGACCAAATACTTGGGAAACAATCGATGTGTTTCGGACGCATGAAGCTTCCCCTTGGGTAGCTAGATATTTTCGATATACTATTTAAGAAAACTTTTCTCATGTGTGGTTTATCTCATGCTACCTGTATTTGGTGAGTGATGGCAAATCGTAAAGGGCCACACTGTAGAGTGGCAAATCATGAACTATCCCTTAAAAGTCTCCTTTCCATTTACATTTCATACTACTTTTGATTCCCACATGCATTTTCATCTGGCATAGCAGTATCATTATGTTTGGTATTGGATGCAGCTTTTGAGACAATCTTTTAGAGGATAAACTTGATATCAAATATCATTTAATACTAGTGATCTAGTGCAACAAGGACATATGCATACAACTAATTCATTTATTCACGGACCAATTGAGCATTGATTTGGAGATCTATGGTACAAATCTAATAGGGATTTGGGGATTTATGGCACAAATTGAATAGGGATTTAGGGATTTGGGCAAAAACCAACCTCAGTTTGTACTCGATAAACCCAACAAACAATAAAGGGGTCTAGGGGTAGTGGCTGTACCTAGAGGTCATGGATAGGGGCCAGCGGTGTGGATAGAGATGGGGGAGGCAACACGGCTGGGGATGAATGGGGGCAAGGATTTGCGATCTATGGGACTTTTATATGAAGGCATTGTTGGGTAATTTCATACCAACTTCGGTGGTAAACCCATAACTCCAACCTGCAGAAGACACCCCTGGGCTTGACTATTGGCTTCTAGTTATTGGGTGGCTTAGGCTTTTCCAAATGCCTAGTGGAAAATACATCTATTTGTTTGAGCTTTAGCTTTTTTTTTGGGAGAAGCCAAAGCCAAAGCCAAATAGGGCCTAATAATTGTAACAAAGCTTCTTTTTGTTTATAATGTAGTATTCAAGTCAATTTGGCATGTTTGTTTGGGACTGTGGCTAGCGATCAGATGGGTGGACGAATGATGCTGAAAACTTTTCTCCCTAAGTATTCCAAGGTTCTTTCACTAGAATAGCTATAAGAAGCTATGAAGATTAGAGCCTAACACACAGCTAAAACCTCTTGAAAAACCGAATAAAACAAACCAACTCTCATTGAAAAATGCCTTCCGGATGATCCTAAGCATTGAGATGATCCAAACATTAGGATGATTTGAAGCTTTAGGATGATCCAAAAACACAGGAACCACAACTCAAATAAAACTTAACCAAACTTGGTGCTTGGGTGTTTGATCAACATGGACTAAAGTGCATATGTTATTTACCCATCATAGCACCCAGAAAGCAAATCAAAATCGAATCTTGATGGGGAAAGACTTGTAGATCTAACAAACCCTAATCAAGAACTAGAATCCAGGTAAGAACCAAATCTTAAGGCTAGAGCTTGCTCGTGGGTTAAGGATGGTCAAGATAACCTTGGATCAACTCCCACATGTCCTAAGAAGCTAAAGAACAATAAGAACCGAATCAAAATCCCTTGAAGCAAGAAGTTGAAGATTTCACCCTATTCAACCCATAACCAAGCAACTTCAAGAACTTGCTCTAAGAGTGCCTAGATGGTGGGATCTGAGCTCCAAAAGCTAAAGCCATATCTTACATGTCATTGGCACAAAGCAAGATCAAGAAGAGGGAATAACACAGCCAAATCAAGAAAACAACATCACAAACAGGAGCACAAGTACTTGGACAAAATTTGGGGATCTATTGCGACTTGAATAGGAAGGTTTACAACCACTCCATATGGAGGACAAAGCCACTAGGGCAGCACCTACAAAGCACTCACTTTCACAACCTACACAAAGGCTATTTTTCTCAAGGCTTGGATAGATGGAGGCATACCTCCCCATCTCCTTATATAATGGTGGCCAAGCCATCCGCACCACTCATCCTAGCTACCACACTTGAATGGCTCAGAATAACTCACTCAGTGTGAACCCTAATCCAAAACAGGCACCCACTAAGCTCACACACATATGGGTTCATTCACTTAACATGCACACACACTTCTCAAAGCAACCTTTATCTTGAAGCTCCAATTGCCCGAATTCGCTTCACTTGTCCTCCATGCTTGACTTAATCCACTTAGGTCACCACTGCAGTTTTGTGCTTCACCACTTAAATCAATATTGGGAAAATGACCAAAACACCCATCTACCGATCTGTAGCCGTTCCTCCTCTTCGAAGCATCTCCGCATGATTTGACTCTTAGCCCGTGATGTCCAATTACTCACCACGTAGCCGACAAGTCTCTCCCACTTCCGAATGCCACTGGACCGCCTCAATACTTGAACCGTCTCGAGTCACTTGGGCACCCCATGCACCACCTTGCCTCTCCATGGTTCTTGTTTCCACTAATGCCTTGCTTGAGCCACATGGCCTCATCTAGCATTCACGATCATTCTGGACCTAAGCTCCCCTAGTTTAGTCCCAGTGTCCTCGCCGTTGACCGCTCTATGGATCAATGATCCGATAGCTATAGGATCATCCGCAATGTACAAATTTTCAACACCTAGAAAATCACTATCTTTTGTCCCAATAATCCGCACACTTGTCTAATAGCTATAGGATGATTCAGGATGTACAAACATCAAAACCACTCCCTCTGTCTCAATGATCCTATTGCTTGTCCTATAGAATATGATGATCCGAAGCATGGTACGATCCTAAACATAAGGATCATCCTAAACACACAAGATAGGAAAGTCTCCAAGTTTCTCAAACCTTTCTCAAACTCAAACTTTAAACCAAATAAAAAACCCTTCAAAGACAATACAAGGAGCCAATTACTCATCACCAACAAAAAAATCATGGGGATATCCACATGATCTCCCAGTTTGGCATGCTTCTAGTAATGCACGACATTCATGGTAGAAGAAAAAGAAAGAAGGGGCTTTATCACTAGACAAATACCACTCCAAAGACTCGCGTGTATAAAAGGTCACTCGAACGGCCAAAAGTAACAAGAAATGCTATTTGTTAGCTTATTTAGTACTTTCCTCCTTGTGAAATGGCCTTCTTAGGTGACTTATTATGCCCTAGTTGTTCAATTGTACAACTTCCCAGCCTGGTTCTGATTTTTTTAAAAAAAACAATACATTTTTAATATAATTGCATAAATAAATGCACATTTAATAAAATTACAAAAATGGATTTCTGTCGCCAATTATTTGGTGACAAAGTATTGTTTGGTTGACAATCTTATTGCTGATTCATTTGGCTGACAAATTCATTTGGATGACAAAATCATGTCCCTAATTCATTCGGTGACAGGGCTCTGTCGCCGAATGAATTGGCGATAGAAGCTTATTTTTGTAATTTTATTAAACATGCATTTATTTAAGTAATTTTATTTTAAAAATGAATTATTTTATTTTTTTAAAAAAAAACACCTGGTTCCTGCCTCCCACACTCACGCACCAAACAATACAACGAAAGCCCCGGCCCAACCAGGTCGTCATCTTCCTTATAGCCATTGACAATTTTGGTTTCGTTGGAGTGCATGGAGTGTTGCAAGCATCTGTTGTCTCTCATCTTGGTTTTCATCCTTAGTGTCTTCCTTGGTCACTCCTCTCATTATTAGGGTAAAGCTATTAGGAAACCCTGGGCCCAGACCTTGCAGGTCTGGCCCACGATGGGCTCCTCACCCACCCTGTAGACTATATAAAGGGGGGACCCCCAACCATTGTACGTACCTTTTGAGAAGGGAAATAAAGAGAAGCAAGAAGTTCCCCTACATCTCTGTGTTCAATCTACTATTCTGTTCTTAATTATTGTGTGTGATTCTACGCTTGTCTATGAGGTGATCACTCAGACTGAACTCACCAGCGATGGTTCCTCAACACGTTATCAGCACGACTACGCTCTCCGGCCTGCACGGATTAAGAAGATAATCTTCGAGGCACGACACTCGTAAATCGAATCACATTTTCTAGATTGCTTCAATTATGCGAATTTGGCTTTCTAGATTGTATCCTATGGTGCAAATTCACTCTAATCTACCGCAAGTCGACTTGAAGTCGCTGGCACAATGCTGATCGGTAGATTGTATGGAAAAGTGGATATCGGTTGTACCATAAATTGTAGATTGCAAATCCGTTCTAACTTACCGTGAGCTGACTTGAAGTCGCCAGCCAAGCCGATCTGTGGATGCATGAAAAGAATAGATGATGATTCCACAATTCTTACATGAATAGTAAAAAGAAAAAAATCATGGCCACGAAGCCACACTATGCGCTGCTGGCCACCTGCATGTGGCCGTGCCACCACTCCACGCCGCACGCACTAGTCACCGGCCTAGAGCCACGCTGCCACCTGAAACTGCACCAACATGAAGCCGGCACTGCCCCACCATACGCTGGCCCCGCATGGCCACCACGTGCACGGGCGCTCCATGCCGCCATCGGCCCCGTATTGCCACGCTGCCAGCCTCGAGACAAGCCACCGACCACCGCACAGTCGTGCCGCCACCTGCCCTCCGTGCTACGCGCAACCGGCCAAACTGGCCCGAAGCCATTAAGCCACGCCGCCCTACCGATGGCCCACCACGCTGCCTGCACACCGTGCCTTGGCGTCCGTGCCACACTGGCTTGCCCGAGCCAGGCACATGAAGCCGCCACCAATGTGCACGGTGGCCGATTCTCCCGCACGGGCCCTCCCTGGCGTGGAGTCGCCCGCATCGCGCCACCAGCACCTTGAATCACACCCGCGTCGGCCTCGCACGGCCGCACGTTGCCGCCTCGAGCCACGCTCGCGCTAGCCCTGCACGGCCACGCATCACACGCTGAAGGCCGCGCTCGCACCATGCACCTCGCCCCAGCCCAAGCGCTTGTAGCGCGGTTTCGGCTCCCGGCTGCCCACCGCGCCATGCGCCTCCGCCCATCCCAAGTGCTTGTAGCGCGTCGCTACTCCCGCATGTACAGGGGTAGACAAACCATACCCATCAACCCTTTTTGACCCGGCCAAGCATGGGCCGAAAAAGGCAAGGCCTAGTCGGAAAGAAATTCCAGAAGAGAAAGAAAAAAGGCAAGGAATAAATGGGCCGATCCATGAGAATTCTGGGAAGGCCAAATGGGCCTGGCCCATTTGATTTCGGGAGAAAACAAAAAAGAAAAGAAAAAACCATAAAATTTGCAAAAGGGTCCCCGAAATCCTAAAAATTACGAGAAATTTTTCTAGGATAACGAATTTTTGCAGAAAACCATTCAGATTTTCTGAAATTATGTGATTTTTTTTCCAAAACTGAAAATTCGTGGTTTAGCCCCTGGAAATTGCAGAATTCGCCGAAAATTCATATTCCAGCAGAATAGGGCATCAAGAATTCAATTTTCGAATAATTTTGAACTTTTGAGGCATGTTTAACTTTGTTATTATTATTTCTATGCAATTTATTTATTGTATTTACTATTTTTTATTATCTGTGATTGTTTATATTACTTTTAATCAATAAAGATAGCAATAAATCATGAAAAATGCATAGAAAAACATGAGAACATCATGAAAATTTTTACAACTATCTTATGCAAATTACCAGCAGTAATCTTATAAACTCTTTGCATAAATATGCAGATGACTGGCATTACGAAACCAGGAGTTCAAAGAACAGCATGGCCAAAATTATTTGACTTGGGCATGAGACGTCGAGATCGTACTTGGGGCCAAGAAGCTCCGTGCTGCTATCAGACTTGGCACCTCGAAGGATGCCACTCCAACTGCTGAGGAAAATGATCAGGCACTTTACTTCCTCAGACACCATCTCTGCCTAACGTTCAAGAATGAGTATATGACAGAGAAGAGCGCACTAGCTTTGTGAATTGCACTGAAGAAGCGATTCGAGAAGGTGAAGTACACCATTCTTCCTCGAGTAGAGCAGGAATGGACCTAACTACGTTTTGCTGACTACAAGACCGTGGGGAGTCCAACTTTGCTTTGCATAGAATTTGTACCAGTCTTCAGCTATGTGGTAAGTTAATCACAGATGCGGAGAAAATTGACAAAACTCTCTCTACCTTTCACCCGAATGTGGTGCAATTCGAACGCAACTATCGTCAAGATGGCTACAAGGAGTATGCCGAATTGATCAACATCATGCAAGTTGTGAAAACTCAAGATGAGGTTCTAAGGAAGAACTATATCTCACAGCTACCTAGTAGCCATGTTGGCCATGAAGCCAATACTAACAGCTACAAGGTGAGAAAGCCTCTCACAAAGAAGAGGGGTAAGAAGGGTAAGGTCGTAGGTTGCAAGGTCGAGCCAAATGCTCAAGCCAAGAAGGACGGACAAAAGAAGCGCGATGTTAAGCCCTATGGCCAACAGGATAAAAAATGTTATAAATGTGGCATATGGGGACATTGGTCACGGGTTTGCCGTGCGCCATAGCACGTCATTTATGCCTTCAAGTCTAAGAAGAAGGGCAAAAGACAACATAATACACACCTCGCCATTGCAGGCACAGAGGATCCATAGCCATTGGTTGCATCCATGGATATGGATAGCCCAGTAGCAGCCCCTATCACACCTTCTTTGGACATCGCAGTGGCCACAGCCAAAGTTGCCGAAGAAGAGAAGATGGACATGGAACAGATTCAGGCAGAAGTTTCTTCATACTTCACTGATTTGATCTAGTGCACGCATTGCACTTAAATTTTATAGTAATTTACAGTTTATGGTTGTAATACATTGAATTATTTGAATAATGGTTGTAAGCTCTAGAAGAACAAAGCATTAAATTCTTATGATGAGTCCTGCAAGACTTTTTCCCGTATTAATAATAACAAGTTATGTTCTGTTTTGGAGTATTTTATTTTATATGTGGATTGCTTTCTACCTCATATTAATAAATATTTTATATATCAAAACGTGTGTGACGAACTATGGAGGAAGTGTGCTTAGTAGATAGCGGCACAACGAATACCATCTTGAGAGAGACAAAGTATTTCCAGTTGATCAAGAAGGATGCTGGTAGTCTTACGACAATCGCAGGCAACGATACTTGTATAATAGGCTCAGGAAGAGCCACAATTATAAAAAGGACGAGAACTCTAACCCCTCGAATCCCAAGTAACCGGGGACGTTTGGCGAAAAAAAATAAGAAGGACTTGACATAGCCGATCACTGAAGTTCCCCAGAACCAAAAGGGGAGCCAGTTGAGACTTGACATCAGTATGAAACCTTCATTAAAAGGTGTGAGACCCCGGGGTATTTAGCTTGTAATGCTTAGTCTTCTATTGACTCTAGCATCACAAACAAAATATCCCGTGCCTCGGAAAAATGTATACTTACCAGAATTGCAGTATACATACCCTTTTACAAAAATTGCATCAATTCCATACAATACACAGAACCAAAACTAAAGCTTTACAAGCAAAAGACATATAGTAAAGTTATTACAAAAGAGAGGCCAATCGGCCAAGATCAAGTTAAAAGAGCTAAACAACAGCGGAAGCAAAATGCCATAAGATGGCTATAAACAAGAGCCAACCGGTTTGCCACACACCCACAAGGCAATCTGACCAGGCCGCCAAGCTAGTCGTCCACACCGCAGCAAAACTCACAAAAGTTGATCCCTTGGGGATCAACCTCCTATGCAACAATTAAGCAATGCAAATGACTACAAAAATGTACTCGCAAGTCTTATAAGTAACAAACCTAGATATTACTACATGAAGGCTTTAATCAAAGGAAAAAGCTAAAAGTTCATTTTCAGCATAAAGCAAATTTTATTTGCAATAAGTAATAGTTTGAAAGCAGTTTTCACAAGCAGTTTTTATTTGTTCAAATGACAGCGATACCATAAGTAGTAACAATAAGACAACCTGGAGGTGACTAACCCAATAGCCACCACAACAATAGCACGAATTACCCATTCGTACCACCCACATCAAGTTTTAATTAAAAGGTTGTAGTCTAGTTCTTGCGGGAAATAACCAAGCATGTCTATAACCTAGGACGAGACTATTCGAATAGTTCGAACCCTACAGGGGTGTACCAATGTACCCAAGTTTAAAATATTTTATTTTCGGTTTTAGATTTCTCAAATAAACAAGGCACAATGTGCTGAACATAATGTAATTGTAAGATTTGTGTGATCAAGGTCATCGACTAAGTCGATAACCGCCCAATTCTACCGGTAACTAAGCATTGCTAAGCATCATATCGTAAAGACAATAAAAGAACATAAATCATTCACCGGGCTCTAATTCACCAGTGAGAATATTAACTTAGGTTTGTGGCAGGGGTGAACAATTTCAGGGAAACAATGCAATAGGATTAGCTACCTCTAATCAACAAAATTAACTTTGACACAAGAAGCATGCATACTTATTCTTTGCAAACAAGATATTAAACTTTAAAAGTAATAGGAGCAATATGATCAAATGATGCTACATCTGCTTGCCTTGCTGGAGGTCACTTTCTTGCTGCAGAGGATAGCTCTCGCAATCAACAATTTCTTCGGAACCTATCGCAAGAACGAGAAAATCCAATAAAAACGACAAACACCGAAAAAGACTCAAAATCCAAAGTCATCCAAAATTCATGAAATTTTCACAACAAGTAGAGCATGATTTTAAATGAATTTAGCAACAAGAACCAACTGATTTAGACTAAGCATGCAAACGTTATAGCCTAATTAAGTTCAATCGGCTGGGAAATTCAAATTTAATTACTATCTGTTACTGTTCATCACACAATTTTCCAGGAATTTTTTGAACTTGAAATTTTTATGGTAGACAGATAATGATATCCTAAGGTCAGCAAAATTGGGTTTACTTCATTTGGAGTTAAAATGAATTTATCATGATTTTTCTAAGTAATGAAAGTAGCACAAAATTAATTTCAAAGGTAAAGACAATATTAAATCCTATTCTACACTAAACTATCTTAATAAAGGAACCTAACAAATTTTAGTTTGCTAAATTTAAAGTTACAGGGAGTTACTTATGCATTTTTTAAGTTAATTGAAATTTTAGAGCAATAATTAAAGTTAAACCTAAGTTAAATCTACTATCACATTTTTTTGAAGCCAAACTAAGCCTACAACCATTTTTAGATTAAGGCTTAGTTAAAATCAGAACTGACAAAATTTGAATCAACCGAAAAGGATTTGAAATGAATTAGTTATGCAATTGTGAAGTTTAATACATTTTTTAGTTGACAATTAAAACTTACCGAAAAGTGCCCACTGTTGGATTTAGATCCAACGGTCCACAAGAGATGGAACATTCGGACTTCCCGAATGCCTCACCAAATCTGGGCCATGGATCTAAAAAGGAACGGCTCGGATCAAGGTCACATTCGGAGGTCCGAAAGTTCACGAGATCTAAGCCGCAGATCTAGAAATGAACGGCAGAAGGGGATTAGAACGTTATAACTCCGAACACGCCAAGGAGGTCCAGACCGTTGGATCTAGATCTGACGGCCCAGGTCTACACGGGGAGGTACTAAAGGTTGGATCTACAAGAGGGAGGTCCTGAGGATAAGATCCAAAAGAGGGGAGGTCTTGAACGGCTCAGATCTCCATGGGGAGGTCCTGAACGGTCAAGATCTCCACGGGGAGGTCCTAAACGATACGATCTAAAAGAAAGGAGGTCCTAGATGGCTAAGATTTACAAGAGGAGGTCCTAAACGGTTAGGATTTACAAAAGGAGGTCCTCAAGATTAAGATCTAAGATAGGGAAGGTCTTGAACGGTCAAGATCTACCCGGGGGTGGTCTGGACGGTTAAGATCTACAAGGAGGAGGTCCTGGATGGCTAGGATTTACAAGAGGAGGTCCTGGGGTTTTTCTTTTCAAAAGACCAAGGGGTGGTCTTTTGCAAAGAGGACCCCCGAGGGAGGTCTTCAAGGTGGTATTTGCAAAAACAAAAGGGGGTGGTCGTGGCTTACGACAACAGAACTAAATACCTCATGGTTTTACTCGATGGCTCGCCGCCGACGACTACGGTCACGGCGGCGCAAACCAAAGGCAGCAACAGGTTCGCAATAACATTGCGCACACAATGGGAGTACTTTTAACGGCTGAACCGGCCTCAAACGACGGCGAGCCGGAAAGTGGCGACGGTGACAACCACGGCCAAAACGAAAAACAAAAGGAGCTCCGTAGTAGTCCAAAATAGCAAGTGCCCGAGCATCTAGGGACTACCACGAAAGTACCTGAGCACAGAGGAGGTCCAAAGATAGTCGGAGGAGCTCTGGCAACGAGGACCAGCGTCAGCGCTAAGGATGACAACGAGGAGAAGAGGTCCTAAGCAAAACGAAAATGAACCAAAGGTGAGGATAGCTTCAAAAGACCTCCTGGATGGTCCAGGAGCAAGTAATTGAAGCACAGGTGTCCTTACCGGAGTTGGGGACGAAGGGGATGAACACGGCCGCGGAGATCCGAAAACCCAAAATTAGGCTGCTCCTGTGAAAGCAACCCAAAATCAAGTTAGGGTATTTGATGAAGATGATGAGAGGCTCAAGGCGGAGCAAAAATATTACCAAAAGAACCCTTGGAGCACTGTCGTCACTGAGGAGCTCCAAGGTCCAGCAATGGCGGCTAAGAGCCCTCTGGTGTTTTGAGCTCAAATATACCGAGAGGGGGCTAGGGTTTGCAAGGAGTGCTTAAAGGAAGCTAAGGAGGAGTTCGGGGGCCTTTTATAACCGGAGAACAATGGTGGTGCAAGGACTGGGCTTTAATGGCGGACAAGCCCTAAAGCACTGCCAAGGGCTAAAAAGAGGAAAGGAGTAGGTAAAGACCATGACTTTGAGGGCTAAACACTAACAAGAGATGAAAACGAGGTTTATAGACGTTGGCGAGGACACAACTGAGGTGACAAGGCGCTGCTCCTCCTCTGCCATGGCGCACGCGTGCGCAAGCTGAGGAAGATGACCAGGTCCAAAGGGGGGTCCCACCTGTCAGTGACCCAAAACCAAAGTGGTTCGAGCCAAAACTAGCGAGTGGGTTAGGTTGAGTCAAAAGCCCGAGCCAAAGCTCTTGACCAATGGATTTGAAATGGACGGTTGAGATCAATTGGAACATTCGGAGGTCCGAACGACACAGCCAATCTGGAGCGTGCGATTAAGATCCAAGGGTTTAGATTGAAAGGGACGATAGGGTGGTCCGAACGTTCCAACCGAACGTGAACGACCCGATGGACATCCAACGGCTGACATTGATCGCGTGCTTTAGAACGGGCCCGAGTGCGCTGAGAGGGTTGGGTCCAACCACGAAGGGAGGTTGGGCTCAAGCCCGACTCAAACCCAAACAGGAAAGTTGACTTAGGGTTTTAAATAAGCTGAAAACTTTAAGGAATTTTTAAGGGTAGCAAACTAACTTCAAAACTTTTGAAATGTTTACAGGAGCTTGCTGACTCTAAGATTGACCTTGTATAAAATTTTTAGAGGTTTTTATACAAAGCATTTTTCTCTAGAAATTCTACAAGGTTCTGATTTAGGGTTTGACCAGGGTCAACAGGTTTGACTAGCCTATTAAAATATTCAAACAATTTCTAAAAAATATGAAATTTTCTAGAGGAGTCACACAACCTAGGAAAAATAGTTCTAGGGGGTTGAACACAAGATTTCCAACAAAGAGGGTATGACTTTAGTCAAATGGGAGATTTAGGTTTTTGATTTCCCATAATTATTTTACAAGAATTACAAAAAAGCTCAAAAACTTCAAGGTACAAGAAAAGTTTTAATTCCTACACATTTTTTTACATTTGAAACAGAAGCCAAGATTTGAGATGTTACAAAA
Source organism: Ampelocalamus luodianensis (assembly GCA_036346255.1). Taxonomy (NCBI): domain Eukaryota; kingdom Viridiplantae; phylum Streptophyta; class Magnoliopsida; order Poales; family Poaceae; genus Ampelocalamus; species Ampelocalamus luodianensis. The sequence goes on from CM070624.1 coordinate 48,320,786, forward strand.
GGCATGTCAGATTTGAATATTCCCACGGAGGGAGACATCAGCATAGATGTGTGCGCACACATCGAAGCTGAAAAACTAAAGGGACTTGCCCCCGTAATTGGAAGCAGCAGTGAGCAAGTAGAAACATTAGAAGAACCGCTCTATGAAGAAATAGCTATAAATTATGTGACCACGGGAGAATCTATGAATAGAACAACAACCAATGTTAATATTTATTTTGCAAAGAAAATTGCCACAATCATCGATCTTGATCCAGAGCCTGCATCACTCGTTGAATGTAAGAAAAGATCAGACTAGGAAGATTGAAAGAAGGCAATAGAAGCAGAATTATTATCTCTGAATAAAAGAGAGGTGTTTAGGCCTATAAGCCGCACACCTCCCTATGTGCACCCCGTAGGGCATAAGTGTGTATTTGTTCAAAAGAGAAATGAAAATAATGAAGCTGTAAGATATAAAGCAATACTCGTTGCACAAGGTTTCACTCAACGACAAGGAGTTGATTATGAAGAAACCTATTCTTTGGTCATGGCGAAACTACCTTTAGATATTTAATCTCAATGGCAGTAAACTTGAATTTAGAAATAAAATTGATGGATGTGGTAACTGCATACCTTTATGAAACTTGGATTCAGACATTTATATGAAGGTACCTGAAGGTATCCTTGTTCCGAAGTAAGACAGAGCAAATAGAAATCTGTATAGTGTGCAACTCCGAAAGTCACTGTATGGACTTAATCAATCAGATAGAATGTGGTATAATCACTTAAGCGACTTTCTATGGAAGAAAAGCTACATGAACAATGAGGACTGTCCCTGTGTATTTATACGACGATCCCAGGATAGATTTTGTATAATCTCAGTGTATGTAGATGATCTAAATATCATCGGGACCTTGGAAGATATTAAGAAAGCAAGCTCTTATCTGGAGTCAGATTCGAAATGAAAGATTTGGGTAAAACCAAATATTTCCTAGGTTTGTAGCTTGAGCATGCCCCTGAAGGGATTTTAGTATATCGGTCAATCTACAATTAGAAAGTGTTAGAAAGGTTCAGCGTTGAAAAAGTATACCCTTCGAAAGTGCCAATGGTCAGGAGATCTTTGCAGTAAGACAAGGACCCGTACAAACCCAGAGAAGAGGGGGAGGAAGTCCTGGAACTAGAATTCTTGTACTTGAGTGCAATAGGAGCGCTCATATATTTAGCAAACAGTACTAGATCGGACATAGCATTTGCCGTGAGCCTATTAGTAAGGTATAGTATAGAACCTACCAAGAGGCATTGGCAGGGAATAAAGGACATCTTCTGATACCTCTAAGGAAGCAAAAACCTTAGTCTATTCTACAGAAAGAACCAAGACCTAACTATGATTGGCTATGCAGATGCCGGGTACCTGTCGGACCCACATACAGCCAAGTCATAAACAGGCTATGTATTCCTGTGTGGTGGAACTGTAATTTTATGAAAATTATCTAAGCAAATTCTTCTATCAACTTCGACGAATCACTCAGAAATCATAGCGCTATATGAGGCCTCGCGAGAATGTTCTTGGCTTCGGCAGATGATTCACCACATCCAGCAGTCGTGTAGATTGAATACCGCACAAACTCCCACTATTATCTATAAAAATAATGCAGCTTGTGTTGCACAAGTGTAGATGGGTTATGTGAAAAGTCAACTCACAAATTATATCAACCCCAAGTTCTTCTATGCTTATGAATTACAAAAGATGGATGAAATTAAAGTACTGCATACTAAGTCATGTGAAAATCTACGAGATTTATTCACTAAGTTACTTCCAGCATCTAGCTTTGAAAGATGCATACGTGGAATTGGAATGATGAGACTTAGAGAAGTGTAGAATTTAGGGGGAGAATCTTTACGAACTCATTATTGAAGCTTGATCACGAAGATCGAGTACCCAAAGAATAAATCCTAGAGATTAAATGAAATTGGGTGGATTGTACTATTTTCTCTTGATGAGTTTTCGTGAAGTTTCTCGGCTAAGGTTTTTAATGAGGTAATTCATGCAGCATAGCAGAACATGTATCATGTACTCTTTCTCTAAATTTTTTCTATTGATTTTTTTATGGAGTTTTGACAAGACATGAACATAACGGATGAGTGCCCAAGGGGAGTGTTAGGAAACCCTGGGCCCAGACCTTGTAGGTCTGGCCCACAATGGGTTCCTCATCCACCCTGTAGACTATATAAAGGAGGATCCCCAACTATTGTACGTACCTTTTGAGAAGAGAAATAAAGAGAAGGAAGAAGCCCTCTACATCTCTGTGTTCAATTTACTATTCTGTTCTTAATTATTATGTACGATTCTATGCTTGTCTATGAGATGATCGCTCGGATTGAATTCGCCAGCGACGGTTCCTCAACAAAAGCTACCACTCTAACATGCGGAACGGAATAGTGTAAGTTACAACTCACTAACATGTGGGACCTGTTGCACATGTTCCATCCTGACCAGTGGAGAGTAAAGGCAAGTGGAGTTTTTCGGCAACAACATTTTTCATAGAAAAACTACGGTTAGGCGAAGTTGCTGCTTATACATACCTTTGTTTTGGCATCTCAAGTGAAAAAAAAAAACTGAATCCCAGTGACTTGGAAATCAACTCTCGCCCCTACCACAAAAATTACATATGCATCAGGGGTTTTGGGCCTCAATCTTGGCATTTCCAATTTGAGCAATGCTATACGCACTACGTTTTTAAACGTCGTACGCATACAATGCACGTGGCAGTTGCTCGAGGAGGCACGGGCGGCGACGCGGGAAGAGGAGGGCGGCCGGTGTAGGCGGAGGCGCGGCAGAAGCATTTCCGTTCCTTTTTTTTGGGCCGAGTTGGGCTTCGAATATGGGGACTCCGTCCGTGCTGTTATAGTTGGGCCTCCAACGCTCCAACCTGTTGGCGCGAACGGCGCCGCGGCGGACCACGTGGCCCTACCACAGCGCTTCGCGCCATCCCCGTTCCCGCCAAATGTTGGCGCCATCTCCGACCTTGTAACCCTGTAATATATACGCACCTCCCAAATCAGTGTCTCCTCAGCTAATCCCCCGAAACCCTACTAATCCCACGCCCAAATCCTCCCCGAGATGGACGCGGCCATGCATCCCAAGAAGGCCGCGGTGTCGGCGTCCAGTGCCGCGACGCCGCAGAAGCTGAAGAAGTCGTCGTCGTCTTCGGCGGCTGCCGTGTTGGCCGACCAGATCTTGACGCCTGAGAAGCCCAAGCAGAAGGTGGTGACGGCGGCGGCGGCGGTCGAGAAGATCTGGACGCCGGAGAAGCCGGAGCAACCGCCGCTGCCGCGGAGGGCGCGCAACCGCGGAGTGGCGTTCTCCGTCAAGGAGGTCCGGCGGGCGGCGCTCGGGCTGCGGCCGGTGGAGAAGGGACAGGCGGCGGCTGCCGAGGAGGACGAGCTTGCGTCCGTAGAGAGGGAGCTCGGCGTTGGTGCCGGAACCGGCCCGAGTCCGGTCAAGCGCAAGGCCGAGGTTAAGCTGCCAGAAAGGTATGGATCCGGGATCTGCAATTAGTGCTGGATCTGGTTCGATTTCTTGTTTATGCCCAAAAAAATCATTATTTTTCTTATTTTCAGACCATCATTCTAGTAACATGTACTTGCAAATTTTGTTTATGTAGTCGTGCCAATTTCTACGCCCAAAATTATATTTTTTTTAATGCAAACCATCCTTTCTGAGAATTACTAGCATTTTTTTTCTTGCGGTGATGCTAATTTCTAAGTGGGTTTCTGTGTGTAATGTACGTTGCCAGCTATGAGATGCTCTGCGAGTTCTTCAATTGCTTCGAGAGCTCCACCCGGCTGCTCCGTATGAAGGGATCCAAGGCGACCTTCCCCAACATCTGCGCTAGCATTCAGAATTTGTCGGAACGGTACTAATCTCTCTTGATAAACAGTCAGGATTGCTGTTGTGTTGTACTAGTCCATCTCTAATTCTTATAATTCTGTGTGCAGGAGGTTTACCTACAGCCATCTTGCACAGCTTAAGTACATAATGCCTGAGGCGATTGTCATCAATAAGATCCTTTGCGTGACGAAAAGACATGCTGCATGAAGGCAGATCTTCAGGTGAACCTCCTGGTTGATGCTGTTGAGGGCAATGCGAAGCAAAAGGGGGAAACCGGCTACTCGGCCTTGAGAAGGATCTTTAGGCAGAGGCTTGTGGATTTCTTCAGGGACCATCCCGAGGTATGATAATCTTGTCTTCTTCGTTCTTTGCTATTGTTTCAACAGAAGTACTTGTACAAGTTTATGAGTAAATGAAAATAGACTAGCAACTGAATGACTAGTGTCTAGTGCTAGTTCGTGCTATGAGAATATGCTATTTGTGGTACCCATAATTGAAATTCAGAATTCATGGTTCCTCTGTTATTTATCTTTCAGGGAGATGACATTCCAGAGCATGAGCTGCCACATCCATTTAATCAGACAAAATCAAGTGTCTCTCAGATAACACCAAGAGTTCTTCCTGAAGCTGCATCTAAAGTGCCTTCGTTGAGTACCATTGAACAGCAGCCTGTTGCGATGTCGCACCTGTCGCATTCCTTTAAGAGAAGGTTTTCACAGAGATCTTCAACTTGCGCTGCAACTGCCAGCACAACCAGTCCACTGGCAAAGGTTGAGTCCATTGCTCCATCTCCATTGCGCAGGAAGTCGCTGGTCGGTTCTCCAGTTTCTGGTAGTCATAGCATAGATGATGAAACCCAAGTGCACGAGAAATGTGGCAAGGATGTTGTATTCAGGTCTAGTGCTTCAGAAGGGACTCCTGCAAAGTTTGCCACTACACCAGTGAAATTAATGGCAGCTACACCAGGCCTTCACACCCCAAAAAGGCCAATCTCTGCTACTGGCTACGACACACCACCTCTGAAGATGGCTAAGCGATCAGCTAGGACTAAATTGTTCATGACACCGACAAAGGATGCAAGTAGTATGGATGAAGAGAACCAAAGCACAAGTACGTCTGCCACCTATGTCGATGATGAGTTACTCAGTTTTCTTCCGAAGTCCCTCTTGCAATCGGTAAGTTCTTGCCGATGGTGACAATGATTTCTCAGTTTGCTCTATAAGCAAAGGATAACATATTTGTTCCTTGCAGGTAAAACAGAAGGAAAAGAGAGCTTTGGAGGAGAAGGAAACGGGCTTTGCCGATCAGGTTAAAAGGCAGAAGCTGATAGCATCCCTGCCAAGTACCTTTGACATTATCTTCCTTATTTATCAGTCGAGGCAGCGCTCTGTAATGACAAAGCAGGAGCTCATCCACAAGATAATTGCAAGTAATCCAAAGATTGTGGACAGAGGTAAGTGTGAGCTTTGCTTTCTATCTTTGTTGCTTCCAACTGCTATCTGCAATGTGATTCCTGATGTTGAATTACTACATGTGTAGGTGAAGTTGAAGAGCAATTGAGATTGTTGGAAGAGTTTGTTCCAGATTGGATCTCTGAGAAGACCGCACGAACTGGAGATGTTCTCTGCTGGTAAGCATTCGTATCCGATGCATACATGTTTTTACTCTAGTTTTGAAATGGATAGCAAAGACATCTTGAACATATATCCACAGCCAACAAACTTTACAACTATTCTCTTCCACTGTTCTCAGACATATCCTAATTCGTGCCATTGCTCATTTGCAGCGTTGATACAGCACTAAGCCAGGCAGAGATTCGACAAAGGTTGTATGCTGCTGAGTAGGGTGAACTACGAAGTCAGTACACCTTGTTTAGAAATGTAGGAATGCCTGTCACATGGGCAAGTTTGTGTAGAAGAAATCAAGATACCATTGTACGTCAACTGATGCGGTCTTCACTTCTGTTAAAGTTCAGACACAACCTTCAAGTTAATGATTGACATGTATAGCAAAACCATTCTAACAACTGACGATGTTGCTTTTTCATCCATAATGTGTAAATTCAATTCTTTGTGAGTTGTGATGCTCTGCCAGGCACCATTTTGGAAGAAATGCTGCTCTCTCTGTTTTGTAGTTCTCTGTCTGAACTCCAAGTCCTAAACTACATATATTCACATTGTTTTCTTCCTAAGCGTAATTCGACTCCCGTTCAGTTATGGCACTCTATTACAGTGCATGCAATGCACATATAAACTTGCAACAGTTGTATTCTCTCGGTGGTAACTCTGTATCTCAGGTATTTTGGTGCTTATAATATCAGTGCATCAGATGTAAGATCAAAATGGTAAGCAAGCTATTGGTATCTGTAGCTTAACAACAGAGCCTGGGTCTACCGTAGTTAACCACATGTAATTGTATTTTTTTCAAAACATTGTTTTTACATGCAAATTATTCTAGCTTGCAGATTACTAGTATCTTTCATGGTATGGACATTTGTTTATTCAGATAGCTTGCTGGTCTTTCTATTTCAAAACTGCAGTGAACATTTGCAGCATTGCACGGAGAGCCAACAATTTGTTACCTGACTGACTGAATTGAACTTAGATGCCAACTATTGGCTTACTGTACAAAGTTCAATTGGCTAGGTACTAGTTTTCAAATGTTTTGATCAGGGAATGAGATTTGCTAATCGGACGATTTGATCTGTTGAAAAGTTTGCTAGGACGATTTGATCTTTACTTTTGATATTAGTGAATGTTACACTTAAAATACTGGCTTTAAACAGTCCTTCCGGCATGTTGCTGCAATACTGGTAATCGTGCACCTGCAGTGCAATGCATGTTTTCCCTCAATATATCTTGCTTCAAATTATTACTGCCGATAATCAGATAATCAATCCAAACTATTGAAATCCATGCCACTAAGAAATAAAAGCAAGAGAGAACAACATAACTCTGCAACATACACCGTTTTAAGTCAAGTTTACAATATCTAAATAGGAGCAAAATGGGCTATATCATAAAGAAAAACTCAACTCTTCATTCACAGCCGTACAAAAGATTTGTGAGTCCAGATCCGGCTTGCCATGCAGCTGCCAGCTTGTCAGACAAACTTCTCTATGTTTGAGCGTCATATCTCCAAAAGCATTTTATTAAGCATATTGGTACATACAGTGGCACACATATATATAGGGTTTGACTATGATACAGTCGTATGAAAACTTAAAAAAACTTGGTCACTTTTTTTAGCTATTGGATCACCGTCCAATAGTTTCTATTTTTTTATATTATTTTTTTTTAAAAATAAATAGAACTAAAAGTTACAGTAAAACTATACTAAAATTACACATCACTAATTAGTGCACTTTTAGATTTAGTAATATGCAATTGTAGGCGATTGAGTTTTAAACAAATTACATACGACTGGAGCTAGCAAAACTTAGAAGTATCAGCAAGTATCGGCATGCATGTACGAAGACAAGACGTGGCCGAGAGATCAGACCAATAAAAAAAGAGAACGACTAGCGTGCGCCTGCACCGTAGAAGAGTAGCCTAACGTAACGGGATAGGTGTGTAACGTAGAAGAGTAGACAATATTGTCTTCCTCTTCCTCGTGAAGTCGCGATACCGTCCATTGTACTCCTCCACCGTGCGCAACCGCCTCTCTCTCGCGGTCTCTTGGGCGAGCTAGTCCCTGTGCGTTGCGCCTCCCCACGTGTGGCGCACGACGTCGCCTCTTACATGTCAGCGCCGCAACAGCGGTCTCGCCTTCTACCTCTGCACCTAAAACCTTGACGTCGCCCCGAGGTGAATGTTCTCTGAGCCCCAAACCCTACCAGGTTTCTGCGTGCATGGTTGAAGCATCCCCGAGTTCCTCCATGTGCGACTAAAATGTCCCCGACCTCTTTGTCCACACTTTGACCTCAATGACGACTATGGAAAAGTCGAGGAAAGTTTTGTTTTGGTTGCACTCTAGCTTCAGCAAGAATGTTGCACGTAATGTGTTTGACGAAATGCCTGACTTGGTTATATTAGCAACTATCAGTAGTAGCTTCGAAGGTTTTTGTTGATCTGATTTTTCTGCAACAATTTACATGGAGGTTTGATAGCAGTCTGATTATTTTACAAGAAATTTGCACGAAACAGCCGAAATTTCTATAACGTGGTTTCTTTGTAGAGAACTCATACTCATGTAATGCTCCTGGACCAGATGAACATTTAAAGCAAATGTTTCAAGCTTTTTGCAAGGGCGCATGTTAGTCACAAAGAGGAAGATGTAACGGTGGATGGAGTGGTTGTACGAGATGATAAAGGCATTCACAACCTATAAAGCCTGGAGTTGGAATGAATTAAGTTCTACACTACAGAGGAGACCGACAAATATTACAACTATTATGTGTACAATGTAGGCTTTGGGACTAAGGTTTCAAGCAACAAGAAGAGCAATGCTACAAAAGAGTACAACATGTATGTCAAAACTTTCTAAAACATGGTAGAAATAGCTTGAAAATCTTGAAACTCAAATGAAACTTCTTGAAACCACCCGAAACTTGAATGAACCTCCTGAAAAGTGAAACCTCCCTTGAGTGGAAGCTCGTTAAACTTGAGCTTACCACATGCAACTTGAATGGAGTTGCTTGAAACTTGAACGAAACCTCTTGAAACTAGGGTGAAATTAAACCTCTTAAAACTTGAATGGAACAACTCGAAACTTGAATAGGATTGCTTGAAACTTGAATGAAACCACCTGAAAACTTAAACGAAACATACTGAAACTTGAGTGGAACCTCCTGAAACTTGATTGAAACTTCCTGAACTCGAGTGAAATTGTTTGAAACTTGAATGAAACCTCCTGAAAGTAACTTGAATATAACTGCTTGGAACTTGTATAAAACCTCTTGAAACTATAGGTTTCATTTACCATGACTTGATACTTCATAGATGGTTTTCAACACGAATATCATTTGTGATATTACTTCCTCACTGCATAATTTTTAGCACAACCATAATACGTATTTTCGTTAAACCAAAATCGTCTGTGATTGTATTTAATATAGACGGTTTTGGTCAACCGTCGTGATGAGATGTCCATATTAGACTTTGTAGTAGTAAATCTCGTAGGACTACGTAAATAAACTCTACGTAAAATCTAGATATACCATATGCACAACGATTACTAACGAAGAAGCAAATTGGTAGATTCGATGTATTGATCGGATGAAAGAACCGATCTAATGATCGAGAGAAAAGAAAAGAAGCATCTATCTACTTAGGATTAGCGCGACTCAAAGGAGATTAGTTTAGAGATTGAATCATCTCTCCCAAGAGCAACAGACAACGAAAATTTATGGTGGCTAGAGCAGTGCCAAGATGCAAACTCGCTCCGATGCCATGAATGATGATAGAAGATTCGAAATAATTAGACGTATTGCTTGAATTGTTAGAAATTGGCCCATATGAGTGAGGCCCATTTTCTATAATTCCAAAGCATTTATGGTTTAGTACCATATTGCTAAGGCAAGATGGAGGTGACCAACATATAGGTGGAGTCCTTGCCACTCCTTGAAACATGTGACACATGGATGAGGGTGGCGGGAGGAGGGCTTTGGCTAATTACACACGCGCAGCAGCGCAGCACGCGTGTTCGTGTATTTTCGCGTGAAAAAATCGCGTGAGGGCAAATGGTCGGTTAAGTGTGACAGCTTACGGTGGGTAAATGGTTGTTTAATCATCGATTACCTCTACATATATATATATATATATATATATATATATATATATATATATATATATGTATATGCTCGAGACGCCCAAAGGCATAGCTAGTAGAAGAATAGTCTCCATTCCTTATTCCTTCTAATTTGTGTTTGTTGTATTGCGCCGTCTAAACCTCGCCGACTCTTCTTCTCGGCGTGCAGTGAAGAAGGGAAGCGGTATCTCCGAGCCGTTCTTGCCGTGAAGACCGCATAGGGCAATAAGGTTTCGGCAAGCGATCTGCGCGACCGCTTCTCGACCGCGACATCTACGCCGCGATCGCATCAAGTCTCGCGCCGCTTCGTTCTTCATCGGACCCATCCGTAAGTCTATCGTGTGATTGATTGACTTGTTTACATCCTGTTTTTCATATATTGCGAAGTACAATGAGTTGTCTGCTGTTAGTACTGTTTTATGCATCGTTAGTCTTTTGCAATATTTGTCTTTTAATAAAATCTGGAATTAAAATATTGCCTCATTTTCAACATTCCGAAACCTTATTGTAAACTTTGTTGCAACACAACTATGGTCGAGCTTCGATGCTATGAAACCCGAGAGGTTTTCTGTCGAATTTTCGTAGATGGCGCACTCAGAGCCAAGTTTTGGCTCATGTCTTTGGGGCGTGGTGGGTAATCCACCCGCAGATCCGCTACTGCTGACCAAGATATGCGATTCGATAATGTGAACAACACTCCTCTTGGTCGCCTTCGACCATTCCGCATCGGCTCTATGATGTGTACATGGACTATAAGTCCACCACAGAGTTGTGGGATGCACTAGAGCACAAATATGCAGAGGCGAGGCGTGTCGTTGGCTCTACATGTGTGAGCAATTCTTGACTTTACCATGGATGAGGCTAAGTCCATAGTTGGACAAGCTCATGATCTCCACTATTGGTTGGTGAGATTGCGCATCAGGTGTGTGTTGCCTCCTAAATTTGTGGTCATGCATTATCGCCAAACTTCCTATTTCTTGGCGGGATTTTGCCACTAGCTTGAAACACAAGAGGGAAGAGATTTACGTTGAAGATCTCATTGCCCTCGATGTGGAAGAAAAGGCAAGAGCAAAAGATGCACCCAAAGACTTCCGGTCGAACAATGCAAATTTCATAGAGAAAAAGATCACAGCAAAGAAGTACAAATCCAACAAAACGAACAAGACAACTAGCTTTAAGAAGAAAATCGAGAAGAAGGATATGAAGAACATCACCGCTTTGTGTGTGGAAAACGGTCATATGGCGAAAGACTGTCATTTCATAAAGCGAGATGGTGAACACCAAAGAAGAAGGTCATCAACGTGATGATAGGCGAGGCCTCGACTTCGGAGGGTATAGTAATTCTCCGTTGTTTTTTCAGCATGTCAATCCATTGATCGGTGGGTTGATACTGGTGCTAATGTTCACGTATGTTCGATATTTCCTTGTTTTCTTCTTACCAGCAAAGGGGCTTCCTCCGTCCTAATGGAAATCGATCGCATGCTTCGCTTGGTGTTGGCATGGTAGAACCAAGCTTACTTCAGGGAAGATTGCCCACTTGAAGAACGTGCAGCATGCTCCTACAATAAACAAGAACCTCGTTAGTGGTTCTGTTCTATGCAGGGACGGTTATGAGCTAGTCTTTGAGTCAAATAAAATTATAATGTCTAAGTTCGGGAATTTTGTTGGTAAAGGCTATGAGAGTGGAGGCTTGTTCCGCCTAAGTACTTTAGAGTCTTGTTATAATCTGAATGTTGCAACTAGTTTAAATAAATTTGAAGCAAATATTTGGCATTCTCGTTTCTGTCATATTGGTTTTGACAGTATTGCTAGAATGTCCAGATTATATTTAATTCCAAAATGTGAAATTGTCAAAGGATCAAAGTGCCAGTTATGTGTGCAAGCAAAGCAGCCTCGCAAACCCTTTAAGGGATTAGAGGACGAAAAGAACTTGACACCATTAGATCTTGTTCATTCAGATTTGTGTGAAATGAATGGATTGTTGACAAAAGGAGGCAAAAGATATATTTTTTACTTTTATTGATGATGCAACACGCTACTGCTATGTGTATTTGCTAAAAACTAAGGATGACGCTTTAAACTACTTTAAGACTTATAAGGCCGAGGTTGAGAACCAACTAGAGAAGAAAATAAAAAGACTAAGGTCTGATCGTAGAGGAGAGTACATCTCGCATGAATTTTCTCAATTTTGTTCTGAGCATGGAATAGTCCATGAATTTACACCACCATATTCACCCCAATCAAATGGGGTAGCTGAGAGGAAAAACCGGACACTAACAGACTTGGTTAATGCCATGTTAGAGAGTGCTGGTATGCCTAAGACATGGTGGGGGGAAGCTATATTGACAGCAACTTTCGTCCTAAATAGAGTGATCACTAAAAAGAGTGATATTACTCCATATGAGGGATGGAAACGGAGAAAACCCAATGTCAATTTTCTACGAACTTGGGGGTGTTTGGCAAAAGTCAATATACCATTACAGAAAAAGAGAAAACTTGGACCTAAAACAATCGATTGTATTTTTCTAGGATATGCTCAAAATAGCACGGCCTATAGATTTTTAGTAGTTAAATCAGAAATTTCTGAGATTATTGCTAACACAATAATGGAGTCTAGAAATGCTTCATTCTTTGAGGATTATTTTCCTATGAGAACAGCATGCAGTACTTCACAAACCGAGAATGTTCAAACTGAAAATATTGAAAGTGAGAATAATCAAACTTCTGAACTTCCCACCATCTCTGAACCAATATGTGATATCCTCGAGGAGGATAACAATCTAGTCACGAAGCTCTTCAGAGGAGCAAGAGACAAAGGGTTGAGAAAACCTTTGGTGATGACTTTATTGTATACCTCGTGGATGATGTGCCAAAGACCCTTTTAGGCTTATGCATCTTCGATGCTAAGTATTGGAAAGAAGCGACCCATGGCGAGATGGACTCTATCATGGCTAATGGGATTTGGGAGATCACCGATCGTCCTATCGGTGGAAACTCAGAGGATGTAAGTGGATCTTTAAAAGAAACTAAGGCCCGATGGTACTATTGATAAGTACAAGGCAAGACTTGTGGCCAAGGGTTACACCTGTAAAGAGGAGAAGATTTCTTTGATACCTATTCTCCTGTCGCCAGACTAACCACCATCAGAGTGCTCCTTGCGTTAGCATCTTCCTATGGTCTACATGTCCATCAAATGGATGTAAAGATGACTTTTCTTAATGGAGAGTTGGAGAAAGAAATCTATATGGATCAACCTGATGGTTTTGTGATTTCTGGATAGGAAAATAAGATATATAGATTATTGAAATCCTTATATGGTCTAAAGCAAGCACCTAAACAATGACACGAGAAATTTGATAAAACTTTAACATCTCTTGGGTTTTGTTGCGAATGAAGTGGATAAATGTGTTATTATCGGTATGGTGGGGGTCAAGGAGTGATCTTGTGCCTATATGTAGATGACATACTTATATTTGGAACAAACATCACAGTAATTGACGAGGTCAAATATTTTTATCTCGATGCTTTGATATGAAAGACTTAGGAGATGCAGATGTTATTCAATATTAAATTAATCAAGAACGAGGATGGGATCACTTTGAGCCAATCCCATTATGTTTGAGAAAATCTTAAGCCGTTTTGGCTATGAGAATTGTAAAATTTCTCCAACGCCCTATGATGCAAGCATTAAGCTTCAAAGAACCAAGGGTTAGAAAAGATCAATTAAGATTTTCACAAATTATTGGATCACTTATGTATCTATCTCTGTCACAAGACTCGATATATCATTTGTTTGTGAGAAAATTAAGTCGGTTTACTTCTAACCCGTGAGATGATCACTGGGAGGCACTTGAGAGAGTGTTGCGCTATTTGAGAGGCACAACCTCATATGGAATTCACTATACTGGGCATCCTTCTGTATTAGAAGGATATAGTGATTCAAATTGGATCTCTGATGCGATGAGATAAAAGCTATAAGTGGTTATGTCTTTACCTAGCAGAGCTGCAGTTTCATGGAGGTAAACAGAACTTGTAGCACTAGACACAACTCATCGTTGAGGCCGAATGGCTTAGAGAGCTTCTATTGACTTGCCACGGTTGAGAAACCAATACCAGCAATCCTAATGTACTGTGATAATCAAACAGTGTTGATTAAGGTTACAAGTACTAAAGATAACATGAAGTCCTCCAATGTGAAGCGTAGGCTTAAATCTGTCAGAAAATTGAGGAACTCCGGAGTGATTACTGTGAATTATATACGCACTGAGAAAAATCTGGCAGACCCTTTCACAAAGGGGCTAGCACGGAAGGCGATTTCCGTTGCGTCTATGGACATGGGAATGAGGCCCATTGGAGTTACAACTCAACAGTAACTCATACCTTCTTGATCGGAGATCCCGTGACTTAGGCAATGGGAAAAACAAGTTGATGTTGTAACAAGAGAGTATATATTCATTGAATCCATATCCTAATAGACAAATTACTCTCGACTGTATGGAAGGTTGGCATAAAGCCTTAATATATTCTGTTATCCAAATGAGGAAAAGGTATTAGCCTGCAGGATACCTAGAAAGAATATACCTACTTGAGCCCAACTGTTAGGTCGCAGTTCACGAGAATAGGGCATTCTCTAGAAAGCTCATGAGCAGATAAGGGAGCATGACCAAATAATGCTCCGTTTAGGCGCGGTTCTTTGACAGCCTAATATCAGTTGAGATTTTAAGTGAAATCTAATCACAAAAAGCTGTGAATTCAAGGCATGGTCCATTCATCAGTTGTGAGAAGATGAATCTTGTCATTCTAGGTGCAAGTTCAACTCGTACGGGACTTACACTAAAAGACTGGTATATTAACAAGATTTCAAAGACAATATCTTTGATATCCTTTTTTGCTTCTTGCTTTGGAATTGGTGGGGGATTGTTAGAAATTTATAATTCCAAAGCATTTATGGTTTAGTACCATATTGCTAAGGCAAGGTGGAGGTGACCAACATATAAGGTGGAGTCCTTGCCACTCCTTAAAACATGTGACACATGGATGAGGGTGGCAGGAGGAGGGCTTTGGCTAATTACACACGCGCAAGCGCATGCGCGCGTGTTCGTGTATTTTCGCGTGAAAAAATCGCCCGACTTGTGACTTGGGACGCGCGACCGTGCCGTGACGTGGCGCGTCATTTGGCAGACCAAATCCACCTTAATTTTGCTGAACCATTCATCTCTCTATCTCTGTTTGAATGAGATTCAAATGTTTGAATTTGAGGCTTTATTGGGTGATGATGACAGCGCTTACGGTGGGTAAATGGTCGTTAAGTGTAACGATTACCGATTGGTAAATGGTCGTTAATCTGCCGCCACTACCGCATCTATATATATATGCCTGGAGACGTCCAGTACATAGCTAGTAGAAGAATAGCCTCCATTCCTTCTTCCTTCTAATATGTGCTGTTGTACCGCGCCGTCTGAACCTCGCCGACTCTTCTTCTCGACGTGCACCGTGAAGAAGGGAAGCGGTATCTCAGAGCCTTTGTCGTGAAGACCGCATGGGGCGACAATAAGGTTTCGGCAACGATCTGCGTGACCGCTTGCGCGACCGCGACATCTACGTTTCTGCACTTCATCAAGTCTGCGCTGCTTCCTGTTCTTCATCAGACCCATCTGTAAGTCTATCGTGTGATTGATTGACTTGTTTACATCCTGCTTTCATATATTGCGAAGTACAATGAGTTGTCTGTTTGTCGATCTTGATCGCTTTATGCATCGTTAGTCTTTTGCAATATTTGTCTTTTAATAAAATCTGGAATTAAAATATTGCCCTCATTTTCAACATGAACCTCAGAGGGCATATATATATATATATATATATATATATATATATATAGATTACAAGTTAGAGGGCATATATATAGGCTGTAAGGTTATTTGGACTAGAAGTCAATCTACTAGAGATATGGAAGAAACCATATCGGATATAAATCTTAACTGATTCTATTTCATCTCTACTAATTTTATTGTACAAGGCATGTACTCTTAACACAAATCTTTACTATAAAGAGTGGTATATTTTATGAGGATCTTACACATTGGCCTTCATTTATATACGTACATTGCCAAGTGCTTAGGCTTCTCACCCCAAGCTCACTTGAGCAAAGAGCTTGTGATATACTCAGTACATTTAGTAGAAAATAAAGTCTATATCTACAGGCATACACAATAATTTTCCAAGATGAGCAAAGAGCTTGTGATATATTCAGTAGATTTATTGTTTCCAATCCATGAAAGGCTCCAAGAACAACTCCCTTATTTGTTTCTTTTTGTGACCATCTGGTGCCCCAAAACCATCTCCCCCTTGGTAAACACAATGCGAGATTCGAGCCAAATTCATGCAAGTCTTGGCAAAAGGTCTAGAAAACTGGCGATGGCTGGATGCATCTTCATTAATTGACTTCCATGCATGCATGGTAAGGTCTCCCATGGCTTTACGCGAGTCTTGCTCATTGGAACCATTCTCAGACATGTGGATAGCTATGGAAGATGGTGCATCTCCTCTCTCCAACTCAGCCTGTTATTTTGCACAATATGGAAGTAATATCATGAGAAAAATCATAAAAAAAAAAATCAAATTCGGTGATAAATTAACAAGGAAGAAAATTCGTTGTCCTTACGGAGTGTGTTGCGGAGTCGTTGCAGAGACGCAGAATTAATGACGCAGACTGAACTAATCTTGGGTAGCTTTGAACCTGGTCAAGAGACTTTGACGTGACTTCCATGTTGAGCATGGGAAACGCGTGTTGCAATAAGAGTGGCGCAGAGGATGACACCGATCCATTGTCCAAGTACTCCTGGAGGGTTGGTTTGTAGTTTCCATAGTGCCATTTTGCCTCCACCAAGAAAGTCTTAGACATATCATGCCACTGAAATATTGTGCAAACTTAATTAGGACACTTTAGGACAAAAACTATACGTCACTAGTAAGTAGATGGTGTTGTTTTTAGGGATGACACCTACCGCTTTCTGAAGAAGAGAATGTACATCGCAACCATGTTTTTCCAGAGCATGCTCAGCCACCTCATTGGATGTGTTGTACATAACTGAGTAAAGTGCTTGCATGTATTCAGGGAGCGTTTCACTAGGACTTGTTTCCCATCTGACGATATATATTAGAAAAAAGGTGAAGTTGCTTATATATATTTTGCATGCCACACATAATGATCTCCATTCATGCTTGATAGGACAATTAATTTATTTATAGTGCACAGCTATATTACCTTCCAATGGCATCGGTGAAGAGGACGAGTTCATCTAGGGTTCCATACACATCATACACGTCATCCAGGTGAATGATTAGATTAGAGACTTTAGCTAGCACTTCCCGGCATGCTCCAAGGTTTGGTTCCCAGACGATGCCATTTGCATAATGGAAGCACTCCATCAAACGATCCCTTGCGAACGCCAATTTCTCACCAAGGGCAATATCCCTCCACCATCTTCATGAAAGTCGATTTTAACATCTTAATTTTACTATCAAGTATCCTCTGCTGGAAGTAATTAGCGCTGTAGGTTTTATTCAAGCTTACCTTGTTAACCTTGCAAGTTCTTGTTGATGCACACTTTGCACGTTGTTAAAGTCTAGCTTAGCGAATATTAGCAGCAATGGATCAAAACTCATGTCTCTAGCATTGTGATCTATGAACCATCTTGCTTCTAGTCTAGGAGCCCTCCAGTGCAATGGAAGATCTAAAGCATGAGCCACACTGCGCCTTAAGTGGGGATGCATGGATGGCACAAGTTCTCTAAGAGCATTTTTAGAAAATGCTCTTGCTTCATCCAATATTTCTTCGTCTCCAAATGCAAGATATGAAGCCTCGTAGAGTGAGAGAAGTCCCTTGACATCCTTCTGAAGTGCTGACGTCAGGTAATTCTCTCCGTTCTTCAGATTTGTCAAAGATTCTACATTGTTATCATGGAACCATGTCAGTTAGGTACATTTTGTTGGTCTACCATGAGCAAAAAAAATCAAAAGCAATCCATGTAGATTGATAAAAATTTCAGTATTACAAAGTCCATGACTAACTCAAAATTTGGGCAGGAATGTTTGGCACTAGGGTGCTTGTTTGGAACCATATTATCTTCGCCATCAATAACACTGCCTCTAACCAATGGATCTTTGTCAAAATTATCCATTTGATATTAACAAGTGACCCCTCGGTTCATTACCATGCAAATAGACCCAATTACGTGCAAACGCCATATCCATGATCCTGAAGGCATGCTAGTTTGGCTGATTTTATTTAAAAGAAGCAATGGTAAGGGGTATTTGCAAATTGAGGGAATTTTCGGGGGTAAATGGCATAAATAACTTCTAGGGTTTATAGCAATCCATCCCTCTGTCCTGTGTCTGTTTGCAATTCTTCCAAAGTGGAGAACAGAAATATAATCAGTCAGAGAAGTTTCTTAAACTGTCCTTTTCAATAGAGTTTCTATAATTAATAATAACAACCTGGGGATACTGGAAAACCATTGTCCCTGAGCAATCTGAACCTTAAGGCTGCAGAAGCGACATCATCATCCCTGTGATGAGCTTTGGAACCCTCCATGTGGATGGAGCTGAGGATATCACTGATCTCTTCCTCAAAGTGGTAGGCGATGCCGAGTCGTTGCATTGTGTCGACGAGCCTGAGCTTAGCAGTTTGGTCACCTTTGCTCAGCACCAGGCGGTCCCTTACATCTGCCTTCAACTTATCGAAGCTTGAAGGACCGACCTGCGCGATGCATGCATGAGGTTAGATTTTGTTTTTTTGGACCTAAGCATGAGGTTAATTATAATCAGATGATAAAAGATGAATGATATAATTGCATGAGACGTATTTGCAGATTTAACTAGGGGTATATACTATTCTACTAAGTAGTTTGGCCCTCGAATTCTAGAATCAGATTCATTTGACGTGTCAACATTTTATGACCCTGTTCGGATCGTGTGAAATTTGTGTGTTTCAAACAAGCCTTAAAGGTGTACAATATTGGTCTTATGGTACATATCATCGACAGTTAGAACATACTGCAAAGAGATTAATGGACTGCCAACATATATGAACGTTGGATTAATGTTGATATTTCAAAAACTTAGAGCTACCTTTTTTACGTACGTTTACATGCATGTTCGGTTGTCATTGAGCCACGTCAGCACATAAATCCTAGCCGTTGAGTTTCATTTAACGAACAGATCTTAGTCATCAATGTTTGCTTAAGCACACACTAATAAAGAGACAGGCGTATATTAACGAAGTACTTATGATAATCACCAGACTGAAGTCTTGGCCACCATTTTTCAGCGAGAGGAGGGAGTCGTAGTCCCAGGAGTTGGGCAGGTAGTTCGCCGTCCGACGCTCCGGCGCCGAGGAGCACCGCACCTGGTGCAGCGCCGCGCGCCGCATTGTTACTGGGGACGGCCGAACGCACGTACTAGCCGTGGCCGTCGTTGGTTGCCACGCCATGGATACACTTGTCTAACTAACCTAGCTAGTTCTGCAGCAACGCAGCTTGGTGCCTACAGCGTAAGAGCACTAGCTTCTTTCTTTTGTTGAGAATTAACGAGGGACGCTGGCTTAAGCTACTTGTTGGAGAGTAATAACCATAAGAGTACGTCTGTATTTATAGGCATGCAGTCCTTATGAAAACCTACAGGAAACTGCAAAATTAATAACCCAAATTTATTTGAAAATTGTGGGACTAGCTGACATCGCTATTTGCCATGTGATTGCCACATGCGCCGAACATTGTCCTGTTGCCGGACTGTCTGTTTTCTGTCCAGTGGCTGACTGGTCAGCAGCATTCTCTTCCACAAACACTGCAGCACGCGCGATACACAATTGCCTCGTTTTTTACTTTCCTTTTTTTTTGGTGACAAAGGCCAGCCTAGAGTTTTCCTTTTTTTCTCTCTTTTTGTTGAGACTGTACTCGAGTTTTATTCTCTTCTGCCAACCAGAAGATGTGTGAGAACGTACGTACGACAAACCGTAAGTCGAAACGTTTTTGAGAACGTGCTACGAACCGTTCGTCGATTGCCATCGATATATCGTGTGTGACCAGTTGCTAGCACATTTTTACAAACGGAACACCTGCTAGCACATGATGTATGGAAAAGAAGGTTGTGGATTAATAAACAAATTGCACCGTCCTCTTCTAGAAAAGCATTTATTAAAGCACTTAGCATAGACATTGTGCCATTGACATATCTTTATTATCTATACGCCCAAAGAATGCTGCTCAACATGCATGTCGGTGTTTTTTTTTGCAAAAACACATCCATAGTTTCCGAATTTGTGTGGAGCTCCCGTTTCTATGGGAATGAACCGTCGGATCGTTATCGCACAGTTCAAATCTGACAGATGTGAAATAAAGAAAAGAATAAGAAATTGATTTCTGGATTAAAGAAAAGGCTAGAAATTCAATTGAGCCAAAATAAATACCAAACGCACTCAAAAAATTCCAAGAAAATTCAGAAAAATACCTGGAACACTAGGAACATAAATTAAATTTTAAATTAATTATTCAAATTAAAATTTTTAAATTTCTGAAATCTTCAATTAAGCTTTATTAATTCAAAGAAAATTGGTGAAAATATTTAGGAACCTAATCTAAAAAAACATTTTTGAAAGCTCGAAAATTGGGATGTCACACTATACAGTGGAAGGCTCTTTCTTTTGTGTGGCAGATAAAGGCAGCAACCATCAGGTTTTGTTTGTATGTTTTGATGATTGGGTTGGCGACAATATGTGAACATAATTTTGTTTTTCGTATTTTTTTGGTGCATTCATCTGATTCCACCATCATGTTTCGATAGCAATATTGCTACCGAGTATAAGTGCGCATATATTGGATGGCATGAAGGTGACCGGCGGGCAGGAAGGCCCATCGTGAATTAATGCGAGGTGCACACAAGCGTAGAGGTGCACCGGGTCGAACTCTTTTTTTTTTTAATAGAATCATCATACTTGTTATAAGTAGATCGACTGGTTTGCACAATACCCTAGCTGCTATTATACTGTTTATACTCCAATCTTTTACAACTCAATTTTGGCTTGAGTATATACGAATGAGAGTTGTTTTGAGTATTGAGGATCATTTCTTGCCCTTTTAGTTTAAATATATTATATATAGCACTCATTTATTCTACTTTAGTACTTATTAGGCTCCAAAAGGCTGATTTTTTTTTAAAAGAATTACTAGTATTTGTTTCCGTATTCTCCGAGAGCTCTAAACCACGTGCTCTTCGGTAGTTCTACAACATTCCTTTTTTACTTGTCCATTTAAACATTGATACGGTCTCCAATATACCCCTTGACAATTATTTTTTATAATTATATGTTAAAAAAAATAAAAATACAAGAGTAAATTTCACTTTGGACCATGTAATCTTACCATGATTTTACTTAATTTGCACCACCCTTAGCAAATATTTTCACTTTGCACCACCTCTTTTTACCATGTCTTGCACTTTGCACCAAGGTAAGGATTTGACCACCTTCTTTGGTGCTCGCCAATGATGAACGGTGGCGCGGAAGGCGGCGGCGAGGCATGTGATGGACAAAGGGGAGATAGATGGAGCTAATAAATGAGTCGAGTCGATGGAGAGGTCCTCAGGGTTGTCCTAGATGCAGGAGCCCACGCTGGCGAGCTTGACCCTCTTGACCTCGAATCGTGTGTCGGGATCCAAATATACAAATCTGGACCTCTGGGTATAATGCGCTAGTCCAAGATCACACTAGTGCACATAGTGTTAACAAAGATTAATATCATTCCACACAAGGCGAAAATAAGAACAAACACTAATTTGATTAATAAATAACAGTTGTGACCTTACAGTCGAGTTTACACTTATTAAGCCATGCAGGGCTGACACTAAATAAAGAGACGATAGCGGAACAAAAATAACTTCAACGGGAACTCATCGACTTGCCATAGGCAACCGACTGGGATCAAGACCTAGTGATCACCCTCCTCGAAAGTAGGCAAAGACTCCTGCATTTCAGCTAAATGATTGCAGCAAAAATGAGTACTCCGAGTACCCCAACAATTTGTACCACATAATGCAA
Source organism: Ampelocalamus luodianensis (assembly GCA_036346255.1). Lineage (NCBI taxonomy): Eukaryota > Viridiplantae > Streptophyta > Magnoliopsida > Poales > Poaceae > Ampelocalamus > Ampelocalamus luodianensis. The sequence continues at coordinate 48,342,495 of CM070624.1, forward strand.
TTATAAATAATAGCTTATTCCAAAGGAAATAGCTTTTATGATTGTTTTGCAAAAAGTGACACCTGCAAATGAATACAAATAATAGAGTTAGAGCAAAATTTAAAACAAATAAAGAATAGTAGTTTAACAATTATTTTCACAAAGAACACAAAATCTAATCAATTTCTTTCACACAGCCAGATGTGTTTAACCACATAGTTGTCCCTTCCCAAGTGTTTTTATGAAAATCTACCCTTCGTGTGAAATCTCCGAACATGTTCATGACCGCGAACGCGGCTATTTAAATAGATTGATTAACACTCTGCAGAGGTTTGTACACTTTACCTATAAGATACAACTAGTGTATCTAGAACCAATCATAACAAAACATTTCCGAAACTTCATCTTAACAATTGATCCACCCGTTGTGCAATACTAACAACACCAAATCCCCACACAGGTTGTTCGCCTGTCGCACACCGCTGTACCTGGACACGGTGAACCGCTTATAAATGTGAATCGTCACACATACATAATCACACCTCCACCCTAGCACATAGCATAACCTATCTGCCTGGGTAATCAATGTCAAGACTTCGTAGGTTACTAAGTTAGGCCTGTCCCACACCAGGCATGTGGTCTGTAACATCCCAAGTTTAGGCTTGTGTTTCAAATATAAGAAAATGAGTAGAAATTAAATCTTTTTTCTTACATCTTGTATTTCCTGTATGCTCTGAAAAGATCTTGTACAAAAATTATGGAAATACAAAGTCACGTCTTTTTTATCCAAACCTTGATCTTCCAAAAACAATCTTGTCAAACCTTATGATCATCTCCTGGAAATATTTTTCCTAAGTTCCAGGGTTTGTGTGTGACCCCTCTGAAAATTTTCATAATTTTTAGAAATTGTTTGAATACATTTGGAGGTCAGTCAAACTTGTTCGACTTTCAGTCAAAACCCTATTCCAGAACCTTGCAGAATTGTTGGAGAAAAGGGCACTGCATAAAAACCTCTGAAAATTTTACACAAGGTTAATATCTATGTTAGCAAGCTCCTGTAAAAATTTCAAAATTTTTGGAGTTGTTTTGCTATCTCAAATAAATCCTTAAAGTCCAGCTCAATATAAAAACCCAAAATTCAAACCCTGGTGTGAGTCAGACTTGGGCTCGAGTCAAACCCGAGCCCAAGTCATTTGACTCGGTTGGACCAACTCTTTAAGTCGTGCTTAGGTGCGTAGGTTGAGCCGTTGGATGTTGATCCTAGGGCTCACGATCTCCCCTACCCTTTTGAACACTAGGAGCTCTGAGGAAGTCTCAACCGTCCGATTAAAATCTAACGCTCACAATCACCCTAGCCTTTCTCTGGTCATCTTCTTCCTCCCGCCGTGCGCAGCACAGTGCGCGGCATGGCTTGGTCATGTCTTGTTCCCTCGTCAACGTCTCCCTAGTCGGCATTTAGTGTGCGCAGGTGCTTTCGGCCGTAGACATGCCCTAGTGCTGCACCCCCATCATTTCTCTTTTGGTCCACGGTTGTGCCGTGAGCCAAGCTCACCCGAGGAGCTCGTTTTTGCCCAAACCCTAATTTTCTAGCTATATAAAGCTCTCCAAAACCCCTCCTGATATTCCTTTACACCACCCCTTAGCTTCCCTGTGCTTGTGGAGCTCCCAACATCGAAAATACCAAATCCGCCATTTTCGGGACCTTGGGGCTCTTCGTCGTCATCGGAGCTCCAGCTGTTCTTTAGTCCACTCTTCACTTTATCTTTTGGACCTCTGGCCGTCGCAAGTCCTTTCCCTAACTCGATTTGGGGTTGTATTCTCAGGAACAACCTAATTGGAGATTTGGGATTTTCGCGGCCGTAAGAGCTCCCCTTCGTTCCCAACTCCGGTGAGTATCCTCAGTCCAATCCTGTGGTCCTGGACCACCTCTAGGCCTGTGCGAAGCTACCTTGACCTTTATTTTTGTCTCTGGTTGCTCAGAGCACCTTGTCATCGTCATCTTCTCTAGCTCCGGTGAACTGCTCCGCCGTTGGGTCTCCTCCGACTTCCCTCGGCCCTCTTCTGTGCCCTGGTGAGTTCGCAATACCTCCTTTTAGCTCAAGCACTAGCTAGATTAGCTCATAGCACATCTTTTTCGCATTTGCAGATTTTGCCGAAAACACTCCCCCGCCCTCTCTGGCTCGCCGGCGTTCTAGGCCTGCTCCGCCGCCGAGAGTGCTCCCATTAGGTTCGCAATAGTATTAGGAACGTTTTGGTACCTTAGTTGCGCGCCGCCGTGGCCGTGGTCGTCGGCGACGTGCCGGCGAGCTCAACGCGGTGGTCTGTATTTTGTCGCATTTTTGTCAAGTCATAAGACCTCCTCGAGTTCATCCTAGCCGTTCACGACCTCCCCAGGTTTAGATCTGAGCCTTAGACTTCTTTCTGAAAAGCTTTAGTCTTAAGACCTCCCCTAGTTTAATCTCAGCCGTTGAGGACCACCTCAGATTAGATTTGAGCCGTAGGATCTCCCTTTGTAAAACCTTAAGCGCCAAGACCTTTTTAGAGTAATCTTGGCCGTTAAAGGACCTCTGTGGTTTAAGCTCCTAGCCGTTAGATCCTCCTTTTGTAAAGCCTTTAGTCGCAAGACCTTCCCGTAGCATAGATCCTAGCCGTTAAGATCTCCCTAGGTCGATTCCTAGCCGTTAGGATCACCTCTGTGTTTCCGCAAAAGATCACCATGGTCATTTTGTGAAAACCACCCCTAGGACCTCTCCTAGGGTCCCCTTTGCAAAAGACCACCCCTGGTCCTTGCAAAGAGAACCTTAGGACCTGCCTCCACTTGATCTGGACCGTCCAGGACCTCCCTAGGGTGATTTGAGCCGTCCAGATCTCTTTTTGTTAAAACCTTGTCTTTGAGGACCTCCTCACGTAAATCTTGACCGTTGAGGACCTCCTCTGCGAGATCTTAGCCGTCGGGATATCCCTCATTTAGATCTGTCGCGTAGGACCTCCACCGAGTAAATCTAGGCCGTCCAGGACCTCCTCTGGTAGATCTTGGCCGTCCCGACCTCCTCCGTTAGAGCTTTAAACGTAGGACCCCCCCTTGGAGCTCTGGACCGTCAGATCTGGATTGACGGCCACGACCTCTCTGTTTCTTTCAGCTCTGTTGGACCTCTCCCGAGAGTTGTATTTTCAAACTGTTAAAGTGTTTAAATTTTAAAAGTGTATAACTTTGTCATTTTAGCTCCCTTTTGAATGATTCAAGTTGCTTTAGCTCCTTAATGAAATAGACTTCAATCTGAGAATGAATTTTGGCAAAGATCTGTTCTAGAAATTGGGTTATGATGTATTAAAATGCTCAACAGGAAATCATGTTTAGAAATTATTTCAAATTTGTAAAATTCATAACTTTTTCTCTGTAATTCCAAAATGAGCAAACTCAAGCTTGTAAATTTCCTCTGTTAGCATACTTTAATATGAAATAGGTTTTTCTCATGTTCATATTCCTGAAAAATGATATGTGCTAGTTTTATGACTTAGAAAAATCATAAGTAAATCATTTTAACTCCAAATTGAGTAAACTCAACTTTGCTGTTCTTAGGATGTCATATTATACCTAGCATAAAAATTTCAGACTCTAGGTCATTCTAGAAATTTATGCCATGAACAGTACCAGTAATTAATTTAGTGGAATTTCTAGGCTGAAAGAAATGGCTTTAGCTATAACTTTTTCATACTTAGTCCAAATGACCTGATTCTTGTTCCTAAATTTGTCTAAAATCATACCCTTGCTGTTGTATAAATTTCATGAGATTTGGATGAGTTTTGCTATTGATTTTTATTTGGTGTTCCTCGTTCTTATTGGTTTTATCGCCTTTTCGCGTTAGGTTCCGAAGATATAATTGATCTTGAATCTGATCCTCAGCAGCCAGACTCTGACCTACAGCAAGGCAAGCAGATGTAGCATCATTTGATCATGTTGCTCCTATTATGTTCAAATTCTAATATACTGTTTGCAAATTCTACGTATGCATTGCTATTTTGTTTTAACTATTGTTGATAGTTGACCCATTAGATGCATTATCAGTAGGCAAATGCTTATCCTCTACTACTGAGCCTAGGGTTATTTGCTATGATTTTGGGTTCGTTGGATGAACCCTTGTCACTTAGTAGTTTTCGAGTATGTTGCTTAGCCATGCTTAGCTATCGGTAGAAATGGGCGGTTATCGACTTGTTGATAACCTTGATCACACAAACTTATTATAATCTCTATGATTCAGCCTTTGTGCTGTGTTTACTTGTGAAAATTAAAAACTAAAAATAAAATGATTTGGACTTGGGCACAATGGTATGTTGGTGTGCTTTTGGGTGTGACTGGAAGGGTGCCCGAGTCAACAAGGACCGAATTACTTGCGCCACCGTACTGAGCAATTTGCGTGCTAACCACGCTAGAGGGTATGGGACATCTCTTGACTAAGTACTTTGGGAGGTGTTAATTATGGGTCGCAGGTGGTTAAAACTGTTTTGTTTACAACGGAGGAGCATCCGCAGCGGCTTGAGCCATGGGCTGATGCATCCTACTCTTCGGGTTGTCGCGATTCTTAATTAGCATCATTCATTGAAAATGTCTCGTAGGACTTAGCTGTGCCAGTATACCAAAGGAAGTGTGCTCAATCATGTAGCAAAAAGGCGGTCTGAAGTGTGGGTACATTGGTACACCCCTGCAGGGTTAAAACTATTCGAATAGCCTCATCCTAGGTTATGGACACGCTCGGATACGCCCCGTGAGAATTAGACTACAACATTTTAATTAAAACTTGATGGGTGGTACGAATCGGGGATTCGTGCTATGTTGTGGTGACTATTGTGTTAGTCACCTCTAAGTGGTTACTCATATTTATTGTTACCTGCTGTTATTTCAATGCTTAAAAACTGATTTGTTAAACTATCTTCAATCTATTACATTATTGCAAATGAAACTGGCTTTATGCATCCAAATAACCATATAACCACCTCCTTTGTTACAGCTTTCATGTAGCTATGTATAGGCTTGTTACTCGTAAGTCTTATGAGTACATCTTTGTACTCATCTGCATTGCTTGTTGTGTACAGAGGCAGAAGGTGAGCCCCAAGGGCCTCACTTTTGTGAGACGTGCTGTGGTAGGGTTTGGGACGACTAGCTTGGCGGCCCGGTTGGTTGCCTTGTGGGTTATGGCTAACCGATCGTCTTTTGGTTAAAGCCATCTTATGGTACATTTTGCTTCCGCTGTTATTGATACTTGATGTCATTTGGCCGGTCGGCTCTGTTGTAACAACTTTATATTATGTATGTCGTCTGCTAGACATGTTATATTGTGATGTATGGAAATGATGCATGCTTTTGTAAAAGATGTATGTGTGCTGCATTTCTGGGAAGCACATGTTCATCAAGGCACGGTGTATTTTGTTTGTGATGCTAGAGCCAATGGAAGGCTAAGTATTACAAGCTAAATAAACCGGGGTCTTACATGGTCGTATAGTTATAGCTCAATTTAATGATGCTCAAAGTTAAGTTCTTAATTGACCAAGGCAAGACTGTTGTCGGGAAAACGTGTCCGGAAAATGTTGGTGGACGGGTTCTCATAAACTCCGCAAGTTTAGATGGTCCATGGTGACCATGAGCAGCTGGGGCTCCATGCTGTTGATGGTTGTTGTTGTTCTGATTGCTCATAGCTTGCATCTGATTCATCATAGTATTCATCAGCTGAGTTTGTGCTGCCATGAAAGCTCCAAAGTTTTGCAAGTCAATTGGGGGTGCTTGTGGCGGAACTGCTCCTACGGCTGGTTGCTCATGGCTTCTTGGTGCTGGGGTACCGGAACCACTTGCAGCAGTCTGACGAGTTTGAACCATCTGATGAAGCTCTATGGGTTAGATAAGGTAGCAAGCACAAGGTAAGTTAAGAACTAAGCAGGGGGTAGGTCAAACCCAACAAAACACAGCTCAAGAACTTCAAACGAAATACTTTTATTACTTAGGGTCTTAAAATGGCTGCAACAAATGCCTAAGGGCCTTTGCAGCTCATACTCGCACACAAAAGAAACAACGACCTAAGCACACAAACTACCGCCTAAAGGGCGACTCACTAACTGAAACTGGCTAAGCCAACAAAACTGAAGCTAAGACCAACTACTCGAGAAAACCACCACAACCGCGGCGACGCTCCTGACGGCTGTAGACTCGAAAGTGAGCCGGCATCTTGGCAAACTGATCCCGATGCCACGAATCGTGCGGCAGAACAAGCGCCACGGTGCAACTGCTCACCGCTCCTCCGGCTCCACCGGGCCTTCCTCCGGATCTTCTTGAGATCCTCCTCGGGTCTTCTTCTACTATCATCACGGTCGAGAATCTCTTGCAGCGTAGCGACCTTCTCTTCAGCTCTCTGTAACGCTTCATAAACATGATCCAGCTCTGTGATAGTCCTCTCCAATGCTTCCTCCTGGGCAGTTGCAAACTGAGCGAGGTGCACGACTGTAGCGTTGCTCTCTCCTTCTGTAGATGGGTAGCGTCTTTGCGCATCCACAGTGCCGCTACGGGTGGTAACGGAAGACGGTGTCTTGGAGCTCCCGTGCGTAGATGTTGCAGATACGAAGCATGGCCAAGCGCGACGACTCCTGGATGCCTTCCAGCCAAGTGATCTTCCTCACAGAGATGTGCGAAGGTCGGCTTGCCTTGTCGTTCCTCCTGGCGTAGATCGTCAGGCGACAGATCACTCCACGGTTTTGTCCATTCACCATCCAGTTGTTACCGACGTACAGCGGACGATCAAAACCTCCAAGAACCTGCAGCAGCTTCCAAAGCTCTGCGGCGTATCCTCCTGTGCGCTCACCATAGCTCTGGAGACGAGGCATCTGTCAAGACAGACGGGAGAAGGGTAAGGACAACTTTAAAACAACGGGGAGAGAAAAGATTATAGCAAAAGTTGAGTCGAGAGAGATATGAGAAGAGTTAAGCAATTAATTAACCTTGCAAGTTAATTTTTCCTTTAGAAAATAGTTTGGACACTCTAAAGACGGCCAATCTAGCTAAGGTCAAGACCTACAGTCAGTATGGCTCTGATACCACCTCTGTCGGGACCTAAAATTACGATTCGGGAACCCTCTGTGTAAACTGCACTAGTCCAGGATCACGATAGTGCACACAGTGTCAACATAGGTAAATATCGATCCACACAACGATAAATAAAGGAAACGATTAGTTTGAATAACAAATAAGTGTTTTGACCTTATGGTCGAGTTTACACTTATTAAGCCACGCAGGGCTAACAGAGAATAAAGCGGCGAATGAACGAAATAACTCAAACAGATCCCACCAATTCACCACAGTGCAACCGATCGGATCGGACCTTAACGATCAACAACCTTCGCGAACTTCTCCTCAAAGCGGCGTGACTCCTCCTCTTCTCAGGTTTTGGCGCAAGTTTTACAACAAGCGTGAGTACGCAACCGCACTCGCAAATCATACCACATAATGCAATTTATAGATGCAGGCTTATTCCAAAGAAAATGCTTCTGTGGTTCTTTTGCATAAAAGCAACATTTGCAATTGAATACAATAATAGATTAAAAACATAATTCAAAACAAATAGACAATAATAATTTAACAGTGGTTTCCACAAAGACACAAAGCTAAGCAGATTATTTCACATAGCCATATGATTGAGGTCACACACCCCATCCCAAACATTTTATGAAAACTACCCTTGTGTGAAATCCCGAGCATGTCCATGATCATGACGCGCTATTCGAATAGATTGATTTAACACTGTAGAGGTTGTACACTTTACCCACAAGATACAAATAGTGTAGCAAGCACTAATCATAACAAAACAGTTCGGAAATTTCATCTCAAACATTGACATTCCCGATGTGCTTTCCCTCTATACCACCACATAGAATTAGTATAACACACACCGCCGGGACGAGGATGCGCGAACCGTCCGCGATGCAACAACTAAGTAGTCACACCTCCACCTGTCACACCTTAACCTATCCACCGAACATCAATGCCGAGAATCCATAACTTACTAAGTTAGGCCCGTCCCATACCAGTCGTGGTCGATGCAAGAAGACTCAGTTCAATAGCGCACAAAGCTAAGTCCTTAATCGACCAAGGCAAGACTTCCAATTTCTAACTAAATCACAAAGATCATTATTCCCATGCACATAGCTTCCACCATATCACACAGCTTCCACCACTTGCCTCAGTCTAAATCCTTTACCACCCAGTTGGTTTTAGTGCAACACATGCCATCACGAAGTAATAACACATAGCACACAGTTTTACACAAAGTTCCATAGTCACTTAGTCACATTTAATAATTGCAACTTTCATAAGATGTGAGACTCGTAGCATGACTAAGCAATTGTACTCACATCTAACCAACCCACGTTGGTGCTACAATAATACCAACTAATAAACCAATCTAGGGTGACAAGGAATTATGACATACAAGGCCAAGGTGTGATAACAATTTGGATAATAACTATGCCCAAAGCATTTAAATAAATAATTAAAGTAGAATGCAATACTTTGAAATAAAGTAATTTGAAAACTGGGTTCAAGATGATCAAAGGTATGACTTGCCTTGGAAAAGGTCTATGTACTGGTCTTGATCTTGGGGTGCTCCTTCTTCTCCAAAATTCCCCGACGAATCGACGTCTACTCGCAAACGAGACAAACAAACAAAACAAATAAATGACAGAGGCAAAACAAGCTCCAAAAATTAAATAAAAATCTCAGATAAATAGAGCTCGAATTTAGATAAATTTAGAAATTTGAATGGGCTCAATCGGAGTTAGGATGCAAAAGTTATGGGCTCTAGAAGTTTAAATCTAAAAAGAAACCCTAATTTGGATTTTCTGGAATTTCCGAATTATTTTCCTACTAGAAATTCCGGAATATGACGCATGCTGACGTCAGCGGAGGTTTTTTCGGAATTAAAAACAAATCCCGAAAAAGGTTAAGAGGCTGACAGTGGGACCCTCGGTCTATAGAACGGGTGCACAAAGATGAGCTTTGGTCTACGGGTTCACGAGTCCATGGAACAGTCAACTGACACGTGGGGCCCACGAGTCAGTGGCTCGGCCCATGGTGGAACAGATCCATACGGGATTGGATCTAGGGTTTAGCAGAGGTGGCACGCGGGCTGCTGACAAGGTTGATGACTGGGCGACACGCGAGCAAAAAGGCGACGCGTGGCCGAGTCGACGACGGCGATGTGGCATGCCACATCAGCTTGGACACCGGCGGGGACTTCTGGACCGGCCGACAACGGCGATTCCGGCCACGGCGGCGACAACGGAGGGTAGCGCTGGACTCCTCGCACCCTCGCGAATCTGGTGACATGGTTGGATGCTCCCGACGGTGACCAAAACTGCGGCGGCGCTCAAGGTTGGCGGCGGAGTGGCGCGGTCAAAACGACAACGGGGCTACGGGGGTTGGCCGACGAAACGGAGGCGCGCACCGTGGAGCCCAGGCGGCGGCGATGTCAGAACACCGGTCGGAGGCGACGGAGCGTTGACGGCGGCGAATTGGACGAAGAACGATCGACGGCGAAACCCTAAACCTCAACTCGCGGCGCGCTAGGGCTCTACGGTGGAAGAGGGTGGCGGCTTGTCGGGACCCAAAATGCAATTATGGACCCTCGTGTATTCTCGTGACTAGTCCAGATCACGCTAGTGCACACAATGCAACATAGGTGAATATCAATCCACACAAGCGAAATATAACATAAACGAATAGTTTGAGTAACAACTTAGAGTTTTGACCTTAAGGTCGGGTTACAACTTATTAAGCCACGCAGGCTAACACTAAAGAAATACTGCAATGAACGAAATAAACTCGGCAAACCCAATCAAGACACCACAGCAACCGATGGATCGATGACCTAGCGATCAACCTTCTTCCACAAACTCCTCCTCGAAAGCAGGCGAAGACTCCTCCACTTCTGTAGGTTTGGACGCAAGTTTTACAACAAGCGTGAGTACACAACCGTACTCGCAAATCATACCACAGAATGCAATATATAGATGCAGGCTTATTCCAAAGGAATGGCTTCTGTGGTTATTTTGCAGAAATGCAACATTTGCAATTGAATACAAATAATAGATTGAAAGCATAATTTAAAACAAATAAGCAATATTAATTTAATAGTTGTTTCCACAAAGACACACAGCTAAACTGATTGATTCACACAACCATATGATTGAGATCACACAGCTCCCAATCCCACATTTTATGAACACTACCCCTCATGTGAATTCCCGAGCGTTGTCCATGACCGAGGACGCGGCTATTCAAATAGATTGATTAACACTCTGCAGAGGTTTGTACACTTTACCCACACGATACAACTAGTGTAGCTAGCACTAATCGTAACAAAACAGTTCGGCAACTTCGTCTCAACATTGACGTTCTTATTCACAGTCCCATATCACAAAGCTTAACCTATCCACGAACCCCAATGTTGAAACTCCATAACCTACTAAGTTAGGCTCATTACGGACATGCGGTCAATGACAAGATAGCTCAGTTCAATGGCGCACAAAGTTGAGTCCTTAATTGACCAAGGCAAGACTTCCGCTTTTCTAACTAAACCACACAGATAAATCCCAATCACAAAGCCACCACACACAGTATCCACCACTTGCCTCGGTCTAAATCTTTTACCACCCGGTTGGTTTAGTGCAACACATGCCATCACGAGTAATAGCACACAGACACACGGTTTTATCACACGTTCCATAATCACTTAGTCAATTTCATAATTGCACTCACATGAGATGATGACTCGTGGCATGGCTAAGCAATTTAGTCGGTCTAACCAACCGTGTTGGCAATATGTTAATACCAACTAAATAATAAACCAATCTAGGGCGACAAAAGATTAAGGTATACAAGTAGGCAAGGTGAACATAATGATTGGATCAATAACTAGCCCAAAGCGATTAAACACATAATTAAAGTAAATGCAATAATTCAACACAATATAATTTGGGAAACTGGATTCAATATGATCAAAGGTATGACTTGCCTTGGAATAGGTCTACGATGGTCTTAAACTTGGTTGAAGCCTTCTTCGACTAAAACCCCGAAGTATCGACGCCTACGCACAAACGAAGCAAAACAACCAAAACAAATAAATAACAGAGGCAAAACAAACTCCAAAAATTAAATAAAAATAATAATTAGGTAGATCTCGAATTTAGACAAATTTAGAAATTTGAAAGGGCTCAATCGGAGTTAGGATGCAAAAGTTATGGCCTTTGAAGATTGAAAATACATAAATGTCAAAATCGAGATTTCATGAATTTCAATTATTTCCTAAAGGAAAATCAGATTATTGCGCAAGGTGACGTCGTGGAGGAATTTCGAAAAAGAAATAATAAAGAAATCTCGACATGTGGGACCCACATGCCGAGGCTAGGCTCACGGTGGACTAGGTCCACCGAGCCTCGGACTCGGTCCCAGATCGCCGCGCGTGGCGCACACGTGACGCCGACCGGCGCCACCGCCGCCACGCGTGCGTACGGGCCGGCGCTGCACCGACATGGATGACGACAAGACGGCGGCGGCTCTGGACCGTACGGCAACGGCGGCATCGGCGGCGCTCCGGCGAGGTCCGATGGTACGTGATTGAAGCTCGTGTTATGCGAACACGATGGTGCACTCACGAGCGGCGGAGACACTCGAAGATGGCCGCGGCGAGGGTTGAGCGCGAGGGCTTCGCTTTGTCGGACGGGAGTTCGGCGAGGTTTTGGCGACGGCGAAGGTCCTTAAGGTAGCCCCGGCGTCATCGATCTCGGTGGTGCACTCGGCGGCGACCAGCGGCTGACGACGCGAAAAAGCGAACAACGAATGGCGGCGAAACCCTAGAACTCCACCGCGCGGCGCTAAGGCTCTCAAGGAGATGAGGTGGCGGCTCTAGGTTGCGAGGTCCGCATGGCTCGGGGCTATTTATAGAAATGGGGTGCGGGGATAAGGAATCCCTAAATTGGGGATTTCTCGGTTGAAAACGAAAACAGAGATAGAGTTCGTTTCGGTCCCGATTGAGGGCAGACACGGGCGCAGGAAGATTAGAGATAGAGTTTGGCAAAGAAATCCGGAGATTTTTAGTTAGGAAAGTCCGTTGTCGGACTATTCTTCTAGAAGACGGCAATGGCGAGCGGCTCCGACTCGGACGCGGAGAAGAAGGCGCGACGAAGACGACGACCTCGGCGGGCCCACCTGGCAGCGAGTGGGGCGGAGCGCGCGCGGGCGATTTGATCTGAGCGCCCGATCTTGATCCAACGGTCCACCATCAATGAGACGATCGGAACCTCCGGTTACCTCACGCGCATCTAGCCGTCCAAACCTGATCGAACGGTGGGGAGCGGGTGGGCGAGAGAGAGAGAGAGGTCGACAGCGGGGTCCACTCGGTGGGAGAGCCATTCACGACACTGGTAAATTTGTGAATTGTGTGCGGAATAGGGGTTGGGCCGGAGAGATTCGACCCAAGAAGATTTCTGAGATTTTAATAGATTTTCCATTTTAGAAAATACCAGAAATTCAAATAAGCAATAGAAAATAGCAAATGAACTCAGAAAAATTCTAGAAAAATCTAGAAAATATATCGAGCACATAGAACCCAAATAAAATAGTTTTGGCTATTGTTCAAGTTGGGATTATTCATTAAATGTTTTGATTATAAAGTCCAATATTAAGCTTTTGAATTAAATTCAAATAAAATCCAAATGGTGAATTTTCTTCCTACTAACTATTTAAAAGATTTTAAGCTCTCAAAATTGGGATGTTACAAACCTCCCTTAAAGGAATCTCGTCCCGAGATTCAGGCTAGCTAGAGAAAAGATTAGGAACTCGGCTTCGGCTCTTCTTCACGCTCCCGCCGCTTCTCCTTACAGTGGTTGCTCCACTGGACCTTGCAAAAACGAGCAGTCTTGCTTCGTGAGGCGCTCTGCGACATCCAAGATCTTATTGGCCGCTCCTTGTAGGTAAGATCCTCTTTCAAAACAATTGATTCCAACGGGCTTGCTCTTCCGCACACGAAGACACTTCTTCAATCACGAGACATGAAAGACATCATGTACTCCCGCTAACGATTGCGTAGCTCCAATTGGTAAGCAACTTCCCACGGCGTTCCAAAATCTTGAACAGCCAACATACCTAGGGCAAGCTTCCTTTGGCATGAAACCTTTGACACCTTCGGCGGGGTCACTCAAGATAGACAAAATCTTCTAGCTCAAATCGAGATCTCGATCACGGTTATCGGCGCAACTCTTCTCGCCTTGATCGGGCTATTTTTAGCCTTTCCCGATCATAGCAACTGTTCTTACGCCTCTTGGATGATATCTGGCCCAACATCAGACATTCACTGCTCACCAATTTAACGGGTTCGCGAGCACGCCATACAAAGCTTCAAATGGCGACATTTGCATCGCTTGATAATCGTTGTTGTCACGAGAACTCGTGATACGGCAAACTTTTATCCCATCGGTAGCATTCGCTAGAGCGCAGCCCTCAAAGATATCCTCTAATATTTGATTGACTCTCTCGATGTCATCCATCCGTGCGTGGATGATATGCGATCGAAATTCGAGATGGTACCCAATGCTTCATGCAAACTTTGCAAAGCGAGAGGTGAATGTAACATCCCAATTTTGGGCTTGTGTTTCAAATGTAAGAAAATGAGTAGAAATTAAAACTTTTTCTTACATCATGTATTTCCTTTGTGTCTTGGACAAGTATTGTACCAAAGGTTATGGAAGTACAAAGTCACAAGTCTTTTGATCCAAATCTTGTTCTTCCAAAAACAATCTTGTCAAATCTTATGATCATCCTCTGGATATATTTTCCTAAGTCTCTGTGGTGGTATGTGACCCTCTGAAAAATTTCACAATTTTAGAAATTGTTTGAATATTTTAGAGGCGAGCAAACCTGTTTGACTCTCACAAACATTAAAACAGAGCCTTGCAGAATTTTTGGAGATTTATTCGCAGCATAAAACCCTCTGAAAATTTTACACAAGGTCAATGTCTCAGTCAGCAAGCTCCTGTAAAAATTTCAGAATTTTTGGAGTTAATTTGCTACCTCAAATAAATCTCTCAAAGTCTCTGTTTTTATTTCAAAGTCAAACTAGGTCTTCTGTTGCTTGGGTTCGAGTCGACTCGGGCTCGAGCCATTTGATTCATCCACCAACTAAACGCACCGAGCCACTCTTTAAAGCGCGCGTCATGATATCGGCGTTGATTCAAATCGCGCAGCCCATGTTCGTGTAAGCATTCGGACCCTCCGGTTGCATTGGCCAATAGGGACCGTTGGATTTCAATCCAACCGTCCAGATTTCCGAAGGCAATCGGACTGTCCGGCGAACTCGCTAAATCGTGACCGTCCATTTCTAATCCGACGGTCGTGGTTTATCTTCTCTGTTCTTCTTCCTCCTCGGCTCTCCGGGCGCGCGCGGGCGTTCATGGCAGAGAGAAAGAGAGAGCACGGGGGGCTTGTGGTGTCACCTCAAGTTGCTTTCGTCAACGTCTCTCTGCTATGCATTTAATGCGCAACAGGCTTTCTCCTCCATGGTCACCGTGCTCACTTGCTCCCATCATTTCGTGGTCCATGGCCGCACCATGAACCGAGCTCACCATGGGCTCATGTTCTTGCTCGAAACCCTAATTCCTTTCCTATATAATTGCCCCCCTAGGTCCTCCTGGTGTTCCTTTACACCACACTTTGCTCTTCTCTGTGTTTGAGCTCAAGAACACCTCTCACCCTCAAAACACCATTGTTGGCCGTAGAGCTCCAATGGCGGCCTTGGCGTCCAGTGGTTTATCTTCAACATTTCTTGCACCCTTTTGAACTCCTCAACCTCCTTTATATTTCCCCTAACTTGATTTTGGGTTGCATTCACAGAATCACTCAATTTTAAGTTTGGAGATTTTCGTTGGTTTCACCCCCTTTCTTCTCCACTCAGTAAGTGGTTCTTTTGCAATTATTTGCTTTTGGAGCCTCTTTGAGCTATAATGAAGTCATGGTAATGATTTGGTTCCACTCATTTTGCTCACAACCTCATTTCCCACTTCATCTTCTTCGACTCGGTGGACTTCATCGTGTTCAAGTCTTCCCAGCCATCTTTGAAACTCCTCTCGGTTAAGGTAGCTTCGATTAGTCCTTAGAGCTATGGCACCCGCATCCTAGGTCCGCAATGAGCTTTTCGCTATTTTACGTGTTTAGCCGTAAGGTTCCGTTGCGTTTTCCGCCAGGCTGGCCGCGTTCTAGTCCTCGCGCGTGAGAATGCTACCATTAGGTTCGTGATCATATTGCGAATCCATTTTGGGTCTTGTTCGCGCCGCGCTTCGAGTCGCCGCGACAAGCCGCCAAAGCCACTGGTTTTGCCGGCTGAGAAGCTCCGCTTTCGCATCCGCTTAGGGCACATTAATTGCTAATCATTAGTTGTTAATTGTGTCTTAATCATTATTGTTGAGCCACCGACTAGTGGGCCCAACATCCTTTAATCACTCTGTTCAATCTCGCATCGCTCCGACATCATTAATGCTTAATCATTGATTAATAAAAATGTCGCGCACTTAACCCGTCGGAAACCTTCTCTCGGTCGCCAATGGGCCGATGCATGCGTCTTGCGCCGCGGGTTAAATCGCGCGATGTCGTGACTGAAGTCACCGACATGCGTCCCACTCGCCGCATTCTCTTTTGAACTTCGATCTATAGCCGCGTCCATTTTGTGATCCGCGCCCGCATCTTGTATGCATTCTGACCATCCGTTCCCCCTCGCCGCCCCGGGCCGCCGATCTTGCGATCAATGGTCGAGATCGTGTGTGCAATCGGACAATCCGGTTGTTAGTGCGTTCGGGCCGCCCATCCGCCGATCTGCGCGTACCGATTGGCCTGGCAACCGCACTGCCCGCTGCATACACTGCAGTGAGCCGCTGGATCTTGATCCAACGGTGGGTTTCATTTGGTTTAGCGCGCGGCGCTATTTTCAATGGCGTGAAACCGTGAGGATGTTAGATCAAGGGTTGTGGGGTTGTCCACGCCATTTTTTTATTGGATTGTTCTGTATTTCGTAAGCAATTGTTTATCAACCAAAATGATCTAAAAACTTTAGAAACTCATAATTAATTCTAGATAAATCCTTTTACATGAAACCAAATGCAATAAATTTGTATTCCACTATAGCTTAATATAAAAATGCTTTTAGCTATGCTTCAGAGTAGAAAATTCGTAATCTTTAATAGTTGGTTTTCTCGCTATTTTTATATATTCCGTAATTGTATTAAAACTTGGAAAATGCATATCTTTTCTCAGATATCTGCTAATTGAATGATTTTAACTTTGATAAATTTGTCATTAACTAAACTTTAATCTAAAAATGGTGGAAGGTCTATATCAAGACTGACTAAAAATATGTTAGTAGATTTAACCTTATTAGTAGCAATTAAAAATTCATTTAATGAGGTAATAGACACCAGAATTCTCAGAAATCCTAAGAATAGAAATTTGATGTTAGGAAATCCTCTGTTATCATACTATAATGTGAAATAGGTTTTGCACATGTTTATATTTCGAAAGTGCATTATGCTAGTTTTGCATCTTAGGAGAATCATAACTAAATCATTTTAACTCCAAATGACCTGAAATTTTATATGGGTTACCTCTATACCAAGAGGTAGCTACCATAAAAATTTCAGCTTCAAAATCTTTCTAGAAAATATTTTTGCTACGAGTGCTAATTATGGTACGAAAATGTGTTTTTAGGCAATATCTTTGCACCACAATCCAAATTAGGTTTTTCCAGTTTCTATGACTAGGTATATTTGTATTCTACCTTGTGTATAAATTTAGTCGTATTTGGATAATTGTTGCTTGCTCATTGGTTTATTTGTGGCTCGTCTTATTGGTTGTTCTTGGTTCTTTTTGCCTCTCGCTTAGGATTCGACATTTGCATGTAATCCCAGAGTGACCCTCCGCAACAAATTGAGCAACAAAGAAGAAGGCAAGCGCTTTGATCATGTTAATCCCAAAGATTTTAAGTATTTATGTTGATTACAAATTCTATGTATGCATTGCTACTTTGTTTTAATAGTTGGCCTAGTAGATGCATTTCCTTAGCAAATGATTGTCCTCTACTACCATGAGCCTAGGTTACTTGTCTGTGATTAAGAGTTCGTGGAGGGCTCTTGTCACTTAGTAGTTGCGAATCAATTGCTTAGCCATGCTTAGCTTCGGTAGAAATGGGCGGTTATCGACTTGTCGATAACCTTGATCACACAAAACTTATTACGATTTATGATTTCCACCTTGTGCCATGTCTACTTGTGAAAACTAAAACTAAAAGCAAAATGATTTAGACTTGGGCACAATGGTATGTTGGTGTGATTCTCGTGTGTGGCTGGAATGGTGCCTAAGTCAACAAGGACCGAACATCTTGTTACACTAAACCAAGCATTTTAGCGTGCTAACCACACTAGGGTATGGGACCTCTCTTGACTTAGTACTTTGGCGTGTATTGGCTCCGGGTCGCAGGAGGTCGCAGGAGGGATGGTGTTGGGAGATTGTGTCCGAAAGACTTCACCGGGATGGGATTTGTTGTCTTTCGGCTTGCAATGTAAGCGTGGTGTTTCTACCCATACGAGCGGCTCGTAGTTAATACACAATATTGGAAGCGTCTCGTAGGACTTAGCCGTGCGGCATACCTACGAAGTGTGCTTTGGCTTAAAGGCGATCCGAAGTGTGGGTACATTGGTACACCCCGCAGGTTAAAACTATTCGAATAGCCTCGTCCTAGGTTATGGACACGCTTGGCAAGGTCTTTCAAGAGTTAGACTACAACATTTTAAATTAAAACTTGATGGGTGAGTGCGAATCGGGATTCGTATATGTTGTGGTGACTATTGGGTTAGTCACTTCAGTGTGGTTACTTGTATGTATCTTTACTTACATTACTTTGATAACAAAATAAATTTGCAAACTTGCTTTTAAAAGGTACTACATTATTGCAAATAAAGTTGGCTTCATGCAAATGAGACATATGACCTCCACCTAAATAAGCTTGCATGTAGTTTATGAATAGGTGCCTTATTCCACACGTCGAGTCTTGCGGGTACAAAGACAATCTTTGTACTCAGTTGCTATGCTTAATTGTTTTGTTGCGTGAGGAAGAAGGTGAGCTCGAAGGGCCTCACTTTGTGAGCTGTGTTGTGGTAGCTTGCGGGCGACTAGCTTGGCGGTCTGGCCGGTTGCCTGTGGGCGTGTGGCTAACCGGTCGACTTTTGTTCTAGCCATCTTATGGCACATTTTGCTTCGCTGTCATTCTTGTATATTGATCTATTTGGCCGGTCGGCTCTCTTTTGTAATAACTTACTTTATGTATGTCGTTGTTGAACTTAGTGATGTATGTGTATGGAATTGATGTGTAATTTTGTGATGATGTACGTATGCTGCAGTGCAGGAAGCATATGTCCATCGAGGCTTAGAATGTTTAATTAGTAACACTAGAACCATTTGGAGGTTAAGTGTTCCTAGTTAAATATTCGAGTCCTCACAAAGTTGGTATCAGAGCCATATTGACCGTAGAAACCCCTAGCTTGGTCGCTTTTAGAATATTTTGAAAACTTACTTTAAAAAGGTTGTAAAAACTTAAGTAAGTTCTCAGATTTTACTCCTTACCTATCTTAGCTTGCTCATCTCACCTTACTCTCACTTAAGTTTTGAAAAAGTTGTTCCTCTCTTCCTTTCAAAAATTAGCCTTTATCGATTAACTTGGTTTTGGGAGAAACATGAGAGCTTGGAGAAAGGAATTTGGACAGCTAGCTAGTGGGTAGTAATTAAGGTAGGGCCTGAGAGGTAAATACAACTAAAAACTTGTGGGAATAAAAGGGTAAGAAGTGATATGAGATTAGCTAATGCCTATACTTTATCAGGTGGTTATACCTTGATTTTTGGACTGTTTTGAGCTGGAAATTAGTTCTGAAATTTTGGGTCTTCTCAAGCGATTACTCGTTCTTCCATACGGGTTAGTCGTTTCGGGAAGTTGATTCGGTGACTTATGGTCTCATGTTCTTTTGTGACTATTCTTTGGTCGTTTTAACTAAGTTTGGATTTCTGTGCTCTTGGGTCTTGAACTGTATCTAACTTGTCTTAGTAAATCAGGATGGCTGGTGGGACTCGTGGCGTAGAATCAGTGGGTAGTCCCGATGAGGATCTCCCTCCTCCGACCATGGCGGAAGTCTCATGCGGTCGAACGCATATCGTTCGGAGGACCGTAGGGTGTTGGAGGTCATCGCCAGAACACCTCCTCCTCACTCGGTGCCTCCGGATGCGAGGTGGTTCCCGATCTCGTGGGGACTTGCGGAGTTCCTCGTCGCAGCCTCCACCTTCTCGGTCAGGATCCCTTGGACCTTGAGCGGCTAGGCTTGCGCCGTTGTTGCGGAAGCTCAACGTTGCTCGATGCCGAGCGGGAGCGGGCGCACGCATCCCATCGGTGGAGGGTGCGGCACTCTCATGGTGGGAGAATTTCGCCATGCGGCTGCGGGAGACACGTGGTCTCGTGGGAGGAGTTCGGTCGACTTTAGTCGGGCCCATGTCCCGCCTACTGATGAAGGTGAAGAAGAAGGAGTTCCTTGCGCTCAAGCAAGGCGCAGTGCTGTGGATCGAGTACCTCCATGAGTTCAACCATTTGGCAGGTGCGCTCCTGTTTGAGGTGGCCACCGATGAGGCCAGCGGAGAGAAGTTCATGGAGGGTTTGTGCGAGGAGCCGGGACAAGCTCTCTATCGTGGACTTCCCCGACTTCCAGGACACCAGTGGACAAGGCCATCATCGCCGAGCACAAGGCGAGAGCGGCGGAGTCCGCAGCGCAAGTGGGAGGCCGGCGATGCGCACGCCGCCGCGGCTCGTTCGTCCCCGTGTTGGACCTGCACGGTGGCCCGTCCTCAGGCTTCCCTACCGCCGAGGCCTTCGGCACCAGCTCCACGTCCTCCGCAGGCCGTGACTCGATCGCGTGTGCTGCGACCGGCAGCCAGGTGTTCCCGTAACCTGCGGCCGACGTCACCGCTTCTCGCAACAACAAGGGCCACTACGCGAGTAGTTGTCCTAAGAAGACTGGAGCGGCCCCTCGTCCTAATGGAGGACGCGGGCAAGGGAGTGGTCACCCACCTGACCAGAAGACCCCGGGCTTGGGGAGCGGCCGAGTCAACCACATCTCGGCTGAGGAGGCACAGGAGGCGCCCGACGTGGTGTTGGGTACGCTCCTTGTTAACGTGCAGCACTGCTACGATTTATTTGACTCGGGCCTCGCATTCTTTTATTTCGAGGTCTTTTGTTGTTGATTGTGGGCTTCCTTTGTGTTCTGGGGATTCCAACTCACGATTCGCTCTCGGGTTCGGAAATGAGAGCTGACCAAGTATCTTGGGATGTTCCTATCCACATCGAAGGAGTGGGATTCTTGGCGAATCTTATCCTACTCGACTCTGGCGTGCGGATGTGATTCTTGGCATGGATTGGTTGTCCCAACACTTGGGGCAAATCGATTGTGCCGGAAGATTGTCTACCTCACCACTCTTCCGGTGAGCAGGTTGGGTTTCGCCACGCTTAGCGAGCCCCATCTTTATGTCCTTGAAGCAAAGCCGGTGTGGAGATTCACGACGTCCCACCGTGTGTGACTTCGCGGATGTCTTTCACGAAGACTTGCTCGCATGCCACTGCTTCGAGATCTGGAGTTCGTGATAGAGTTCTTGCCGGTCAGCCCCTATTTCTAAGAGGCCGTGTCGCATGCCTCCTAATGAGTTGGAAGAAGTCAAGAAGCAAGCCCGGTGAGCTGCAGGAGAAGGGTTTTATCCGTCCTAGCTCCTCTCCTGGGGTTGTCGATTATCTTTGTAAGAAGAAGGACAAGACCTAGCATGTGTGTTGATTACCGTAAGCTAATGAGGTGGCGGTAAAGAACAAGTATCCTTTGCCCCGTATTGATGATCTTTTTCGATCGCTTGACCGGAGCGCGATCTTCTCCAAGATTGACTTGAGGCGGGCTATCATCAAGTCGGGATCGGGCCGAGGATATTCCTAAGGCGGCCTTTGCTACTCGTTATGGCCTTTACGAGTACACCATCATGTCTTTTGGTTTGACTAATGCTCTGCTTTATTCATGAACCTAATGAACTTCAGATTCATGGAGTATTTGGATAGGTTTGTGGTGGTATTCATCGATGATATCCTTATCTACTCCAAGAGCGAAGAAGAGCATGCCGAGCATCTTGGCTTGTGTTGGGCAAGTGCGCAACCACCGTATGCCAAATTCGGCAAGTGCGAGTTCTCGGTTGAAGGAAGTGGCATTCTTGGGCCATGTTCTTTCAGCGGGAGGTGTGGGCGTGGATCCTAGCAAGGTCGGTGATGTGCTATCTTGGGGTCACCTAAGTCGGTCACCGATGTGCGGAGTTTTCTTGGTTTGGTAGCTACTATCGCCGCTTCATCGAGAATTTCTCCAAGATTGCCAAGCCTATGACTAGAATCGCTCAAGAAAGACAAGAAGTTTGAGTGGTCATTGCTTGTGATGTGAGTTTTCAGGGAACTCAAGAAGCGGCCCGACCTCACAACCAGTGCTTGTTCTCCCGATATTCACAAGAGTTTTGATATCTATTGTGATGCTTCTCGTCGGGGTCTTGGTTGTGTTCTTATGCGGGGAGGGCAAGGTTGTGGCCTATGCATCGCGGCGGTTGAGGCCTCATGAACTCAACTATCCTACTCATGACACAGGAGTTGGCTGCGGTGGTCCATGCACTCAAGATTTGGCGGCATTATCGATTGGTAACGGCGTGAGGTGTATTCGACCACAAGAGCTTGAAATACTTGTTCACCCAACGGTCTGAACCTCGGAAAAGAAGATGGTTGGAATTGATCAGGACTACGACATGGGTATTCGATACCATCGGGCAAGGCCAATGTTGTTGCGGATGCACTCACTCGGAAGGTGTATTGCAACATGTTGATGCTCCAAGAGCAGCGGCCTACCCTCATTTAAATTCCAAAGCCTCAATTTGGGTTTGATCGAGCACGGTTCTCTTGCTACGTTGGTTGTGCAACCAACCTTGGTGGACAAATCAAGGCGAGCGGCAGAGCGATGATGCGGTGTGAGCGGATCATCGCGAACATCAAGGATGGGATGGCCAAGTGCTTTTCGGATGAGCATGGCGTTGTGTGGTTTGGGCAACGCCTTGTGGTTCCTAAGGTCATGGAATTGCGAATTTGATTCTCCTCGCGAAGCCCATGATTCTCCTTTGTCTATCCATCCCGGCTACCAAGATGTATCAGGACCTTCGTCGAGGTTCGTGGACCCGAATGAAGCGCGAGATGCCAAGTTCGTTTTCGAGTGCGGCGTGTCTTTGTCAGCGTGAAGGCCGAGCATCGGCGTCGGCGAGTCTTCTTCAGCCCTTGCCGGTGCGGCATGGAAGTGGGATTCCGTTGGCATGGACTTCATCACCGGATTGCCCCGCTCGTCCAAAGGAATGATGCTATTTGGGTCGTGATCGCGAGGTTGACTAAAGTGGCACATTTCCTTCTGTCAAGACTCGACTTCGCGTGGGGCCTTTGGCGAACTTTATGTTTCGAGGATTGTGAGTCTTCACTGGTGTCGAAGACGATTATTTCGATCGTGGTGCACTTTTCACCTCGCGGTTTTGGCATAGTCGCAGAGAGGCTATGGAACGCCTTCACTTGATCAGACCTTTCATCCTCGGGCCCGATGGCGAGCGGAGCGGGTCAACCAAGTGTTGGAAGATATGCTCCGTGCTTGTGTTCTTTCCTATGGGAAGAAGGTGGGAAATGCCTACCATTTGCTTTGAGTTCTCCTACAACAATGCTTTCGTGCCGGTCTTGGCATGGCACCATTTGAGGCTTTGTATGGGAAGGTGCGTAGCCCCCGTTGAACTGTGAGAGGTGGCGGCGATTTTTCGCCCGATTCGATCAATGAGGCGAAAGTCAAGTTCGATTGATCCGCGAGCATGCGCGCACGGCGATCCGAACAAAGAGCTATGCGCATCGTCGTCGCCGTGAGTTGAGCTTTCGAGCCCAATGACTTTGTGTATCTCAAAGTCTCACCTTTGAAGAGCCATCGACGTTTTGGCATCAAGGGCAAGTTGGCTCCTCGATATGTTGGGCCTTGCACCGTATCATCGAGAGAGTTGGGCAGCTTGCATATAGATTGGTGCGCCAACGCACTTTGAGGGTGCATGATGTGTTCCATGTTTCACACACGAAGAAGTGCCTCGTGTCCCAAGCGAAAACTCCGTTGGAAGCTCTCGATGTGCGGGAGAATTTGACCTACGCGAGCATCCTGTTCGTATTCTTGAGGAATCGAACGGAGAACAAGGAACCGTGTCATCAAGTTCCTTAGGTTCAATGGTCAAACCATTCAGAAGATGAAGCAACTTGGGAGAGAAGATCGCCTTAACGTGCAGATTTTCCTTCTTTCTTCTCAGAGTAAGCGGAATCTCGGTCGAGATTCTTGTAAGGGGGAGAGTTGTAACATCCCAATTTTGGGCTTGTGTTTCAAATGTAAGAAAATGAGTAGAAATTAAAACTTTTTCTTACATCATGTATTTCCTTTGTGTCTTGGACAAGTATTGTACCAAAGGTTATGGAAGTACAAAGTCACAAGTCTTTTGATCCAAATCTTGTTCTTCCAAAAACAATCTTGTCAAATCTTATGATCATCCTCTGGATATATTTTCCTAAGTCTCTGTGGTGGTATGTGACCCTCTCAAAAATTTCACAATTTTTAGAAATTGTTTGAATATTTTTAGAGGATCAAACTGTTTGACTCTCAGTCAAACATTAAAACAGAGCCTTGCAGAATTTTGGAGATTTATTCGCAGCATAAAACCCTCTGAAAATTTTACACAAGGTCAATGTCTCATCAACAAGCTCTGTAAAAATTTCAGAATTTTTGGAGTTAATTTGCTACCTCAAATAAATCTCTCAAAGTCTCTGCTTTTATTTCAAAGTCAAACTAGGTCTTATCTGTTGCTTGGTTCGAGTCGACTCTGCTCGAGCCATTTGATTCGGTCCATCAACTAAACGCACCGAGCCACTCTTAAAACGCGTGCGATATCGGCAGTTGGATTCAAATCGCGCCCCATGTTCGATGTAAGCATTCGGACCTCCGGTTGCATTGGCCAATAGGACCGTTGGATTTCAATCCAACAGCCCGTGATTCGAAGGCATCGGACCGTCCGGCGAACTCTCGCTAAATCGTGACTCCATTTCTAATCCGGACGATGCGTGGTTTATCTTCTGCATTCTTCTTCCTCTCGGCTCTCACGGGCGCGTTCATGGCGAGAGAAAGAGAACACGGGGCTTGTGGTGTCACCTCAAGTTGCTTTAAATCGCGTCTCTCTGCTATGCATTTAATGCGCAAGTGCTTTCTCCTCCATGGTCACCGTGCTCACTTGCTCCCATCATTTCGTGGTCCATGGTCGCACCATGAACCGAGCTCACCATGGGCTCATGTTCTTGCTCAAACCCTAATTCCTTTCCTATATAATTGCCCCCTAGGTCCTCCCTCGGTGTTCCTTTACACCACACTTTGCTCTTCTCTGTGTTTGAGCTCAAGAACACCTCTCACCCTCAAAACACCATTGTTGGCGTAGAGCTCAATGGCGGCCTTGGCGTCCAGTGGTTTATCTTCAACATTTCTTGCACCCTTTGAACTCCTCAACCTCCTTTATATTTCCCTAACTTGATTTTGGGTTGCATTCACAGAATCACTCAATTTTAAGTTTGGAGATTTTCTGCTGGTTTCACCCCTTTCTTCTCCACCTCTAGTAGTGGTTCTTTTGCAATTATTTGCTTTTGGAGCCTCTTTGAGCTATAATGAAGTTGTGGTAATGATTTGGTTCCACTCATTTTGCTCACAACCTCATTTCCACTTCATCTTCTTCTTCCCACGACTTCATCGTGTTCAAGTCTTCCCTGCCATCTTTGAAGCTCCTCTCGGTAAGGTAGCTTCGATTAGTCATTAGGAGCTATGGCACCGCATCCTAGGTCTGCACTGCAGCTTTTCGCTATTTTCGTGTTTAGCCGTAAGGTTCCCTTTTGCTTTCCGGCCAGCCACTGCTTTAGTCCTCGCCACGCGAGAATGCTACCATTAGGTTCGTGCATCATATTGCGAATCCATTTTGGGTCTTGTTCGGCGCGCGACCGAGAGTCGCCGGCGACAAGCGTCAAGCCACTCGGTTTTGCTTGGTTGAGAAGCTCCGCTGGTCATCCGCTTTCAGACACATTAATTGCTAATCATTAGTTGTTAATTGTGTCTCTAATCATTATTGTTGAGCCAACGACTAGTGGGCCCAACATCCTTTAATCACTCTCTCAGTTCAATCTCGCATCGTTCGACATCATTAATGCTTAATCATTGATTAATAAAAATGTCGCGGCACTTAATCTGCTTCGAAACCTTTCTCTCGTCGCCGACAAGTGGGCCTAGCACCGTGCGCGTGGGTTAAATCGCCGCGGCAGTGACTGTAGTCACCGACACGCGTCCCACTCGTCGCAGACCTCTTTGAACTTCGATCTATAGCCGCGTCCATTTTGTGATCTGCGCGCCCGAGATCTTGTATGCATTCGACCATCCGGTTCCCTCGTCGCCCCGGGCCGCCGATCTTGCGATCAATGGTCGAGATCGTGTGTACACCGGACAATCCGGCGTTGGGCGTTCGGGCCGCTCCATCCGCCGACCGCGTTGGGATTGGCCTAAGCAACCGCACCATCCGCTTGCATACACTGCAGTGAGCCGCTGGATCTTGATCCAACGGTGGGTTTCATTTAGGCTCGCGCGCGCGCTATTTTGCGCGTAGCGAAACGAAGTGAGGATGTTAGATCAAGGGTTGTGGGTTGTCCACGCCATTTCCTTTTATTGGATTGTTCTGTATTTCTAAGCAATTGTTTATCAACCAAAATGATCTAAAAACTTTAGAAACTCATAATTAATTCTAGATAAATCCTTTTACATGAAACCACCGCCAATAAATTTGTATTCCACTATAGCTTAATATAAAAATGCTTTTAGCTATGCTTCAGAGTAGAAAATTCTGTAATCTTTAATAGTTGGTTTTCTCGCTATTTTTATATATTCCGCAATTGTATTAAAACTTGGAAAATGCATATCTTTTTCTCAGATATCTGCTAATTGAATGATTTTAACTTTGATAAATTTGTCATTAACTAAACTTTAATCTAAAAATGGTGGAAGGTCTATATCAAAGACAGAAAAATATGTTAGTAGATTTAACCTTATTAGTAGCAATTAAAAATTCATTTAATGAGGTAATAGACACCAGAATTCCTGTAAATCCTAAGAATAGAAATTTGATGTTAGAAATCCTCTGTTATCATACTATAATGTGAAATAGGTTTTGCACATGTTTATATTTCTGAAAGTGCATTATGCTAGTTTTGCATCTTAGGAGAATCATAACTAAATCATTTTAACTCCAAATGACCTGAAATTTTATATGGGTTACCTCTATACCAGTAGGTAGCTACCATAAAAATTTCAGCTTCAAAATCTTTCTAGAAAATATTTTTGCTACAGTGCTAATTATGGCAGAAAATGTGTTTTTAGGCAATATCTTTGCACCACAAATCCAAATTAGGTTTTTCCAGTTTCTATGACTAGGTATATTTGTATTCTACCTTGTGTATAAATTTCTGACGTATTTGGATAATTGTTGCTTGCTCATTGGTTTATTTGTGGCTCGTCTTATTGGTTGTTCTTGGTTCTTTTTGCCTCTCGCTTAGGATTCGACATTTGCGGTAATCCCGAGTGACCCTCCGCAACAAATTGAGCAATGAAGAAGGCAAGCGCAGCTTGATCATGTTAATCCCAAGATTTTAAGTATTTATGTTGATTACAAATTCTATGTATGCATTGCTACTTTGTTTTAATAGTTGGCCTAGTAGATGCATTTCCTTAGCAAATGATTGTCCTCTACTACCATGAGCCTAGGTTACTTGCTGTGATTAAGAGTTCGTGGAGGGGCTCTTGTCACTTAGTAGTTGCGAATCAATTGCTTAGCCATGCTTAGCTTCCAGTAGAAATGGGCGTTATCGACTTTGTCGATAACCTTGATCACACAAAACTTATTACGATTTATGATTTCCACCTTGTGCCATGTCTACTTGTGAAAACTAAAACTAAAAGCAAAATGATTTAGACTTGGGCACAATGGTATGTTGGTGTGATTCTCGGGTGTGACTGGAATGGTGCCTAAGTCAACAAGGACCAACATCTTGTTACACTAAACCAAGCATTTTAGCGTATAACCACACTAGAGGGTATGGACCTCTCTTGACTTAGTACTTTGGCGTATTGGCTCGGGTCGCAGGAGGTCGCAGGAGGGATGGTGTTGGGAGCATTGTAGTGTCCAAAGACTTCACCCGATGGGATTTGTTGTCTTCGCTTGCAATGTAAGCGCATGGTGTTTCTACCCATACGAGCTGCTCGTAGTTAATACACAATATTGGAAAGCGCCTCAGGACTTAGCCGTGGCTGCATACCTACTAAGTGTGCTTTGGCTTAAAGGCCTGAAGTGTGGTACATTGGTACACCCCGCAGGTTAAAACTATTCGAATAGCCTCGCCCTAGGTTATGGACACGCTTGGCAAGGTCTTTCAAGAGTTAGACTACAACATTTTAAATTAAAACTTGATGGGTGGTACGAATCGGGGATTCGTACATGTTGTGGTGACTATTGGGTTAGTCACTTCCTGTGGTTACTTGTATGTATCTTTACTTCATCAACTTTGATAACAAAATAAATTTGCAAACTTGCTTTTAAAAGGTACTACATTATTGCAAATAAAGTTGGCTTCATGCAAAATGAGACATATGACCTCCACCTAAATAAGCTTGCATGTAGTTTATGAATAGGTCTCGCTATTCCACACGCTCGCTCTTGGCGTGTACAAAGACAATCTTTGTACTCATTGCTATGCTTAATTGTTTTGTTGCAGAGGAAGAAGGTGAGCTCGAAGGGCCTCACTTTTGTGAGCTGTGTTGTGGTAGCTTATGGGGCGACTAGCTTTACGTCCTGGCGGTTGCCTTGTGGCGTGTGGCTAACCTGGTCGACTTTTGTTCTAGCCATCTTATGGCACATTTTGCTTCGCTTGTCATTCTTGTATATTGATCTATTTGGCCTGGTGGCTCTCTTTGTAATAACTTACTTTATGTATGTCGTTGTTGAACTTAGTGATGTATGTATGGAATTGATGTGTAATTTTGTGATGATGTACGTATGCTGTACATTGGAAGCATATGTCCATCGAGGCTTAGAATGTTTAATTAGTAACACTAGAACCATTTGGAGGTTATGTTCCTAGTTAAATATTCCGGTCCTCACAAAGTTGGTATCGAGCCATACCGACCGTGAGAAACCCCTATCTTGGTCGCTTTAGAATATTTTGAAAACTTACTTTAAAAAGGTTGTAAAACTTAAGTAAGTTCTCGATTTTACTCCTTACCTATCTTAGCTTGTCTATCTCACCTTACTCTCACTTAAGTTTTGAAAAGTTGTTCCTCTCTTCCTTTCAAAAATTAGCCTTTATCGATTAACTTGGTTTTGGGAGAAACATGAGAGCTTGGAGAAAGGAATTTGGACAGCTAGCTAGTGGGTAGTAATTAAGGTAGGGCCTGAGAGGTAAATACAACTAAAACTTGTGGGAATAAAAGGTAAGAAGTGATATGAGATTAGCTAATGCCTATACTTTATCGGTGGTTATACCTTGATTTTTGACTGTTTTGAGCTGGAAATTAGTTCTGAAATTTGGGTCTTCTCAAGCGATTACTCTCTTCCATACCGGGTTAGTCGTTTCGGAAGTTGATTCGATGACTTATGGTCTCATGTTCTTTTGTGACTATTCTTTGGTCGTTTTAACTAAGTTTGGATTTCCGTGTTCTTGGGTCTTGAACCGTATCTAACTTGTCTTAGTAAATCGAGATGGTCGTGGGACTCGAGCGCCGGAATCGGCCAGTCCCGATGAGGATCTCCCCTCCTCCGACCATGGCGAAGTCCTCATGCATCGAACGCAATCGTCGGAGGACCGTGAGGGTGTTGGAGGTCATCGCCAGAACACCTCCACTCACTCCGTGCCTCCGATCTCGAGGTGGTTCCTACCCGTGGGGACTTGCGGAGTTCCTCCGCACGCAGCCTCCCACCTTCTCCCGGTCCGAGGATCCTGGACGCGGACGATCCGGCCGCGTCTCGTTGAGCGGAAGCTCAACGCTGCTCGCCGTGAGCGAGCGCACTTTTCGCATCCCATCGCCGGAGGGTGCGACTCTCATGGTGGGAGAATTTCTCGCCATGCACCGCGGACACGTGGTCTCGTGAGGAGTTCCTGGCCGCCTTTCCGCTGGCCCATGTCCCCGCCGCCCGATGAAGTCAAGAAGAAGGAGTTCTTGCGCTCAAACGGGCGCGC